>NC_069459.1:20610641-20685641 GCF_026875155.1 Cherax quadricarinatus | reverse complement strand
TATGGTGTGTGTGTGTGTGGTGAGTGTGCGTGTGTGTGTGTGTGTGTGGTGTGTGTGTGTGTGTGTGTGTGTGGTGGGGTGTGTGTGTGTGTGTATGTGCGTGAGTATGTGTGTGTGTGTGTGTGTGTGTGTGTGTGTGTGTGTGTGTGTGTGTGTCTGTGTCTGTGTGGTGTGTGTGTGTGTGTGTGTGAGTGTGTATGTACTCACCTAATTGTACTCACCTAATTGTGGTTGCAGGGGTCGAGACTCAGCTCCTGGCCCCGCCTCTTCACTGATCGCTACTAGGTCCTCTCTCTCTCTCTGCTTCCTGAGCTGTATCATACCTCTTCTTAAAACTATGTATGGTTTCCTGCCTCCACTACTTCACTTGCTTGGCTATTCCACTTCCTGACAACTCTATGACTGAAGAAATACTTCCTAACGTCCCTGTGACTCGTCTGAGTCTTCAGCTTCCAGTTGTGACCTCTTGTCCCTGTGTCCCCTCTCTGGAACATTCTATCTCTGTACACCTTGTCTATTCCCCGCAGTATCTTGTATGTCGTTATCATGTCTCCCCTGACCCTTCTGTCCTCCAGTGTCGTCAGTCCGATTTCCCTCAACCTTTCCTCGTACGACATTCCCCTGAGCTCTGGGACTAGCATTGTTGCAAACCTTTGTACTTTCTCTAACTTCTTGACGTGCTTGACCAGGTGTGGGTTCCAGACTGGTGCTGCATACTCCAGTATGGGCCTAACATACACAGTGTACAGTGTCTTGAACGATTCCTTATTAAGGTATCGGAACGCTATTCTCAGGTTTGCCAGGCACCCGTATGCTGCAGCAGTTATTTGGTTGATGTGTGCCTCCGGTGATGTGCTCGGCGTTATGGTCACCCCAAGGTCTTTCTCGCTGAGTGAGGTCTGTAGTCTTTGTCCACCTAGCCTATACTCTGTCTGCAGTCTTCTTTGCCCCTCCCCAATCTTCATGACTTGCATTTGGCTGGATTGAATTCGAGAAGCCAGTTACTGGACCACATGTCCAGCCTGTCCAGATCTCTTTGCAGTCCTGCCTCATCCTCATCCGATTTAATTCTTCTCATCAACTTCACATCATCTGCGAACAGGGACACTTCAGAGTCTATTCCTTCCATCATGTCGTTCACATATATCAAAAATAGCACTGGTCCTAGAACTGACCCCTGTGGGACCCCGCTCGTCACAGGCGCCCACTGTGATACCTCTTCACGTACCATGACTCGTTGCTGCCTCCCTGTCAGGTATTCCCTGATCCATTGCAGTGCCCTCCCTGTTACATGCGCCTGATCCTCCAGCTTCTGCACTAATCTCTTGTGGGGAACTGTGTCAAAGGCCTTCCTGCAGTCTAGGAAAACGCAATCTACCCACCCCTCCCTCTCGTGTCTTACTTCTGTTACCTTGTCATAAAACTCCAGGAGGTTTGTGATACACGATTTGCCTTCCATGAACCCATGCTGGCTTTCATTTATAATCTTGTTCCTTTCCAGGTGTTCGACCACTCTCCTCCTGATAATCTTCTCCATGACTTTGCACACAATTCATGTCAGAGACACAGGTCTGTAGTTTAGCGCCTCGTTTCTGTTTCCTTTCTTAAATATGGGGGCTACATTAGCTGTCTTCCATTTCTCAGGTAGTTGCCCAGTTTCAAGGGATGTGTTGAAGATTGTGGTTAGAGGCATGCACAGCATCTCTGCTCCTTCTCTAAGGACCTATGGGGAGATATTGTCCGGTCTCATCGCCTTTGTGGTGTCAAGGTCACTTAGGAGCTTCTTCACCTCCTCCTTGGTTGTTCGTATGTCATCCAACACTTGTTGGTATATTCCCTCTTGATGTTCCCTTCTGTGCTGTCTTCCCACAGCCCTTCCTGTCTCTACTGTAAAAACTTCCTTAAATCTCCTGTTCATCTCCTCACATACCTCCTGATCATTTCTTGTGAGTTCTCCACCTTCTGTCTTTAGTCTGATCACCTGGTCTTTGACTGTTGTCTTCCTCCTGATGTGGCTATACAACAGTTTCGGGTCAGTCTTGATTCTCGATGCTATGCCATTTTCATACTGTCGCCGGGCCTCCCTCCTTACCTGTGCATACTCATTCCTGGCTCTGCGACTGATCTCCCTATTTTCGTGTGTTCTCTGCCTTCTGTACTTTTTCCATTCTCTATTGCACTTTGCCTCCTTACACCGTCGGGTAAACCAGGGGCTCGTTCTGGTCTTCCCGTTGTTACTGTTGCCCTTGGGAATAAACCTTTCCACTGCCTCCTTGCATTTTGTTGTTACGTATTCCATCATTTCATTTACTGGTTTTCCTGCCAGTTCTCTGTCCCACTGGACCTCCCGCAGGAAGTTCCTCAACCCTATGTAGTCCCCTCTTTTATAGTCAGGCTTTTCCCATTCAACTCTTGTTATTCTCTCCACTTGCAGCTCCACTATGTATTCAAAGCACAGAACCACGTGGTCGATAGCTCCTAGGGGACTCTCATACTTGATGTCCTCAATGTCTGAGCTGCCCAGGGTGAACACAAGGTCCAATCTTGCTGGTTCATCCCCCACTCACTCTGGTAGTGTCCTTAACATGTTGGTGGATGAGGTTTTCCAGCACCACGTCCAACATCCTGTCTCTCCATGTTTCGGGACCCCCATGTGGGTCCAGGTTTTCCCAGTCATTCTCCCTGTGGTTGAAATCCCCCATAACCAGCAACTTTGCTCTGCTGGAGTGAGCTCTTCTTGCCACCTCAGCAAGTGTGTCCACCATTTGCTCTGTTTTCTCTCTTCATATTCCTCTCTTGGCCTCCTGCAGTTCTGTGGTGGATTATACATCACTGCAATGACCACTTTGTGTTCTCCAGACTGGAGTGTACCTACTATGTAGTCTCTTTCTCCCGTCTCATCTATGCCTTCCATTTTCTCGAATTTCCATCTGTTTTTTACGAGCAGAGCAACCCCACCTCCTCCTCTACCCCTTCTATCTTTCCTCATGATCTGGTATCCTGTTGCGAAGATTGCATCTGTGATTGTCTCCGTGAGTTTTGTTTCTGTAACTGCTATGATGTCTGGGGACTTCTCATTGATTCTTTCTTGCCATTCCTCAAGTTTATTCGTTAATCCATCTGCATTTGTGTACCAAACATTCAACTTCTGTTCTAATACTGAAACTGTTGTGCGGGGGGTGGGAACAGAGGGATCGGTGTGTGATGGTTGGTTTGGATTGTTCAGTTGCCTGGGGGGTGTCGTGGCTGGAGTCCTTCTGCAGGTGTTTCTGGGGTGTGTGCTTGTCCTTCCATTTGATCCTGGGTTATTCTGCTCTCCTTTTTCATTTCCTCCCATTTCTCCTTTCGTTTTTGAACTCTCTCTTTCATCGAGGTACACACTCCGGAACTCCTGGTTGCCTCTCAGCCGTGCTTTCTCCTGCAGGATCATGGGTTTTATGTGTGTGTGTGTGTGTGTGTGTGTATGTGCAAAAATCACTTAATTTACTGGCCCTGCCTCCTCACTGATCGCTACTGTGTCCTCTCTCTCCCTGCTCCATGAGCTTTATTAAACCTTGTCTTAAAACTATGGATGGTTCCTGCCTCCACTACGTCACTTTCCAGACTATTCCACTTCCTGCCAAATCTATGACTTCCTAACATCCCTTTGACTCATCTGAGCCTTGGGCTTCCAAATGTGATCCCTTGTTTTTGTGTCCCATCTCTGGAACATCCTGTTTCTGTCCACCTTGTCAATTCCTCGCAGCATTTTGTATGCCGTTATCATGTCTTCCCTAACCCTCCTGTCCTTCAGTGTCGTCAGGCCAATTTTCCTAGTCTTTCTTCGTAGGACATTTCCTTTTGCCCTGGAACTAGTCTTGTTGCAAACCTTTTCACTTTCTCTAATTTCTTGACGTGCTTGACCAGGTGTGGGTTCGAAACTGGTGCTGCATACTCCAGAATGGGCCTGACGTGCACGGTGTACAGAGTCATGAACGATTCCTTACTTAGATATCGGAACTCTTTTCTCAGGTTTGCCAGGCACCCATACGCTGCAGCAGTTATCTGGTTGATGTGTGCCTCAGGAGATGTGCTCGGTATTATACTCACCCCACGATCCTTTTCCTTGAGTGAGGTTTGCAGTCTTTGGCCACCTAGCCACTGTCTGATGTCTTCTTTGCTCTTCCCCATTCTTCATGACTTTTCCTTTGGGAGAGTTAAATTCGAAGAGGCAGTTGTTAGACCAGGTTTGCAGCCTTCCAGGACTCTTTTAGTCCTGCCTGATCCTCATCCGATTTAATTCTCCTCATTAACTTCACATCGTCTGCAAACAGGGACACTTCCGAATCTGTCCCTTCCGTCATGTCATTCACATATACCAAAAATAGCACCGACCCCTGTGGAATCCTGCTCGTCACAGGCACCCTCTCTGACACCTCGTCACGTACCATGACTCGTTGTTGCCTCCCTGTCAGGTATTCTCTGATCTGTTGCAGTGCCCTTCCTGTTAAACGTGCCTGATCCTCTAGCTTTTGCACTAATCTCTTATGAGGAACTGTGTCGAAGGCCTTCTTGAAGTCCAAGAAAATTCGGTCTACCCAACCCACTCTCTCGTGTCTTACTTCTGTTACCTTTTCATAAAACTCCAGTAGATTTGTGAGACAGGATTTTCCTTCCCTGAATCCAAGCTGGTTGTCGTTTATAAGCTTGTTCCTTTCTAGGTGCTCCATCACTCTCCTCCTGATGATCTTATCCATGACTTTGCATACTATACACGTTAGTGACACTGGTCTGCAGTTTAGTGATTTGCATTTGTCTCCTTTCTTAAAATTGGGGACTACATTTGCTATCTTCTAAAACCTCAGGTATTTGCGCAGTTTCAATGAATGTGTTGAAAACTGTTGTTAATGGAACACAAAGCATCTCTGCTCCCTCTCTAAGGACCATTGGAGAGATGTCCGGTTCCACCACCTTTGAGGTATCAAGTTCATTTAGTAGCTTCCTCACCTCCTCCTCGGTTGTGTGTATCTCATCCAACACTTGTTGGTATATCCCTTGTACCAACAAGGGATATACCAGCTACCCTGTTCTGACTTCCCACAGTCCTTTCTGTCTCCACTGTAAATACTTCCTTCAATCTCATGTTGAGTTCCTCAAGAGAGAGAGAGAAAAAGGAGAGAGAGGGGAGCAGGGGAGTGAGAGGACATTTCTGAGTCTATGCCTTCTGTTATGTCATTCACATATACCAAAAACAGCACAGGCCCTAGGACTGACCCCTGTTAAACCCTACTTGTCACAGGCACCCTCTCTGACACCTCGTCACGTACCATGACTCGTTGCTGCCTCACTGTCAGATATTCTCTGATCCATTGCAGTGCCTTTACTGTTATGTGTGTCTGATCCTCTAACTTTTGCATTAACCTCTTGTGAGGAACTGTGTCGAATTTCTTCTTGCACTCCAAGAAAATGCAGTCTGTCCACTCCTCTCTCTCTTGTCTTAATTCTGTCACCTTGCCATAAAACTCCAGTAGATTTGTGACACAGGATTTTCCTTCCCTGAAACCATGCTGGGAGTCAATTATACTCCTGTTTCTTTCCAGGTGCTCCACCACTCTCCTCCTGATGATCTTCTCAATAACTTTGCATACTATACAAGTTAGTGACACAAGTCTGTAGGTCAATGCCTCATGCCTGTCTCCTTTTTTAAAAATTGGGACTACATTTGCCATCTTCCATACCTCAAGTAGTTGCCCAGTTTCAATGGATGTGTTAGTGGCACACACAACATCTCTGCTCCCTCTCTAAGGACCCATGGAGAGATGTTGTATGGTCCCACCGCCTTTGAGGTATCAAATTCACATAGCTTCTTCACCTCCTCCTCGGTTATGTGTACCTCATCCAGCACTTGTTGGTGTACCCCCCTGTTCTGAATTCCTGAAGTCGTACTGGTTTCCATTGTAAATACTTCTTTAAATCTCATTTTGAGCTCCTCACATACCTCTTGGTCGTTTCTTGTGAAGTCCCAACCATCCTTCCTCAGCCTGATTATCTGGTCTTTGACTGTTGATTTCCTCATGATGTGGCTATACAACAGGTTTGAGTCAGACTTGATTTTCGATGCTATGTCATTTTCATATTGTCGCTGAGCCTCCCTTCTTATTTGTGCATATTCGTTTCTGGCTCTTCGGCTGATCTCTTTATTTTCCTGGGTCCTTTGTCTTCTTTACCTTTACTATTCTTTAGTGCACCTAGGTTTTGCCTCCCTACACATTTGAGTGAACCAAGGACTCGTTCTGGTCTCCCCATTAATTCTGTTTCCCTTGGGAACAAACCTTTCCTCTGCCTCCTTGCATTTTGTTGTCACATAATCCATCATTTCTTTTACTGGTTTTCCTGTCAGTTCTCTCTCCCACTGAATGTCTTGCAGGAAGTTCCACATACTTGTGTAGTCCCCCATTTTGAAGTTTTGTTTTCCCATCCTTTTTCTGCTACTCTTTCCACTTGTAGCTCTACTATGTAATAAAGCACAGAACAACATGATCACTAGCTCCAAGGGTCCTTTCATACGTGATATCCTCGATGTCCGAACTACTCAAAGTGAATACAAGGTCCAGTCTTACTTGACCATCCTCATCTCTCTCTCTCTGGTAGTGTCTTTAACATGTTGATGCATGAGGTTTTCCAGTACCACATCCATAATCTTGGCTCTCCAAGTTTCAGGACCCCAATGAGACTCCAAGTTTTCCCAGTCACTCTCCTTGTGATTGAAATCACCCATAACTAGTAACTTTGCTCCCCCATGCGAGCTCTTCTGGTCACCTCGGCTAGTGTGTCAACCATTGCTCTGTTGCTCTCATCGTATTCTTCTCTTGGCCTCCTGCAGTTCTGTGGTGGGTTGTACATTACTTCAATTACCACCTTATGGCCCTCAGACGACACAGGACATAGACACAACCAAGACACAGACAGATTCTGCTTTTGACTCTCGCCTCGGCAGGTCATAGCAGTTCTCCTTACTTACTCTGTCTCCCTACGATCCCGTTGGGGAGGGGAACTTTCAACAGCGTCGTCTTCGCCTTGATTTGCACGATGAGCTACGCAAATCGTGTAAAGATCAAGCCAAAAAGTGGAACCGTTGATGATTCAACGAAGCTTGTTCTTGCAACTGTTGTGCAGGGAGCATTGCAAGTGAAATTCAACGCTATTTTGTCACTGAAAGAAGCATTCATTGTTGTGTGTCACGATGGTGCTGAAGCAGAGAAGTTACTCACTACAGAAGCCACCTTACAGAAGCCCTCTTACTGCTCAAGGATTTACTGTTACATCCTCTCCTGCCCTCAAGGCAAGAAAATCAGCATTCCTAAAAAGACTGGTCAAGATTCTGACTTCTCAACCAATTGCTGAACTCAAGTCATCCATTGAAACTCAAAATACTTGGGCTACTGTTAAGGGATGAGTGTTTAAGGAGAAAGATCACTATTTTGGGAGTTTTGAGTGCTAGGAGTGGGATAACAATTTTTGGGTTTTCCAGTGAAAGGAAAGTTTCAAAACTTACCAAAGGGGGTCTAAGGGTTTTTTAACCCCCATTTTGGGGAGGTATTAGGGCAGGGTAGTCCAAACTTTGGGGGAAGGGGGTTCAAAACCCCCCTTTTGTGGAAAATTGGTTTTGGTTAGATAACAAACTTTTGGGGGGCCTTTTGGAGTGCTAGGAGTTGATACTATTTTGGGGAAAATTTTTTGATTGTGGGAAAAAGTAGATCCTATTTTGCTAGTGTTAAAGGTTGGGAAAAAAACCCATCCCGGGGGGATGGGGGGTTCTGGGGCCCAGGGGTGGATCCCGGGCCTTTTGGGGGTTAACCCCCCTGGGGGAATTTTAGATATTTTTTTGGGGAAAGAATTAAAGTGCGGGAAGTAATCACAAACTTGGGGGGTTTTTGGGGCCTAAAGTAGATCCTATTTTTGGGGGTGGGTTGAGGGGTTGGAGTAGATCATTTATTTTTGGGGGAATTTATTGCTAAAAGTAATCCCTTTTATTTTGGGGAACATTTTTTTTGGGTTGGTGTAGATCCCCTTACTTTTGGGGGTTGATTTCCTAGGAGAAAGACCCACTACTTTTGGGAGGGTTGGTGCTGGGAGTAGATCACTATTTTTGGGGGAACATTGAGTGCTGGGAATTTAAATCACTATTTGGGGGGGCTTTGAGGTTAAGTAGTTTCATTTACTTTTGGGGGAGTTGATGCTAGGAGAAGATCACTATTTTTGGGGGAGTTTGAGTGTAGGATTAAAATTTTTCTTTTGGGGGGAAATTGAGTGCTGGGAGTAGATCACTATTTTTGGGGACGTTGTTTGCTAGGAGAAGATCACTACTTTTGGGGAGGGGGTTTTAAAATTTTTTGGGGTAGGGGGGTAGATCACTACTTTTGGGGACGTTAGTGAAGGGGAATTTTTATAAAATTTTTTTTGGGGGTTTTTAGGTAGGAGAAATTTTCACTACTTTTGGGGACGTTTGTGCTAGGAGAAGATCCTATTTTTGGGGGCCTTTTGGTGCTGGGAGGATCACTATTTTTGGGGGGACTTTTAGTGTTTGGGTAGATAAATATTTTGGGGGGACTTTTTGGTCCCAAGGGCGATCACTATTTTGGGGGGGCCCTTTTAAAGGTGCTAGGAGCAGATCAAATTTTTGGGGCGTTGAGTGCTAGGAAATTTTTAAATTTTTTTGGGGGGACTTTGGTGCTAGGAAAGCAGACCTACTTTTGGGGCCCTTGAGGGGGTTGGAGTAGACCCAACTTCTTTTGGGGGGGACGTTGAGGGGTGGGAAATAGATCACTATTTTTGGGGGACGTTGAGGGGATGATATTTAAAATTTTTTTTGGGGGGTTTTGAGTGCTGGGAAAGTGGGGTTCATTTTCCCTTTTGGGGGTTTTTGAGTGCTAAAGTACTCAATACTTTTGGGGGTTTTTGGGTTTGGCTAGGAAGATCACTTTTTTGGGGGGAGGGTTGGGAAGTGTTTAAGGGGGAAATTCAATTTTTTTTGGGGCATTGAGTGTGGGGTTTTGGATCACTACTTTTGGGGGACGTTGGTGGTGGGTGTAGATCCAAACTTAGGGGATTTGAGTGCAAGGGTAACCCATATTTTTGGGGGAACGTTGATGCATGAGTATTTCAATTCTTTTGGGGGCTTTGAGTGCTAGGATTTGATCACTACTTTTGGGGCATTGAGGGCTTTGAGTAGATAAATACTTTTGGGGACGTTGAGTGTGGGAAGTAGATCACTATTTTTTGGGGACGTTGAGGGGGCAGGGTAGTTCACTACTTTTGGGGAGGTTGAGTGCTTGGGTAGTTTCACTCCTTTTGGGGACTTGGTGCGGGAATTTTTTAATTTTTGGGGGCATTGAGGGGTGGGAATTTTTTCAACTTTTGGGGGCTTTTGGGCTGGGGAGAAAATTCACTCTTTTGGGGGGAAATTAAAGTGTGGAGTAATCACTACTTTTGGGGGCTTTGGTGCTAGGATAGATCACTACTTTTGGGGGGCATTGGGGGGGTGTTAGGAAAAGGGTGGGGTTCCCCCACTTTTGGGGGTTTGAGTTTTAGGAGTAGTTTCACAAATTTTGGGGGGGCATTGAGTGCGGGAATTTAAATCATTTTTTTTTGGGGGACTGTTTGCAAGGGGAGATCACAAACTTTTCGTATTTTTTAGGGGCTAGGAGTAGATCCATTTTGGGGGGACTTAAATTGTTTGGGGTTTTAATCACTACTTTTGGGGACATTGAGGGGCAAGGGGGTAGATCCTACTTTTCGTTTTTTGGAGTGCTGGGAAAGGTTATTTTTTCCCACTTTTTTTTTAAATAGGGGGAAGCCCCCCCCCCCCCCCCCCTAAAAACCCCCCCCCCCCCCCCCCCCCCCCTTTTTTAAAGATATAAGGGGGTTTTTTGGTTTAAAATTGTTTTTTTTTTCTGTAAATGCCTCCCAACGTTTAAGAGAAAGGTAAACGGGACTAGGATTTTTATGTTAAAAGAAAAAGAAGAATTTTTCCGGGAAAGAGCCCTCAGAGAAAGTCTGTACAAAAAACCTACCTTCCCAAAAGTTTAAAATAAATTTTGTTTATTGGACTTTATTTTTTGGGCCCTTCTTTATTACAAAAACCTTATGTAATTTTCCCTTTTAAAAGGTTTTTAAAAGAAAGGGTTTTTTCCCCTTTTCCCTATATACAGTGAGTTGTTTTTTTTGTATTTTTTTACCTGAGGAATCTCTCTCTTTGTTTTAGCACCGAGACAATTTTTTAAACCTTTTTTCCTTTTGGGTATATACCCCTTTTAGTAAAAAACATTTTTTCTAAATGTTTATACCCAAAAGGGGCAATATACCTCTCCATTGTATATTCCAAACCCCAGATTTATTTTTCCTCTCATTGTTTTTAACACTGAGATTTACATGCACCGAGGCATTATATACACAACTCTCAGCGAAATTTTTCAAAAGGGGAAGTAATATATTTCTCTCGTCTTGGGGGCCCAATGAGGACATATCCCTTTTTAATATCCCGGGTTTAATGAACTTAAATAGTTTTCCCTTTTTAAACCTTTGGGCCCTTTGCTGGTCTCATGTTTCCCTTTGTCAACCAGGCTTTGCTGCTGGGGGGCCTCGTTGCTCACATTTCCATCTAACCGGGTTGTTTGGGGACCTGGCGGGGAAAATTTGTAAAAGTTTTTCTCATAAAACCTTCTAAAAACTTGTTCCAACAGATTTCAAATTTATTTTTTCTTTTTTAGATGTTGGAAGTTTTTGGACCCGGTTGTTGTTTAAAATTGTTCTCTTTTGTGTACTTTGCACACCTTTTTTTTAAACGGCGCTTTTTGCACTTTCTCTCATTTCTCCCACTCCGTAGAGTGTAATATCACTCAAAGACATACCTTCAGTGATTGTAAAAAGGGATAGACAAAGGGATTTCTCACGGGAATATACACTGAGTCATAAACCTGGGATTTTAATATCCCCATTTGAAATTTTTACCTGGGGAGTTTTATTTCACAAGAGGACAAAAGAATCTTCTTGGGAAAATTTAACAACATGGCATGAAACCTTTCATTTGTATATACACTAAAAACCCATATGATTTTTTAAAAACACATACAAAAAAAAGGGCCCCTGTCAGGTATCCCCCTGGGAGACAGAGTTCTTGGTGTAAAAAACCACTGAGATGTTAGGATCTCAGTCTATGTTTAAATAAGACACTTTTAAAAAACCCTTTGGGGAATCTCAATTCTGGAAAACCGTTTCCCAAAACCCAAAGTGGTTTTTTTCATCCATTGCAAAAATAGGGGGGAAATGAAGGGAGTTTGAGGTAATCTTTTCCCTAGCCTGGAGTCGACGTATAAAGCTGAAAGTACTTTTATTAACTAATTTTCATCGTACATCGCAAAAATTAACTTTTAAAAAACTGTTAAATATTCAACATTGGGGGAAACACAAAGTTAAAACAGTTTAGAATGAAACAATAAAATAAAATAATCAACAATGGGGATTATTTAAATTTTAAATTAAATTTTTGATTAAAAAATACCTGGATTTTTACCGGGAAAAGGGGTTTTCCGGGTGAAAAAAGCCCCCGCGGCCCGGGCTGGGACCGGGCCTCCCGGTGGTTCGGGGCCTGGTAAACCCCGGGCTTTTTTACTGGGGCCGACAAGCCCAAGTATGAACCCAGGCCGGGGTTATCTGGCCTGATTTCAGGTATCTGTCCAGCTCCCTTTTTGAAGAAAAACCAGGGCTTATTATTAATTTCCCTTTTGGCTGGTGGGGAATTTTGGGCTGAACAGTTTTGGGGCCCCCCCCCGAACAACCGGGTTTTCTCTTATTGGTCCCAATTGGGGGCCCCTACTTTTCCTGGGGGTATGTTGCTTAAAATGCTAAATTTTTTTTGCTTGGATTTTCTGTGGTGCCCTTCGATGGAGGTCAACTTTTCATGGAAATTCGGGTTGTCATCCGCAAAAAAAGGGCAAGGGGGGGTTTTGGGGGATGGGGAAAAGGGAGGGGAGCGAGTACTGTGCCTTGGGGGAAACAGAGCTTTTCACCGTACCTGCCTTAGACTTTACGGGGGCTTTACCCCTTTGTGTTCTGTTTCCCCTGGGAAGGTTTATTTTTTTTCATTTTCCCAATTTTTCCCTGTAATTTCTTTATCAAGCCTTTTTGTTTTGTATTACCCAAAGGTTTCGCTGTCAGGGGGGAACCCTTTCCAACTGAACCCAAAAAAGAAACCTAATGGAAAAAAAATTTTTTTTTTTTTTTTTTTTTTTTTTAAAAGAAATGAAAAGGGAAAAATTAAAAAATTTGGGATTTTTTACTTAAAATTTAAAATAAAAAAAAAAGGGGCCCTTTTCATTCTTTTTGTATTTTGGGGAGAAATTTTTAGGCCCGGGGGGTTTTCTGATAAATTTTTGAATTACCCGGGGTGGGATGGGATTTGAAAAACCGATTTTTTAAAAATTTCCTTCCACTTGGGAGGGGCCCCCCACAATAAATTAAGGGGGTTTAAAGGGGGTTAAGATTTACAAAGTTTCCCTTTAAGGCCTCCCTAAACCCACCCCAAACAAGGGGTTTGAAAAAAAAATTTTTACCCCTTGCTTTTAATTAAACCATTTTAAAAAAATTGGAAAAAATGTTTAATAACCCCCCCAAAACCCCCATTCCTTAAAACCCCCCCCCCCCCCAAAGGAAAAAACCCCTTTAAACCCCCCTGGGCCCCTTTACCGTTAGGGAAACGGTGGGGGGGTTTAAAGGGCCCTCCCCCTTTATTTCAACCCAAAACCCCCCAGGTGGCCCCCCTTAGGGGGTTTTTAAAAACCCTTTCCCAAATCCCGGGCCCCCCCCCCTTAACAAAATTTTCCCCACCCCCCGGGGGGGGCTTTTGGCGCCCACCGTAACAAGGGTTCCTTTTTGGGGGCCACCCGCCCCTTAACCCCATTTTTACCCCTTTTCTTTTCCCCCCTCACAAAACCCCCTTCCCCCCCAAAACCTTTCCCCGGAGCCCTTAAGTCCCGTTTTGAAAAAAACCCCCATTTGCCCCCAACCCCGGCTCAGCAAAAAACCTAAATCCCCTTTTTCAGACCAAAAATATAAGGGGGCTTTAAATTTTGGGGGTTAGCCAGGGGGCCCAAAAATTCCTGAGTCGCTTTTTCCCCTTTTAAAAAGGTTTTCCAATTCTTTTAAATTCGTTTTTGTGACCCTTTTTTTAAGAAAGGGGGCCTTTTCCTTATATATTTTAAATATCCCCTTATTCCCCCCCCCAAGGGGCCCACCCCCAACCCCCAAACCTTTCCCCCGTTGAATACTTTTTTTTAAGAAATTCTTTTTTGGGCCCCCAAAAATTTCCCTGGGGAAAAGGGTTTCCCTTTAATTTGAAGTTGGGTACAGCCCCCGGTCCAGAAGGGGAGGTTTCTGTTGGGGAGACAAAAAAATTTTTATTAAATTTCCCTTTAATTTTTTGAGGACTTTTTTTGAAAAAAACCTTTTAATTTTTTGTACCCCTTTGCAATGGCCCCATCAACAATTTTAAAAGGTCCCCGTTAAAACCCGCCAAATACCCCCCAATTCGGTTCCCCCTTTTAAGGGCAAATTTAAAATATAAAATTTAAAACATGAAATTTTAAAAACCCCAAAATTTAACTTTTTTTAAAAACCCCCCCTTAAAAATTTTAAAGGCTTTGGCCCTTTTTGGGAAATTTCCCGGGGAAATTTTCCGGGTTGAAACCAAATTTTTGCCCCCAATGATCCAAAAAAAAGCCTTTTTTTAATTTAAGCCAGATTTTTTAAAGCCTTTTTCAAAAAAAACCCCCTCTGGGTGAAAAATTTAAATTTTGGACAAGGGCCCCTTTTCCCAGGGTTTTAATTTTTCCCCAAAAAAAACCCCTTTTAAAATTTCTTTAACCAAAAAATTTCTCATTAAACCTTATTCCCGTCCACATCCCCCTTTCCCCCCTGCCGTCCTTGTTCCAATATAGAAAATTTAGACCTTTTCCCCTAAAAAGGGGGGGAAAAGTGTTTGGGTTTTCAGTTTGGGGGTTTTTTTGGCCCCCTTAAAATGTTTTGGGGAGTTTCATAACCGAAAAAGAATTTTGCTGCCCCAAGGGAATTTATCCCAAGTCATGACAATTACGGGCATGGGTTCGCACCCCTTTTATTTTTTGTATTTAAATAACGAAAATTTGTCCCAAGGTCGGTAAAAAATTTTTGGGGTTTCTTAACCTTAAAAAAACGGGTTTAACAAAAAGCTATTTCGAAGGTTTTATGTTTAAGTTAATATTTTGGGGTCAACCTCATTATCAAAAGTTTTCCTTTTAAGTAAAGGGGGAACGGGGGTTTAAATTTTCCGCCTTCTGGTTCATAAATCCCAATTCAATCTTTGAAACAATTGGGGGGGTGGTAAGTCCGGGTTACCTCTGTAAAAACGTCAAAAAATGTGTTTAAGGCACTTTTTTGAGACTTTTGTTTATTTGCCCCCTCTTTTTTTAATGTTGGGCATTTTTACTTCTTTGGTGAGGGATCAAGCGTTAAAATTTTCCATTTTTTCCCTTTGATTCTGGTTTAAAAGGGCTCTTTTAATACAAACAACTTTCGTACGAAATCCCCCACTGTTAAACCCAAAACCCAAAGAAGTAGTATCTTCGTCAAAGAATTTACGGGAAAAAATTTAAATTCTCTTCGATGGTCCCCTTTTTAAAATTTTTGCGTGTTTCATTTTTTTCTCCAAACCCCTTTTTATCCAAAATTAAAAATCTACCTTATTGCAGCCTTCACTTTCTTTTTACCCGGTTTCCCCCGCCAGGTAAAATTTGCAATTTGTTGGATTTGTCGGGGAGGAGGGAAATAAAACTTCATCCCCAAAAAATTAAAAGTACCTTGGGGGCTTTTATGGTCCCAAAAAAGGGCTTGTTCTTTCCATAGGGCATTTTCTAGGTTTTACCCACCAAATTTGGCGGTTTCTTTTCCCAAACCCTTTTCCCCCTTTTTTTTAAAAAAAACTGATACCTGTTTTGACCCCAGGGGTTTTTTTCTTTTGGGGCCAAATGTTATTCAAAATAGATTGGGTCCACGAGTTGTCTCCCATAAAGCAATTTTAAAAGGGGGGAATAACCAAGGGGAAACACTTGGGGAAACTCGCCTTGGGGGAAAAAAGCAATGGGGAAAAATCTTGCCGTTGTTGGGTTTTTAAAAATACATAATTTTTTTAATATTGACTTTAGGATTTGGGTGTTGTCCCCTCCACTCTTCCCCTTACACCGGGTTTGGTTAAAGGGGTCGTGGGAAAAGGGGGTTTTAAAACCCAACCCAAATTGATAAAGTGTTCCATTAATTTGAAGTGAAATTGTGCCCCCCTTTTTCCGACGTTTATTATTTAAAACAAAAAAAAAGCGCTAAGCCACAAAGGGGTATTTCGCGCTGAAAGGGGAGGGGAAAGGAAAACAAGGGAATTGGATGGCAGAAGGGGGGGGGAAAGATCAGCAGGTTACAGAAAACCCCGGGGGCAGGGGGTAGTTCCCGGGGGGGGAGGGGGACAAAGAGATTGAAGTAGAAAAGGGGTTGGGGAAAATATCAGAATTTGTGAAGTAAATCCCCGTCTTGGGCAAAAAAGGGGGGCAAAAGAGAGAGTCCGGATGAAAGGGGGGATCCATCGCGAAAGGGAAAAGGTTTAAAGGGGCAGCGAGCGAAGACCGGACAGAGGTAAATTTTTTGCGTTTTCCCCTTGATAAAATGGGCCCCCTCCAACAAATGTGGTGACTGATAATGGGCTTGGCAATTCCCCAGAGGGGAGCAAGAAGCCCCCCCCCTCCAGGATATCCATGATTTAAAACGGGAATGGCCAATGCGAAAAGGGAGAGAGTAGTCTCCCAACCTCGCACTGGGGGATTTAAAAAGACGGCCGGGAAAAATATACTCGGTTTAATAGGGCTGAAGTTTGTTTTTCCCAGCTTTGTTTGACCCAAAGTTGTTGCCAAACCGGGGGTGAAGGGGGGAAGATATTTTCAGCAAAAAAAAATCCGTAAATGGAATACCTCAATAAGAAAAATGGAGGTCATGTATGGGTGGGCCGCGCAGCCCTTTTCTGCCTTTTCATTGCCCGTAAATCAACCCTGACCAGGGGCCCAAAAAAAAACAATAAACTTTATGCTTGGTAAAGATGCGGGGTTTGCCAAAAATTTGGGTACGGGAGGACTAAGGGGGGGGTTTAGGTGTATCAAATTTTTGTATACCTGTAAAAACCCCCTAAAAGGGGGTCTTTAAAAACAACCCAAATGTGACACCCGGCATAGATGCAATACGGATTTAAATGCTGTTAAGGGTGGCATAATTCAGCCCGGTTTAAAAAAATAGCCCAAGATAGGAAAAAGCCCTTTTACACGTTTTTCCGGAAACACTGCTGCGAAACCTACGCCCCTCAGAAAACTTTAGAGCCATCTGTGGGACACAGCAAATGGCATGGAAAAGAGTGGGAAAGTGGCCCAAAAAAAAAAGAGCGGGAAAGGGGCCGTGGGGCAGTTGGGCTTTCCCAGCAAAGGGAGGGGAAAAAAAAGAACCCGGGCCGAAAAAGCGGGGGTTCCCCGGAGGGGGGGAAAAGGGAAAATGAGATGCTACATGTACATAAAAAAAAGGGGGGTAGTTGAAGGGGAAGGCAAAAGCGAAAAGAAGGCGAAGGAAGGGGAAGGGGGACGGGGTTTAAAAAGGGGCGGCGAAAAAATAAAGAAAGTCTCTAAAATTTAGTGGGCCCTTCTATAAATGGAAGGATTGTGGGGATCAGAAAAGCGTACAAAGTTTGCGCAGGCAATGGGGATCACGCGATCGGATAAGGGTGGAAAGTTTCCCCTTTGCAAGAGGGGTTTTTGAAGGGGAAAAAGCGAAAAAACACCAAGGGAAAAAACGTAATCCCTTTGGGGTGAAAAGGGGGTTTAAAGGCCCGAGGGGGTAGCAGGGGGAATTTCCGCTGAATAGACTGGTCCCCCATAATCCCAAATTTTGAAAAAAATAAGGGGGGAAGGGAGGGGGAAGGAGGGTTCGACATCAGCCCCCACGAAAAAAATGAGGGAAGGGTTTTTTAAAAAGGTTCAGCCGGGTGTGACAAGTTTTCCTTCCGGGGAGGTAATTTAGGTTTTCCCGGATAACCTACGATCAAAGAGGCCCAAAAAAAAATTTTTTACACCCTTTTAGGGATACGGGAAAAACCAAAAGAGGTTCAAAAAGGAAAGATTTGGAGATGACAGGCTTTTAGTGAAATTTGATTTTTTGGGTTTTAAAATGCTGGAAATTTAAACCCCCGTGTGGTTTCCCAATTGGAAACACGGTCGACTGCATGTTTGGGAGGGGAAAAATGTAAGGAGGGGACGTCAGCGCTCAAAAGGCAATAGCCCAAGTCATCCAAAAAAGTGGATGACCAAATTTTTTGATGGAAAAACTATTTTCCAAATTTATTAATTTGCAAAGAGAAAAAGTGTTTGCTCAGAACACCCTCCCTGGGGGGGCCCCCTTCAGCTTGGGTAAAGTTTCCCGGGGAGAAAAATTAACCCGGGCCGGAAATGCCCGTCAGTTTAAAAAGGGCCTTTAAGGAAGGGTGGTAGATTTCCCGAAGGGAAAAGGGGTGGGCTTGGGCTAAAATATTATACCTCCAAGTTGTGTCAAGGGCCTTCTCAAGGTCAAAAAAAAAATGGGGGAAAAAACGAGTGGGTTTTTTCCAAAGGCAAATTTCGAAAAATACCCATCCCCAAAAGGGTAGTAAGGGGGGGGTTTTTAAAGGTTTGAACGCCCCCTTTCGAAAGCCATATTGCGAGTTGGGGGGAGGGCTGTTGTGTGTCTCTAAATACCAAAACAAAAGTCTTTTTTACTTGGGGTTCCATTACTTTGGGGAAACT
The DNA here is from genome assembly GCF_026875155.1 of Cherax quadricarinatus. Taxonomy (NCBI): domain Eukaryota; kingdom Metazoa; phylum Arthropoda; class Malacostraca; order Decapoda; family Parastacidae; genus Cherax; species Cherax quadricarinatus. Next base: position 20,667,768 of record NC_069459.1, on the reverse strand, counting down.
GCATTTGGGAAGAGCAAGGGGGGCCCTAGTGGGAGGTTTCCCTTTTTCCCGTTTGAAACCCGGTTTGCGGAAAGGGGAAAAAATGGCGGAAATTTTCCCCCCCCTGTGGAAGAACTACTTTTGACCAAAAAAAGATTTTTTAAAGGGTTTAAAAACTGCAAGGGCTGATGAAAGTAAAAAGTTGTACATACGAAAAATGAATGTTTGTCGGGCCCCCCTGCCCAAGATCGACAACTGAGAGTGTTTTCCTCCTTTCTTGAAAATGTTTTAAAAGGGGACTTTTTACTGTTCTTCTCTGAGAGAAAGGAAAAGTCCAAAGGGTTTCTAACTCTCTGGGGGACTTTTAGGAAAGAAAATTTAGGGAAGAAAGGAGTCCCTTTAGAAATAGGAACCCCGTTTATTGGGCCCAAATTTTATGGCAAATTCTAGTGGGTTTGCATATCAACACCGGGAAAACCCGCAGAAACAGGAGCCGGGTCAGGGAAAAATTTACCCCTCGGTTTTTTGTACTTTTTTTCCCGACTCACTCAGAGGGAAAACAGAGGTGATGGTGGAAAACAATTTCCCGCAAGTTCGTTTAGCGTCACGGAAAGACACGGCGAGCGATTGCACCTTCTGTTTAAAAACCAAGGAGTCGCTCCCGTGGTTTTATTGTACCAGTACCTGCCCCAGCAGCCCCGTTTAAAAAAGTACTGCACACCCCAAGCAGGAGACCACCAAGGCACGCATTTCCCGAGGAAAGCCTGCCCAAGTTTGGGGGGATAGAATGAGAACGCGGGTGGGAAAAAAGGAAAGGGCGAGAAAAGGTTTTAAAAAACCATCGATGGAGGCGAAGAAAGGGGAAATTTTTAAAAACAGTTTTGGTGTGAGTAAAGGGTTTCCCAAATTTTCCCGATTTTTAAAATTTCCAGCGTGGGGTGCAAAGAGGTGGCGAATATGAAAGGGGGAAAATAAGAATGATTTGGGAAATGAAAACCGTCTTTTAAGTCCGGGGGGAACAACCAAATGGGAAATCCCCAAAGCAGCGGGGAAAAAGGGAGGGCAAAATCGATGCAAGAGAGAGTATGAGTCTGGGGGATCAAAAAGGGGGATACCTTTTATTTAAAAAAATGGAGGGGGGGGGTGGCAAGGGAAAAACCTCTAAAGAATTCCACGGGGGAAACACGTGAGACCCCCCCCCCGAGGAAAAGGTGGGGGGTTTAAAATTTAACCCAAGTAACGAATCGGGGGGTAATGACGAAAAAAGGGGGGCAAAAACCGGAATTTGATAATGCCCCAGAAGGAGAGAGGTAAAGAACAACAAAACCACCCATGTAAGGGGATAGGGTGCTTTTTTGTAAAGCAGCGAAGTATGAAAAAATAGCTGATGGTACGGAAAAATCAGTGGGAGAAGAAGGGGAAATTTTATTAAAGGTCCATCAGGGAAAAAGGGAAACTGAATAATAAATAAAATTTTAGCCTGAGATGTGAGAAATAAAAAGGAGAGTGTAATTTTTTGGTTTTCCCGTAAGCAAACACCAACAGGGGCCAAAACGGGGAGTAACATCTGAAGCCCCAACCCGATTACCCTGAGGCCGGGGGAAAAATTTTAAAGGGAAAAGGCCATGATTGGCAATGATAAAGAAAACTTGAAATCTGCAGGTAAAAGGGTTTTCCCAGGGAAATAGAAAGGGGTTTGAAAAATCCAAAATGCGGAAGGCAGTGGGAAAAAGTTTTAAGCAGCGAGGAACGGGGTTGGTGTGAAAAAAGGATTGCCAGATGGGCAGAGGGAGGAAAGAGTGGAAGGTGGATCAGTGTCCATTGATGGTTTTTGGGCTCTGCAAAATTTCAGAGAATTTTTTTCAAGTGTTTTTTTAATTCAGAAATTTTCGTATGGGAGACAATATTGGGGAAAGGTAGGGGGTGGGTGAGTAAAGATTGGGAAATGTATTGACTGTACCAAGGAGGGGGGGGGGAAAGGGTGGAGGGAACTGGGAGAAGGCGTGGCAGGGGACAGAAAGGCAGGAAAATGGGGGGTTCCCGAAGAGGGGAAAAACTTGGGGGGAAAAAGGGGAGGGAAAGGGACATTACGGGGGAGGAAAGGGGGAACCTCTGCACTTGTAACTGAGGGCCCGTGAGAGGGGAAGAACTAGGGAAGAGACAGGGAGGGTTTAAAAAGAGGAGGGGAAGATGGGTAGGAGGGGTTTTCCGGACCCTTTTTTTTTTATTTTTAGAAGTAGAGGGACGATTGGGAGGAGGGTGTCTACGAGGGCCGTTTTATACTGAGGCTTTTGAGAGAACTCCGGGAAGGGAAACGGGGGATTAGACTGAGGGGTTTAAGTAGGGACTTTGAGCGGGACAGAAAAAGGATTTGTTTAAAGGGGGGATTATGGGAAAAGGTTTTCCACAGGGTGGGGGGTTTGGGAAAATTGGGGTACCAGAAGTGGGGGGGGCCTTTTGAAAACCGGGGAAAAAAAACCTTGGGGGTTTTCCCTTGGAGGCGGGTGGGGAAAACTGCCAAAGGCATAAGGGGGACCCCCTTTTTTTTCTTTTTAAAGGTTTAAAGGATTTCCCCCTCGTTTAAATAGAACCCGACAACGGGCGGGGTACGAAGGGGAGGGCCCCATGACAGGAAAGGGAAGAGGGGAACGATTGCAAGACGGGATTGGGAAAGGTCAAACGGGCCCCCAAGGGTGGGCATTTTTCGATAATTGCAATATTTCGCCCGGATGGCCAAATTTGCCAGCAATTTTTTAACTGTTGTGGTTTTAGGGATCACCTTTCGAAAATTTTAACCGATTCCTGTTTTATTAAAAAGAGGATGGGAGTTCTGGCTGTCAAAAGTTTTTTAAAAGAACCCAAAATTGCTAGGGGATCCTTTTTGCCCACGGGGAGGAAGAAGTAAGTGGGCTACCTTTAGGATTGGGAGTCTTGGAGTTCCCTGTTCTAGGAAAGCGTGCCACATGTCTGGAAATTTTTGGTTTTAACTATGGTAGGGGGGAGGGAAAGACGGTTTCCACTACAAGGGGAAATTTAGGGGAAAGAGGGTTTTTTAAGAGTGAAGGAAAGTATCAAAATGGGGAAAAACAAAAGAGGGCCCTGGCCCGGGTAGCTTTTTGTAAAAGGGAATGATGGGGCACCACTCTTAAGAGCATGAAAAGAAAAACCTTTTTCCAAATGGGGGTAGGAGGGGCCTTGCCCAAAAAATGGCTCAGAAAGATAGGCCAAATTTGAGGAAGTTGGTCGTAAAAAGGGGAATTTTAGTCCACTGTTTTATCTGAAACCGAGCGTTTGGGAAAAGGGAGTGAAGGACGTGTCGATCGTTTTTTGGGGAAAAAAACAGAAGGTGGAGAAGTATCAAAGCAGGTAAAAGTCGTTGGCGTTTTTGGCGGGGGGGACCCGAGGTTGGGCCACGTGGAACGGGTCGGCAAATTTTAAAAAATTTCCGCCCCCGTTTGAGGGGAGGCCGGGGCATATCAGAGGGAGCGAAGGCCGATTTAAAAGGAAGGAGTCCCGTCGAGGCCTCAGTACCAAGGGGGCGGGAAAAAAGCCAACCCGGTGAGGTTGTCTGAAAGTGGTCCCCCAAAGGGCAGGGGGGTCAAAACGGGGTTGCATATCAAGAAGGGGGCCCGGGGGGTACCAGGTTCAGGACTAGGGGTGCCATGGTTTGGTTACTTTTCTTTTTTTTTTAAAAAAAAAAAAAAAATAAAAAAAAAAAAAAAAAAAAAAGGGGGGGGCGGGGAGGGGTAGGTCCTAGGAGGGAAAGAAAGGGCCCCAAAATCTCCCCCCGGCCCCAAAAGGACCCCAGGGCCCCCCCAAATAGCGCAGATGCCGCTTTGGGAAACCCTGCCATTCCCCACCCCTCATGCTAGTAAAAAAAAACAAACCGGGATAGCCCAAACCCACAACTGCCGAGCTACCTCGGTGGGCAAAAGAGGGCGGCCGGATATCCGCCACAAAGCATACCTTCTTCGGGCCCCCACCCCCGGGGAATTTTAAAGGGGGCTTCCGAGAAAAAACACTCGTCGCCCGGGGAAAACAAACCCCCAAACTCTCCGGGATTTCCGGGGGGGGATCGGGGCACCCCCGGGATCCCGATTCCCCGGCAAACTACGGCCCCCGCTAAGAACCTTTAACAGAATGGGATGGCCCCCGGGTTTTCCCTTTTTTTTTACCTAGGAAATAGCGCCCCGTGGGAGAAAACCCAAAGGACAAAAAAAGGGGAAGGGGGAAAAGGGAGGGGGGGGGGGGGGAGGAGGAAAGGAAAAAGGGGGAGGGGGGGAAGGGGTAGGGGGGGGGAGATTGGGGGGGAAATTTTGGTTCGGTCTGAGGAAGAAGAAACCCCTAGGTCTTTTTTCCTCAACCCAAAAAGCCCCTTTTACCAAAGCCAAGGACCCCCCTTGAAGGGTTTTTCCGACAAATTTTACGAGGTAACCCACGTGGAAAAAAAAAGAAAAAAAAGGGTTTTGCGATTCTATGGACGTAAAGGGGGTTTTTAAAGGTTTCCACCTCTGGGAAACTGGGCGCATAGTCAATCAAGTTAAAATATATTTATGACCTGATGACGAGGTGTGATTTGGACCAATAAATTTTACTGCAACCCCTTGGGAAAAGGGGGCGGAAAAATTGGCATCTTTACCATAGGAAAAAATCCTATGCTACCCCTTTGGGGGTGGGAAAATTTTGGGTTTTGTGGGCATGAAACTGCAGTACTTATAGATGTCAGGGGGACAGCTAGGCCAGAAATATAGGTCCTTTATTTTTTATGGTCTTCCCATGGGAAAAATGGCCAAGATGGCAAGTCTTTAGAAATTTTTTAAATTTGGGTTTTAAATGCAATCCGCGGGAAAGCCCCAAAAAGGGGTTCGGCCCCCAAAGTCTTTTGGTTTTTTTCTGGCAGACACTATATTCCCGTACAAAAATCGTGTTTTAACTCAAACTTTGAAGAAAAAATTTCTCTGTTTTACCCTTTCCAATTTTAAGCTAACTTCCGAGATTCCCCAAAAGGGAAAGGGCAATCTTTTGAAGACCCCCCTAAAACTTATAGGGCTGAATAGCCAGAGCCCATCTCAAGAGTCTGCTATTTGACCCTTTAAAGTTTTCCAAGTACATCAGTGGCTTGTGACCTGTTTCAAGCACAAAGGGTTTACCGTATAGGTAGTATTTAAATCTACTTATACCCCATACTAACGCATAACATTCTTTCTCCACAGTAGAATATCTTTCTTCTCTGGGCAGAAGCTTCTTATTGGCGAAAGATACTGGGAAAGGTGTCTCCTCATAATATTGAAGTAGTACAGCCCCAAGTCCAGAATGGGAGGCATCTGTTCGGAGACAAAATATTTTATTAATATCTGGTAATTTTAGGACAGGGGGGTTTGAAAATATCCTCTTAATTTCTTCGAAGCTTTGCATGGCTTCCTCAGAACAACTAAGAGGTTCCTTGACACCCTTTTTCAAATAGTCTGTAAGAACTGAAGTTAAACTACTTAGATTTGGTACGAAACTTCTATAGAAGTTTACAGATCCAAGGAAACTTCTTAATAACTTTTTGGTAGCAGGGAACGTACTTTCTAAAACGGCTTTGGTCTTATTAGGAAGTGGTGAGAAGTTATCAGAGATAATGAACCCAAGGTATTGTACCTTATGATAGCCAAGAAAGCACTTTTGTGGTTTAACTGTAAGTCCATGAGTTCTTAGTCTTTTCAAAACAAGCGCTAGTGTATTTAGATGGTCTTCCCAGACATTTGTCATGATATAAATATCAAAATACACTGATACATTCTTTAGATCAGAAAGAACTATTCTCATAAGCCTAATATACGTGGCACATGCGGTAACCAAGCCGAAAGGCATTGTGCGATATTGCATTAGACCTCTATGAGTAGGGAAAGCAGTGTATGGTTTCGAGTCTGGGTGTAATGGCACTTGATGGTATGCTTGTGAGATGTCTAATTCCGAGAAGAATTTGCAGTCATGGAATTTATACAAGTCATGATCAATTACTGGCATGGGTTCTGCATCCCATTTAGTTATAGTATTTAAATAACGAAAATCTTGTGCAAGTCGGTAAGAATTATCGGGTTTCTTAACCATAACAACTGGTGAACAGAAAGCTGATTTCGAAGGTTCTATGATTAAGTTAAATAGTTTGTCAACCTCATTATCAAAAGTTTTCCGTAAGTGAACGGGAACAGGGTAGATTTTCCGCCTTACTGGTTCATGATCCGACAATTCAATCTTGTGTACAATAGTGGTGGTAAGTCCTGGTACCTCTGTGAATACGTCAGAAAATGTGTTTAAGGCACTTACTTGAGACTTTTGTTTATTTGACAAGTCGTTGTTAATGTTGACATTTGACTTCTTTGGTGAGGGATCATGCGTTAAGATATCCAGTATTTCCTTCGATTCTGTAAAAGACTCATCTATAATACAAACTCTACATTCGTACGAATCACCACTTGTAACCAAGCCGAAAGAAGTAGTATCTTCGTCAAAGGAATTTACGCAAAGATTAACTTCTCTTCGATGGTACCGTTTCAAAATATTGACGTGATACATTCTTTCTCCACCCTTGACATCCAAGATATAATCTACCTTATTGCAGACCTTCACTACTTTATACGGTCCGCGCCAGGTAATTAGCAATTTGTTGGATTTGTCAGGTAGGAGAACTAAAACTTCATCACCAACATTAAACGTACGCTTGGAGCTTTTATGGTCAAAATAGGTCTTGTACGTTTCCATAGACATCTCTAGGTTTTTACCGACCAAATCGGCGGTTTCTTCCAACCTTTCCCTTAGATCTAAAAGAAACTGATACCTGTTTTGAACCTCAGGTTTGATATCTTTGGACCAAAGTTCATTCAAAATAGATAGTGGTCCACGAGCTTGTCTCCCATAAAGCAATTCAAAAGGGGAATAACCAAGGGAATCACTTGGAATCTCGCGCATTGCGAAAAGAGCACATGGTAAAAATCTATGCCAGTCTGTTGGTTTAAGAATACATAGTTTTTTTAATATTGACTTTAGGATGGCATGTTGTCGCTCCACTCTTCCGTTACACATCGGATGGTAAGGTGTCGTGAAAAGAGGTTTAACACCCACAAGTTGATAAACGTGTTCCATTAATTCTGAAGTGAATTGTGCCCCTTTATCTGACAGATTATTATTATAATCAAAAGAAGCGCTAAGCCACAAGGGCTATACAGCGCTGCAGGGTAGGGAAGGAAGCAAGGGAATTGGATGGCAGAAGGGAGGGGGGATGATCAGCAGGTTACAGAAACCAGCGGGGCAGGGGATAGTACGGGGGTAGAGGGTAGCAAGAGATTGAAGTAGAAAGGGCTGAAAGTATCAGAATTTGTGAAGTCAGTCAGTCGTTGTCAAAAAGTCAATGAGAGAGTCCGGATGAAAGGTGGGTCCATCAGCGAGAAGGGAAGGTAAAGAGAGCAGCAGAGCGAAGACGACGACAGAGGTAAATTCTGCGTGCTCGTTGATAAAGTGGGCAGTCCAACAGAATGTGGCTGACTGATAATGGAGCTTGGCAATTCTCAGAGAGGAGCAAGACGCCTCTCCACGAGATATCCATGAGTAAGACGAGTATGGCCAATGCGAAGACGGGAGAGAGTAGTCTCCCAACCTCGACACTGGTGATAAGACGACGGCCAGTAACCTATACTCGGTTTAATAGACTGAAGTTTGTTGCCGAGCATAGTAGACCAACGTTGTTGCCAACGGGTGTGAAGGTGGGAAGATATTACAGCAAAATAGTCCGTAAATGGAATACCTCTATAAGAAACTGGTAGGTCATGTACTGCTGACCGCGCAGCAGTGTCTGCCTGTTCATTGCCCTGTACATCAACATGACCAGGGACCCAACAAAAAACAATATCTTTATGCTTGGTAAAGATGCAGCGTAGCCAAAGTTGGATACGGAGGACTAAGGGGTGAGGTGTATCAAATTTTGTATAGCCTGTAAAGCACTAAGGGAGTCTGAGACAACCACAAATGATGACACAGGCATAGATGCAATACGGATAAGTGCTGTAAGGATGGCATAATTCAGCAGTAAAAATACTAGCCGAAGATAGTAAATGCCCTTGTACGACGCTGTCCGGAAACACTGCTGCGAATCCTACGCCGTCAGAAGACTTAGAGCCATCTGTGTACACAGCAATGGCATGAGAATGAGTGAAAGTGGTCAAGAAAAAAAGAGCGGGAAGCGACCGTAACAGTTGGGCTTTCGAGCAAGGGAGGAGAAAGAACAGACTCGAACAGCTGAACTTCCCAGGAGGGTAGGGAAAAGTGAGATGCTACATGTACATAGAAAGGTGGTAGTTGAAGAGAAGACAAGAGCGAATGAAGGCGAAGAGAGAAGGGACGGAGTAAACAGGGGCGGCGAACAAATAAAGAATGTCTACTAATATCAGTGACCATTCTATAAATGGAAGGATTGTGGAGATCATGAGAGCGTACATAGTAGCGCAGGCAATGGGCATCACTGCGATCGGATAAGGATGGAATGTTCGCTTCTGCATAGAGGCTTTCGACAGGGGAAGAGCGAAAAGCACCAAGGCATAAACGTAATCCTTGGTGATGAATGGGGGTTAAGGCTAGAGAGAGTAGCAGGAGATGCCGCTGAATAGATCTGGTCACCATAATCAAGTTTCGATAAAATAAGGGTGGAATGTAGGCGAAGGAGGGTTCGACGATCAGCTCCCCACGAAAGATGAGCAAGGGTTTTAAGAAGGTTCAGCCGGCTGTGACAAGTTGCCTTCTGAGAGGTAATGTGAGGTTTCCAGGATAACCTACGATCAAAGAGGCGGCCCAGAAACTTTACTATCACGTTCAGGGATACGGGAGCCATAGAGGTACAAAGGATGATCGGAGATGACAGAGCGTCTAGTGAAAGTGATTTGGTGGGTTTTAGTGCTGGAAAATTTAAACCCACGTGTGGTGGCCCAATTGGAAACACGGTCGACTGCATGTTGGAGAGAAACTGTAAGGAGGCGACAGTCAGCGCCTGCACAGGCAATAGCGAAGTCATCAACATAGTGATGACCAAATATTTGATGGAAGACTAGTTGCCAAATCATTAATAGCAAGGAGAAAAAGTGTTGTGCTCAGAACACATCCCTGGGGGACACCTTCAGCTTGGATAAAGTCCGGGGAGAACACATTAACCCGAACACGGAAATGCCTGTCAGTTAAAAAGTCCTTAAGGAAGGATGGTAGATTGCCTCGAAGGCCTAAGGAGTGGGCTTGGGCTAAAATATTATACCTCCAAGTTGTGTCATGCCTTCTCAAGGTCAAAAAATATGGCAATAACTGAGTGGTTATTCGCAAAGGCATTACGAACATACGTATCCAAGCGTAGTAAGGGGTCTATGGTAGAACGTCCCTTACGAAAGCCATATTGACGAGTGGAGAGACTGTTGTGTGTCTCTAAATACCACACTAAACGTCTATTTACTAGGCGTTCCATTACTTTGCAAACTGCACTGGTAAGAGCAATGGGACCGAATAGTGGGAGGTTTCATGTCCGTATTACCTGGTTTGCGGAAAGGGAGAAAAAGCGGATTTCGCGACAGCTGTGGAAAAGAACTACCTTGTACCCAAATAAGATTGTAAAAAGGCGTAATAGACTGCAAAAGCTGACGATGTAAATGTTTAGCATAACGAATAATATGAATTCGTCGGCCCAGAGCTGCCGATGATTCGACAAGCTTGGAAGTGTTGCTCCAGTTCTTGAAGTGTAAAAGGCCACATTATACGTCTTCTCTAGAGACGAAAAGTCCCAAGGGTGCTAACTCTCTGGGAGACGTTTTAGGAAAGAAATGAAGGGGCAATAAGATTGAGTCCCTGAGAAATCGGACCAGATGAATTGCCAATTTTCATTGCAACATCTATGGATTTGTGCTATATCAACACCGGCAACCCGCAGAACAGATCCGGGCCAGGAGAATATGTTTACCACTCAGCTTTTCCGTACTTTTTTTCCAGCTGCACTCAAAGGAAGCAGAGGTGATTGGGGGAGACCAATTTTATTATTTTTTCGCCAGCAGTAGCGTTAGCGTCACGGATGACACGGCGAGCGATTGCCCACTTCTGTAATATCAAAGGAAGTCCCGTCTGCAGTGTGTATCTATTGTAACCGGGGAGTACCTGCCCATGCAGGCGGCGGTGGTGCAAGACGTTACGTTGCAGGGGGGGCGCGTGCGGGCACGCGTAAGGCAGGATGAGGGGGCGGGGGGCTCAGCGGGGGGACGGGACAATGCAAATAAAACGTAGCTATGTTTTCTGAGAAGCCTGCTCCGAAGTTTGGATATAGTATTTCGAACTCATTCTGGTGTATGTGACTGGAAGAATAGGGAGATTCACTGTTACGATCATGGATGTTATGGGCGGAGATCATGGGGAGTGAGGGGGGCTAATTCCACGGAAATGAGATCGATAGCGAGGACGAAGAAGGATTCTCTAAGAAACATTAGGTGTGAGTAAAGGTTCCAATTTGCCTGATTAAAATTGCCAGCGTGGGGTGCGAAGAGGTATGGCGAATATGAAGGGAAGTAAGAATGAATTGGGAATGATCTCCTGTCTGTATCCGGGAGAACAGACCAAGTGAAGTCTAATGCAGCGGAGGAAGGAGCAGACAGATCGATGCAAGAGAGAGTATGAGTTCTGAAGGATCAAAATGGGTGAGTAAACCATGTAATTAAAACATGGAGGGGGTGGGTGGCAAGAAAAGACTCTAACTGAATTCCCAACGGGAATCACAGTGAACCCCCTCCCAGAGGGAAATGGTGGGCATTAAAACACCAAGTAACAGAATCGTGGTCGGTAATGACGAAACAAGGGAAGGCAAATACTGGAATGATAATGGCCGAGAAGAGAGAGAATATAATGAACAGAGGTATACCACCTATGTAAGTGGATACGGGCTGCTGTGAATGTACAGCGAAGTATGAACAAATAGCTGATGTACGGAAATATCAGTGCGGAGAAGAAGGGCATCTTTCATTAAAGGTCCATCAGGAAAAGATCTGAATAATACAATAAATTATACCCTGAGAATGTTGAGAATAACAGCAGAGTGAAACTTGGTTCCTAGTAAGCAAACACCAACATGGGCAAACTGGGAAGAGTAACATCTGAAGCTCACCCCGATTACCCCTGAGGCCGTGGTAAATTCCACTGTAATAGGCCATGATTGGCAATGATAAAGATACTTGGAAATCTGGCATGTTAAGGTATCCTACGGACTAGAAGGTGTTAGAAGCCACATGCGAGGCAGTGGAAAATGTTTCAAGCAGCGAAGGAACGTGTGCTGTGAAGAAAGTAGTGCGCAGATGGAGCAGAGGAGAGAGAATGAGTGGAAGGTGGGATCAGTGTCCAATGATGGTTTGGTCTCTGCAATATATTCAGAGATTGCTCAGTTTTTCCGGTATTCAGAGATGGTCGTATGGGAAGACAATATTGGGGAATGGTAGGGGGGATGAGTAAAGATTGGTGGGAACAGTATTGACTGTACCAAGGTAGGGGGGCGAAAGGGTGGAGGGAACTGGAGAAAGCGTGCAGGGGACAACGAGGCAGGAACCTGGGAAGGTGCAGAAGAGAAGAAAACTTGGGAGGAAGCAGGGGAGGAAAGGTACATCAGAGGAGGAGGGTGAACCTCTGCACTTGTAACGAGCCATGAGAGGGGAAGAACTAGGGACAGAGACAGGGAGGGAAAAATGAGGAGGTAGAGGGTAGGAAGGTGTTAACGGACCTTTTTTTTGACTTTTTGAGAAGAAGAGGGACGATTGGGAGCAGGTGTCGTACGAGGTCTCGTTGATACAGGCTTGTGAAGAACTCGAAAAAGCGATTTTGATGAGGCTTGAAGTAGGGGTCTGAGGGGGCAGCAAAAGGATTAGATACAGGAGTGTTATGGGGAGGAAACCCCACAGAGGGGGGGTTTGTAAAGTTGGATACCAGAAGGGGGGGACGTTTTGAAACACGGGAATAAGAAAACTGGGAGTCCCTTGGAGGCAGAGTGAAAAATCCCAGGGATAAGGGAGACTTCTGTCTCTTTGGGGAAGGGTTTCCCCTCGTTTAATTGCCCTGAAAACGGCGAGAGTACAAGGGGGTGACCTCATACATTTAAAGGCAAAGGGAGATCGATTGCAAGAGTATTGGAAGGGTCATCGGCCCCCACAGACGGGGCATTCGGCGATAGATCTGCAATATTTCGCGGGGAGGGCCAAATCGCCCACAATTTTACCTTTTGTGGTGTGGGGTCCCCTTTCGAATTTTAAACCGATGCCCCTTTTATAAAACTGGGGTGGGAGTTCTTGGCTGAAAAAGAAAAACGACCCCATTGCTAGGGTATCGTCTCTCCCCACGGGCAGGAAACGAAATTCTACCTTGAGGATTGGGGATCGGGGGTTTCCAGCTGTTCAGAATGTCATGCCACATTCGGGAAAATTTTGTTGAACTATGGTTGGGGGAATGAGGTACCACTAAAAGAATTGAGGGAATGATGTTTTCAAGGTAAAGGGAAAACAGTTCGATAGGGAAAAAAGGGGAGGCTCATGACCCCTGGGTGCATTCTGTAGGGAAGGTGCGCGTACCACTTTTAAAGAGCTTTGAAAAGAAATCCTTTCCCAACATGGCGTAGGAGTCCCCTTCCCAAAATATATGGTCAAAAGATAGGCATAGGGAAGTTGGGCGTAAAAGGGAAAAATTTAGTCCATGTTCATTAAACGGCGTGGAAAGGTAGTGAAAGGGAATGTCGATCGTTTGAGAAGAACGGAAGGGGAGAAGTACATACAGGGAATTGGTTGGCGTTTTTGGGTGGGCCAGAGTTGGTTCCCACGTGGAAGGGTCGGCAATTTGAAAATTGCCGCACCCTTAGGGAGAGGGCCCGGGGAAGTAGGGGAGACGAAGGTCCGATAAAGGAAGGAAACATCGAGGCCCAGTACCTGAAGCGGGGGAGGAAACAGACCGGTATAGGGACGAGCATGAGGAATGTCTGAAAAGAGTGGGCCAAAGACAGGTGGGGCAGAACGGGGTCAGTATCAAGAAGGGGCCGGGGAAAGGTTTTGGGTGGGGTTCCTGGTTTTGTTACTTTTTTTTTTGTTTTAAAAAAAAAAGAAAGAAAATAAAAAAAAAAAAAAAAAAAAAAAAAAGGGGGGGACGGGAGGGAAGGTCCTGGGGGGAATGAAAGGGCCCCAAAACCCCCCCAGCCCAAGGGACCTCGCACCGCAAAGGGAGGAGATGCAGCATGGAACCCCGCCATCCCACCCCTCATGCTAGAAAAAACAATCCGGGATAGCAACCCCACATCTGCCCAGCTACCTCGGGGAAAAAAGGGCGGCCGGAACGCCAAAAAAAAAAACATACCCTTTTTCGGCCCCCCACCCCGGAATCCCAAAGGTGGGTTCCCGAGATACACTCGTCGCCCGAGAGACACCCCCAAAACTACTCCGGGATACCGGGGAGGGGTCGGACATCCCCCGGTGATCCCGATTCCCCGGCAAACTAGCCACCGCTAAGAACCTCAACAAATGGGATGGACCCCGGGATCCTTTCCCCCTACTAGGAATTTGGTACCTGTGGGGGAAATCCCAAAAGGACAAAAAAAGGGGAAGGGGAAAAAGGGGGGGGGGGAAAGGGGGGGAGGAAAGGAAAAAAGGGGAGGTGGGGGGATGGATAGGGGGGGGAGATTGGGGGGGTAATTAGGTTCGGTTGAGGAGAAAACCCTAGGGCTAATTCCCCGACCAAGCCTTTACCACGCCAAAGGACCCCTTTGAAGAGGGTTTTTGAAAATTTTACGAGGTTAAAACCCAAAAGTGAAAAAAAATAGAAAATAAGGGGTTTTGCGATTCTATGGACGTAATGGGTTTTAAGGGGACCACCCTTGGAAGCTGACGCATAGTCAATCATAGTTAAAAAAAATTTAACCCGATGAGCGAGGGTTTGGGTAGGGCCAACTAATCCCTGCAACCTTCAAAAGGGACCGAGAAAATTTGGCTCTTTTTTCCAAAGGGAAATCTCCCAGTGTCCCTTTGCGTGGGGAAATTGGGATATGTGAATGATCTGCAGTACTTATAGATGTCAGAGGACTGCTAGGCCAGAATATAGGTCCCTTTATTTTTTTAAGTTTTCCTATGTGAAAAAAAAAGGCCCGAGACGGAAGTCATGAGAAATTTTAAAAAGGTTTCAGCAAACCAGCGGAGACTAAAGTTCGGCCAAAGTTTGGGTTTTTTGCAACACTATATCTTGTACAAAAGTGTTTTGAATCAAACTTTGAAAAAAAAATTTTCTCGTATCACCTTGCCATTTGAAGCTAACTTCGAGATTCCTCTAAGGAAGGGCAAATCTTTGAAACCCTCTAAACAAGTGAGACAGTAATTGGTTTCGTTTGGAAAGAACTAATGGGTGGATAGGCTTTACCTTAGACTGAGCTCTGGTAAGGACGTTAATTGTGTCTAGTTGTTAAGATAAGATAAGATTTCGTTCGGATTTTTAACCCCGGAGGGTTAGCCACCCAGGATAACCCAAGAAAGTCAGTGCGTCATCGAGGACTGTCTAACTTATTTCCATTGGGGTCCTTAATCTTGTCCCCCAGGATGCGACCCACACCAGTCGACTAACACCCAGGTACCTATTTGCTGCTAGGTGAACAGGACAACAGGTGTAAGGAAACGTGTCGAAATGTTTCCACCCGCCGGGAATCGAACCCGGGCCCTCCGTGTGTGAAGCGGGAGCTTTAGCCACCAGGCCACCGGGCCTGGTGCCTGGTGCCACACGTAATTTTCCACTGGTGTCTGCGTTGTCCAGTTTAAGTGACTGACTTACTAAAGGTGTTACTGGAGTTTCGTAACCATCAGCTCTCTGATTTAAGTTATCGAACTGAATCTCATCTGGAACTATCTGTGAAGAAACAGGTATTAGGTTCCAACCCTTCCTTGGAAACTCCAAATTCCAAACAGTCCTTCTCAGATGGGAAAGCAGCCCCTTGTATGTTCCCAACCAAAACAGAACACGAGGTTATCGGGGCAACTACGGCATTACCCATCCTGAGAACCATTTGCACCTACAAACATCTGACTGTTGGAAAAGAATCGCTTCTTCCTAATAGTCATTTAAATTTAGTGGACTTATAACGTGAAGAATCTAGGTTAGGGAAAAGCTTACTTGAGATAACAATACAGGAACATCCAGTGTCTCTAAGAATGGTTGACACATTCATGCCATTGACTGTACCTTCACTAAAAGGTGCGTTATTTTTTGTTTCAGTGAAACATTTACCGACATTTTCACCTTTTTTTTTTTTCCCTAGGACAGTCGGGCCGTCTATGACCCCACTCATTACAGTTGAAACACTTTACTGTGAAGGCCGTGGAATTCTTCGGTACGGAGGGTTTGGATCCCTCAGATTGCTTAGGCACAACAGGCTTATATCTGCTACTCTCTTTAGGGTAGTTATTATGAGCGCACACATATCAGCAGCTTGTGCCATTTCTGCAGCCGTATGAAAGTTTTGTTCTTTAATGAATATTCGTAAGTCAGAGTTTACAGAAGAAAGGAATTGATCTCTTACCATCAGGTCTCGTAAAGATTCGAAATCGTGGTCGACCTCAGCAATATCAATCCACGAATCAAATAATCTGAAAAGTGTTATGAATTTCATATAATTTTGATTAGGAATTATTTTAATGTGTCTGAACTCCGACCCGTAATGATGAGAGTTTTTTTTAAAAAAACCTGAAGTATAGCTTTCTTTAACAGGCTATAACTAGAAATAACATCAGAGGGTAAGTGGAATAGACATTTAATGCTGAACCTGACAGTAGTAAGCCAAGCCTAGTAGCCCCAAGAATCTGATGGCCAGTCACAGAGAGTAGCAGTACTCTCGAATCGAGTAATATATGCCCCTATGTCATCTTGTTCTGAGAAAGGGGGGTATTTGTGGCATCCTAATATTAGGTTCTTGGGGAAAGGGTATTCTAGTACCCCCTTATCTATTTTTCTGCTTAGATAGTTCTATCTTCTTTGGTTCTAATTCCAACCTTTATTGTTCTAACTCCCTCTGCTTAGCCTGCTCTTCAATTTCTTCATTCTGAAGGCTAACTCTCTTGCCTGAAAATCTATCTTCTCTAGCTATCCTTTCTTGTTCGATTTTATCCTCCCGAGCTAGTCTTCCTGTTCCTTTTTTTCTTTTTCGGCAGTCTTGTCCTTTTTTTTTTGTTCTTTTTTTCTTCTTCCCTTTTCTCTTCAATAGCCATTTTAGAGTAATGTTTTATCAGGGCTTTTTGCCCAGTAAACCCCTTTCCTTTCATTTTCAACAAAGTCTAAAGTATCCTCTTGTAAAAAGAAATATTACACACCCAACTTCAACTATCTTAATTAAAACTAACAGGAACGTCTGTTACAAAAGAGGGACACAGTCCACACTTTAAATTCCCAAAGTAGAAAATGAAAACTATTTCCCCTGGAAGAATACACTTGTGGGCCCAATAGCCTTCACTAAGCAAAATACACACGGTTCACACAGGAGGGGGTTATCATCAAAGTTCCCCAGGTCCAACAAATGGGGTAAACTTCTAAACCGAACCTTAGAACCAAACAAGGGCTAAGTCAACCAGACTACCAGTAATGACTTGACAACCTCAACTAAATCACCCTTTTTCTATCTTAAATGTTATTCTCACAACCAGTTGAATCATCAGGACGGTGTTTTCTTGAAGAGTCGGATCTGGGAAGGTCGCCAAATTTTCAGTGGAACGTTTCCAACTGAACAAAAGAAACTAATGGAAAAATAAATAAAGAAATGACTAGGAAAAATAAGAATAATGATTTTTGAGGATTTTACTTAAAATTTAAATAATAAAAAAAATGGCCTTCAGTTCTTGTAGTTGGGCAGGAGTAGGTATGGCCCTGGATAGATCTTCTGATATTATTGATGTAGGTTATCCTGGGCGGATGGTGATAGTCCGATGTTTTGGAATTTCCTACCACTTGGATGGAGCACCACAAGTAGAATAGGTAAGGGCCGGTAGTAGTAGAATAATGTTAATAAGTATTATTAACAAATGTCTTGCTCCTTTATCTGGCGTCTATCCTGGAAGACCACGCCAGGAACAGAGCTGGTAATAAGAAAAAATAAACTGGTTACCCATAGTCATGATAATATAACATTTAAGAATGGAAAAGAATGATAAATGCCAAAATCATTACTGGTAACCAGCAAACAAAAGAAAAGAACAAACAGTAATACTCCTGGTAGATCACCCTACCTGATTAGGAGAAGAGTGGAGGTGAAGTGACTCTCCAAACTTCAACCCACACCAGGTAAGGTCAATATTACCAGGAGTAGAAACTAACAAATTGGACACCAGGAACTAGTTTTGCCCCAGCCCGCCAGAGGGGGGGGTGCGCGCAACGTAACTCTAATGGTTCCTGGTGGCCTGAACAACCTTAACCCCACTTACGCCTGCTTTTTCCCTCACAGTCGCACTTGTCGAAGGCTTTTACAAAGTCTGTGTATACTATATCTGAATTTTGTTTAACCTCTGTAGCATTCAGGACCTTGTCATAGTGGTCCAGTAATTGAGACAGACAGGAGTGACCTACTATAAACCCATGTACATTAGCTGCCTGACTGCGGTGGAGTGTGGTTGTGCACAGCACCCCTCTGCTGTTTGTCAGGAGAGCTCTCATAGCAACAATATGGCGCTGAGTATCCGACGTAGGGTGAACACTGTCGGCGTTGAGCTGCTTCGTGGGGCGATTTCCCCCTCTACGGCGCAGGTGTTACTTCCGGGAATCATCAGGGAAACGTACGGAGTGCAGGATGATGAGGTTTATGGTGTGGCCCTGAATGGGGCCTATCGTCTATTCATCAAGTTAAATTCGACGGCTGTGTACGAGTCGTTAGTGACGAAATTTGAGCATGTGAGTATTGATGTAACTCCAGCTGTCAAAGTGCGACTCATAGACGTTTCTCGCCACTATACGTGGGTGAAGTTGCGCAATGTCCCCTTCGAGGCTGACGAGGAGGACTTACGGAAGGTGTTTGCAGCTTATGGTACCATGCATCTGGCAACCCAAGGCAAGTGGGCGGCAGGTGCGTACGTGGGACGTCCGGAGGGTACATTCTCCCTCAAAATGACACTGAGGCACCCGATCCCGTCATATGTCGTGATGCCGGAGTTTAAGACCCAAATTCTAGTGGCGTATGCTGGGCAGCGACGGACATGCAGGTTGTGTGGAGAGTATGACCATATGCGGCGACGTGTGGGGGGCAGTGGAGGGCGCCGGCGCAAACAGGTGGTGCACCAGTTACAGGTGTGGATGTCGTAGAGGAGAATTCCAAAGGAAACCGAGGAGATGGCCGTCTGTGGAGTGAAATTGTAGAAGAGTCTCTTGTGGTGCATGTTGGGCGGGGCACGAGTTGTGTGGAGCCGAAAATGGCCACTTTGCCGGTGACGGGGGAGGAAGTGCTCATTCAGCAGGAGGTGCAAGAGCTGGAGGAGGAGCTCGACGAGGTACTGAAAACTTTACCTTCTTCGGGCGAGGATAATGGCTTGGTCCGTGAAATGGTGCCTGAGTTGAAAGGAGAGTGTGGTGGGACAGGCACGGGAAGGAAGGAGGACAACTGCAGGCACAGAGAGGAGTCACCGAGCTCTGTGCGACAGGTCACAGTAGAGGTTGATGTTCACTGTGAGGAATCTTCGGTAGACAGTATGGCGGTAGAGAGTGTTACGAGGAAGAGGGCGGCTGCGTCAGACTCAGATGATGTCCGACGCCCGCGCAGAGGTCTGGGAGGAAGGATGTATATTCTCGTGACAGCCAGGATAAGAGGCATCGAAGAGGGGGGGGGGGGATGGTGACAAACCCACATGTTGACCCTGGGGCAAGAGGCCCTGGGAAGGGTGAGAGGAGAAAGGGTTGGGAAGCTTTAGAAAGCCTTAAGTGCATGACTGTGAATGTGAATGGACTGTGTACTGGTGTGAAGAGGGAATGCTTTCGTATGCTCTTACGTCGATACAGAGTGGACGTAGTCTTTCTACAGGAGCATAATTTCAGGGAGGGTAGATTGCTCGAGGTGGACGGGTATACGGTGTTGACTCTGCCATCGGCACGTTTGAAAGGTGGTGTGGGTTTATTGATAAAGGAGGCGAGCCCGTTTGTGTTTGCAAAGACGTGAAGGGGGTGGGGGGGGGGTGTTGCGTGTGGATGGGTGGTGGATGGGGCAGAGGGTAACCTTTGTAAGTGTGTATGCACCAGCTGAAAATGATATGAAAGTCAAGAGGGTTTTGTGTGTGATGATCTAGTTTTTGCTTTCCGTGGTTACCTGAAGTGGCCATCGTAGGTGGGGACTGGAATTGTGTGATCAGGAGAGGGGATGTGGAACCACGAGGGGGGGGGCATATTTTTGACAGCATTACGCAATCTTTTGGTGGACGTTCAGTTGAGGGATGTGGTAGGTGGGGGAGCGTGGAGGTGGAGCATACTTTCGTGAGGCAAAGGTTACGCAGCTAGGTTAGACAGGTTGTATATATCTCGTAAGGTATTGTCAACGTCTGTCCGTACTATTGAACTAGCTTTTTCAGATCATAGGGCGGTTGTGCAGAAGTAGAGTGGGATTCTCTAGCTTGTATCTCTAGGGATATTGGAAATTAAATACGAGTCTGTTGGAAGATGAGGAGGGGTTGGGGGGTTTTACGGAGCTGTGGGAGAGATTAATGAGGAGGTACAAGGTGTGGAGGACGTGGTGACGTGGTGGGATGGTGTGGCTAAGGACCGGATTCGGCATTATTATGTGAGGGAGGGGAAAAGGATTAATTTCTTTAAAATTTGGGTTGATTAATTTTTTGGAGGACAGGTTACGGGGTTGTTATGTAAAAGGACAGTAGAGGGTGTCTATCCGATGGACGACATTATGATACTTAAAGAGCGGTTGCGGGAAATTCAGGACGAGCGGTTCCAAGCGGTGAGAGTAATGGCGGGGGTGGAGGAGGTGTTATGGGGAGATAGGCCGTCTTCGTGTGTGTTGCGCAGACAAAAACGTCGGCAGGCAACAACTATTCCATGTTTGGAGGTTCTTGAGTCGGTGGGAGGGTATAGGGCGGGTCAGGTTATCCACACTATGGATGGGATGGGGTTGTTTGCGGATCAGTGGTACGAAAAGTATTGGCGGGAGGAAGGGGTAGGATTAGGGGATTTAGAGAGGTGTGTGGAAGTGTGCCATGTAGGTTAGGACACAGTGATAGGAAGCTTTGGGGGGGGACATAACTGAGGGGGAAATATGGAGAGCTTTGAGTGCCATGCAAAAGGGCAAAGCACCGGGAATCGATGGACTGCCGGCGGAGTTTTATCAACAGCATTGGGAGTTAATAAAAGTTTTTTTGGTGAGGTTACTGAACTGATGAAGGTAAGGGGAAGGTTGGGTGAAAGACAGGCAACAGCTGTAGTTGTTTTGGTTTCCGAAGGGTAAGGAACAGCGTTCGCTCAGGGGCTATAGAACAATATCGTTGTTATGCGCGGATTATAAGTTATTTGCAAAAATTTTAGGAAATGGATCAAGTGTGTTGTATGGAGGGTTGTATTCAAACCCAGTTTTTGGGTTGCCAGGTAGGTTATGGGGGTGGGACATGGTCTTTTAAGGGGTTTCGTGGAAGAAAAAGGGGGGGAAGGGGGGGGGGTTGGTTGCACTAGACTGGCAAGGAGCTTATGATAGGGTGGAGCGAGAGGCGTTGAGAGCTATCCTTAGGAAACAGGGCTATGGGGAAGAAATAGTGGGATGGGTAGAGGCGTTTTTATAGAGGGGCAATGGTGAGAGTACAGATTAATGGAAGATTAGGGGGGAGGATTGTAATGGGCAGAGGTCTTAGACAGGGGTGTCCTATGTCACAGCTTTTATTTGCGTGCATACAGGACCCCTTTTATAGAATGGTGGAGCGCCATATGGGCGTTAGTGAAGGGGTTGGGGGGTACTGAGGGCGTTTGGCCTGTTCTCATAGGGTATGTGGATGATACCACTGTATTGGTTAGAGAGGGGATGTCCATAAATGCCTTAGATGGAGTGGTCGACACGTTTGCATGTGCGACTGGTATGAGGGTAAATTCGGAGAAGTCCATGGTTATGGGGTTAGGAACTTGGGGGGAGAGGGTCGAGTGGGGTAGTGCAGTCGTAAAGAAGCGGGTGATGTCATTAAAAATTTGTGGTCTAATCTATGCTGATGATCTTGAGGTTGCACGTGTTAATAATTCGGTCAGGTTGGTAGAAAGGATTACTGGGTCGATTGGGAGCATTGCGGCCTTATCATTTGACCTTGTGCAGCGTGCCATTGTAACTAACGTTTTATTGTATAGCAAGGTTTGGCATGTGGCTGCCGTGTTCCCCTTTAACGGGGACGGCAATTGCAACTATACTTAGAGGGGTTTTTTAAATTTTGTGGGGTTCATGTTGTGACTGGCTTAGAAGGGATGTAGTAATGTTACCCGTGCGTCAGGGGGGTTTGGGTTTAATGAACTTAAAGAGGAGGGTTAAATGTATCTTCATTAAAAGGGAGGTGATGAGGGAGGGTGTGAGTGGGGGGGGTTGGTTAAGGTACACAATAAATTGAAACGCATGTTTTCTGGGACGGAGTTGAGGGAGTGTGAAACTATTTTGAGGGCAGTGGTGATGGTTAGGGATCTGGGTAAGGTAAAAATAAGTAGGCTGTGTAGGATGTCGGCGGAAAGGGTTGTGGCTCCCGGTGGAGGGGATTTTCCCCATGTATGACTGGGATGTATATGGAGAAGGTTTGGTAGGTTAAGGTTACAACCCCATGGACGTGAGGTGATGTATCGGTTTTTGCATGGGATTTTACCATCGGGAGTGGTCTTACGAGCTAGACGGGTGGTTGAGGGGGGGGGTATGTGGAATATGTGGCGGGGAGGATTCTGCATTTCATGTAGTGTTATTTTTGTGAGGGGTTGGGGAGCGTCAGGGGTTGGTTGAGCAGGGTGTTGCATAAGATAAGTGGTCAATACTTCTCTGTTCTGCGGGCATTGAGTCTTGATGTGGGGGGTATGGATGAAAGTATTATTAGGGCTGTGGGGTACATTATGGTAGATTATGTCTACATTATGTGGGGAATGAGGGGGAAAGGGGTAAGTGAGGGGAAGAGGAGGGTATTGGCTGTTACGTTTTATAAAACGTTGTGCCGTAATAGAGAACTTTATGGGAGGAGGTGGGAGCGGTATTTCTCTGAGGGATATAGAGACCTTACATTAGAGGTTTTATTAAATTTGTAAATTGGGTGGGTAATGGTGTTTATGTTGATGGCTGTCAGGGGTGGGAAAAAGGGGTCGCCTCCTGGTTTTGTAGCGGGTGAATGTGTATGAACTTGGGCGTATGATGTGTATTCATGGTTTGTGACGAGTATACTCTATATATGTGTTTGATTTTGCGTGGGAATTGTTCTATGTATGTTATTCATATGCATGTTTTAGGTGCTTGTAGAGGTGTCAAATGTGTTGGATCCTTGTTTATTAAATATATTCTGTGTTTTATGAACATATTGTTTTTACCTTATTCTCAATACATTACGTTAATTGTATTTAACGTATAAGGTGTCCCACTTTATAATTTACAATGGGACAATATATGCATATTATGGTGTGTTTTGTTAATCATATAACAATGCAATTGGAATTAGTCGTTTATTGGTTATCATAGGTGTAGGGGTTTTCATGTATGGGTGAGGAGGGATATTTGTGTTATCTCAAGTTCATGTTTGTGTGGTTGTTAATGATTTAGTCTGTGTAAGACCTGTTTTTGTCTTTATCTATCTCTTGTATTGTATTGTTCTAAATAAAATATAAAAAAAAAAAAAAATAAACCCATGTTTCCCTGGGTTGTGTAACTGATGGGTATCTAGATGGTTGGCGATCTTGCTTCTTAGAACCCTTTCAAGATTTTTATGACGAGATGTTAGTGCTATCTGTCTGTAGTTCTTTGCAATTGCTTCACTGCCACCTTTGTAGACAAGGGCTATGTCTGTTGTTTTTAGTGAGTGTGGGATGAGCCCTGTGTCCATGCTCCCGCTCCATAGTATGATGAAAGTATGTGACAGGGGCTTCTTGCAGTTCTTGATGAACACGGAGTTCCATGAGTCTGGGCCTGGGGCAGAGTGCAGGGGCATGTCATTTATTGCCTTTTTCAAAGTCTTGTGGTGATAGGATAATATCAGAGATTTTTGAGATGACCAAATTTTGGGTCTCAGTCAAAAAGAATTCATTTAGATAATTCAGAATATTTTTGATGTCAATATCATGAGGAGATGGCATACCATTATATGTAACAGCATAGCTCCGAACACTTGACCCAAGGCATACATCAAATCAATAACTTCAATATCAATTTTGCGTCTGGTGGCTAGTCTAAGATTAATTTTTAGGAGCTTAAACAAAGAGCCATTCACGACCTCCATACGACATTTAACAGATCCATGTAGGAGTGTGTAGCATCAGTGTGGACCCCTCATGCGATATTAAGTAGAAGTTGAGCAGTTGAGGTACGTGGAGGCATCATAGTCGAAGAGAAGGAGGTCTACTCGGTACAGGTCGAGAAGAGCGTTCATCTGTGAGTTCGACAGTTGGCACAACAGCTTCACCGCTAAAGCCTCGGTCGTCTCCCCAGTAGACCTGTTGATAACTTTGGGTTGAATGATGCCGTCGATCTCTGTAGGAGTAACAGAGAGACTCACTAAATATTATTTTACTGTAGGATAAGTAGTGTTAGTGTAGCAGTGTTACTGAAATAATTGTTTACGTAAGCAAATGTGACAGTAGTAAGAGTTACTGTAGTGGAGTACTGCAGCAGTGTTTCATGTAGCACGGCTACTGTATAGTTGTTAATGCAGCAAGTGATACTGTAGCAGTGGTAACTGTAGCAGTGTTACTGTAGCAGTCTTAATGTAGTAGGGTTACTGAAGCAGTGTTTACTGTAGCAGTGTTACTGTACAGTGTTACTGTACAAGGTTACTGTAGTATTGTTTACTGTAGCAGTAAGTACTGTAGCAGTGTACTGTAAGAAGTGTTATGAAGCAGTGTTAACTGTAGGCAGTGTTACTGTACGTGTTACTGTAGCAGTGTTACTGAATGGATTGATACTGTAGTAATGTGGACAGTAGAGAGTACTGTAGTGGAGTTAACAGCAGCAAGTGTCCATGTAGCACTGTTACCTGTAGTAGTGATACTGTAGTCAGTGTACTGTAGCACTGTTTTACTGTAACAGTGTTACTGAGTACAGTGTTACGTAGCAGTGTTAACTGTAGTAGTTTTACTGTATGCAGTGCTATCTGTAAGCCATGTTACTGTAGCAGTGTTCTGTAGAAGTTGTTACTGGTAGTAGTGTTACAGTAGCAGTGTTTACTGAAGCAGTGTTACTGTAGCAGTGTTTACTGTAGTAGGGTACTAGTAGTGTTACTGTAGGCAGTGTTTACTAAGCAGAGTTACTGTAGCAGTGTTAACTGTAGTATGTTACTAACACAGCGTTACTGTAGGATGTTACCTGTAGCAGTGTTACTGTAGTAGTGTTACTGTAGTAGTGTTACTGTAGTGGAGTTACTGCAGCAGCGTTACTGTAGCACTGTTACTGTAGCAGTGTTACTGTAGTAGTGTTACTGTAGTGGAGTTACTTCAGCACTGTTCATGTAGCAGTGTTACTGTAGCAGTATTACTGTAGCAGTGTTACTGTAGCAGTGTTACTATAGCAGTGTTACTGTAGCAGTGTTACTGTAGCAGTGTTACTGTAGTAGTGTTACTGTAGCAGTGTTACTGTAGCAGAGTTACTGAGCAGTGTTAAACTGTAGCAAGTGTTACTGTAGCAGTGTTACTGAAGCAGTGCTATTGTAGCAGTGTTACTATAGTAGTGTTACTGTAGTAGTGTTACTGTAGCACTGTTACTGTAGCAGTGTTACTGTAGCAGTGTTACTGTAGTAGTGTTACTATACCTGTGTTACTGTAGCAGTGTAACTGTAGCAGTGTTGCTGTAGCAGTGTTACGTAGTATGTACTGTAGAAGTGGTTACTGTAGCATTGGGAATGTAGTAGTGTTACTGTAGCAGTGTTACTTTAGTAGTGTTACTGTAGCAGTGTTACTGTAGTAGTGTTACTGTAGTGGAGTTACTCCAGCACTGTTCATGTAGCAGTGTTACTGTAGCAGTGTTACTGTAGCAGTGTTATTGTAGCAGTGCTACTGTAGCAGTGCTACTGTAGCAGTGTTACTTGGTAGCAGTGTTACTGTAGCACATGTTACTGTAGTAGTGTTACAGTAGCAAGTTACTGTAGAGGTGATACTGTAGTAGTGTTTTACTGTACACTGTTACTGTAGCAGTGTTTACTGTAGCAGAGTAACAGTAGTAGTGTTACTGTATAGTGTTACAGGGTAGTATGTTACTGTATTAGTGTTTTACTGTAGTAGTGTTACCTGTGGTGTGTACAGTCGTAATTGTAACTGTGGTAAGTTGTTACTGTATCAGTGTTACTGTAGTGCAGTGTTACTGTAGTAGTGTTACTGTAGTAGTGTTACTGTAGTAGTGTTACTGTAGTAGTGTTACTGTAGTAGTGTTAATGTAGTAGTGTTACTGTAGCAGTGTTACCTGTTGTATGGTTACTGAAGGGAGTTACTGCAGCAGTGTTCATGTAGCACTGTTACTGTAGCAGTGTTACTGTAATAGTGTTACTGTAGTAGTGTTACTGTAGCAGTGTTACTGTAGTAGTGTTACTGTAGCAGTGTTACTGTAGCAGTGTTACTGTAGTAGTGTTACTGTAGCAGTGTTACTGTAGCAGTGTTACTGTAGCAGTGTTACTGTAGCAGTGTTCTGAAGGATTATATTTTCTGTTATAATTTACAGTAGTAAGATTACTGTAATGGAGTTACTGCAAGCTGTTTCAGGTAGTCACTGTTACTGTGTAGTGATACTGTAGTAGTGTTACTGTAGCAGTGTTTACTGTAAGCAATTAGGTTACTGAATAGTGTTTACTTGAAGTCAGTGTTACTGTCGTAGCTGTTACTGTAGTAGTGTACTGCGTAGTTTGTGTTACCAGCTACTGTAGCAGTGTTACTGTACAGTGTTACTGTAGGCAAGTGTTCTGTATCAGTGTTAACTGTAGTAGTGTTACTGTAGCAGTGTTACTGTACCGTGTTACTGTAAGCAGTGTTTACTGTAGTAGTTTACTGTAGTAGTAGTACTGAAGCAGTGTTACTGTAGCAGTGCGACTGTAGCAGTGTACAATAGTAAGTGTTACTGTAAGTAGTGTTACTGTACAGTGTTTACTGTAAGCAGTGTACAGTAGAAGTGTTACTGTAGCAGTGATATTGTAGCACTGTACTGTAGTCATGGTTACTGTAAGCAGTGTTACTGTAGCAGTGTTACTGTAGCAGTGTTACTGTAGCAGTGTTACTGTAGCAGTGTTACTGTAGTAGTGTTACTGTAGCAGTGTTACTGTAGCAGTGTTACTGTAGCAGTGTTACTGTAAGCAGTGCTACTGTAGCAGTGATTACTATAGTAGTGTTACAGGTAGTAGAGTTATTACTGGTTAGCAGTGTTTGTTTACTGTAGCAGTGATACTGTAGCAGTGTAACTTAGTAATGTTACTATACCATCGTTACTGTAGCAGTTTTAACTGAAGCATGTTACTGTAGCAGTGTTAATGTAGCACTGTTACTGTAGCAGTGTTACTGTAGTTGTGTTACTGTAGTGGAGTAACTGCAGCAGTGTTCATGTAGCACTGTTACTGTAGCAGTGTTACGTACAGTGTACCTGAAGTATAGTTAGTGTAGCAGAGTTACTGGAAGTATGTTACTGAAGTAGTGTTACAGAGCAGTGTTACTGTATCAGTGTTACTGTATAGTGTGACTGTAGTAGTTTTTACTGTAAAAGCATGTTACTGTAGCAGTGTTACTGAAGCGGTGTACTGTATAGTGTAACCTGTAGCAGTGTTACTGTAAGTAGTGTTACTGTAGTAGAGTTACTGTAGCAGTGTTTTACTGTCGCATTGTTACTGTAAATAGTGTTATTATGTATAGTGTTACTGTAGCATGTATACTGTAGGCAGTGTACTTTAGCAGTGTTACTGAAGCAGTGTTACTGTATTAGTGGTTACTGTAGTGGAGTTACTGTAAGCAGTGTTCCTGTAGCAGTGTTACTGAAGTAGAAGTGTCGTACTGTAGCAGTGTTACTGTAGCAAGTGTTTCTGTAGCAGTGTTACTGTAGAAGTGTTACTTTATAGTGTTAACTGTAGTGGATTACTGCACAGTGTTCATGTAGCACAGTAACTGTAGCAGTGTACTGTTGCAGTTGTTACTGTAGTATCGTTACTGTCGCAGTTTACAGTAGTAGTGTTAATAGTAGTTGTTACTGTAGCAGTGTTTACTGTAGCAGTGTTACTGTAGTATGTTATCGGTAGTAGTGGTTACGTAGTAGTGTTACGGTATATGTTTACTGTAGCCGTGTTACTGTAGTAGCGTTACTGGTAAGCCAGTGTTACTGTAGTTCGTGTACAGTAGAGTGTTACTGTAGCATGTGTTACTGTAGCAGTGTTACTGTAGTATGTTACTGTATGTAGTGTTTACAGTATTAGTGTTACTGTAGCAGTGTTACAGCAGTAGTGTTACGTAGAGTTGGTTCCTGCATGCAGTGCTCCATGTAGCACTGTTAGATCTGTAGCAGTGGTTTCTGTAGCCAGTGTTTTACTGTACAGTGTACTGTAGTAGTGTTTACTGTAGCCAGTGTTACTGTAGCAGTGCTACTGTAGTAGTGTTACTGTAGTAGTGTTACTGTAGTAGTGTTACTGTAGTAGTGTTACTGTAGTAGTGTTACTGTAGTAGTGTTACTGTAGTAGTGTTACTGTAGCAGTGTTTCTGTAGCAGTGTTACTGTAGCGTGAACTGTATCAGTGTTTAACTGTAGCAGTGTTTAATGTAGTATGTTTACTGTAGCAGTGTTACTGTAGCAGTGTTTCTGTAGCAGTGTTACTGTAGCAGTGTTACTGTAGTAGTGTTACTGTAGCAGTGTTACTGTAGCAGTGCTACTGTAGTAGTGTTACTGTAGTAGTGTTACTGTAGTAGTGTTACTGTAGTAGCGTTACTGTAGCAGTGTTACTGTAGCAGTGTTACTGTAGCAGTGTTACAGTAGCAGTGTTTTACTGTAACAGTGTTTATATGTAGCAGTGTTACTGTAGCAGTGGTTTAATGTAGCATGTTACTGTAGCAGTGTTACAGTAGTAGTGTTTCAGTAAAGCATTGTTACTGTAGGCATTGTTACTGTAGCAGTGCTACTGTAGTATGTTACGTATGTAAGTGTTACTGTAGAAGTGTTACAGTAGTAGTGTTACTGTAGTATGTTACTGTATGAGTTGTTCTGTAGCAGTGTTTACTGCAGTAATGTTAATACTGTAGTGTGGTTATACTGCCGGCAGTGTTCATGTAGCACTGTTACTTGTCCAGTGTTTCCAGTAGCAGTGCTACTGTAGATAGTGTGTAATTTGGTAGGTAAGTGTTACTGTAGTAGAGTTACTGTATAGTGTTAACTGTAGGTAGTGTTACTTAGCAGTGTTACTGAACAGTGTTACTGTAGCAGTGTATACTGTAGCCGTGTTGCTGTTGCAAAGTGATTACTGTAGCAGTGTTACTGTACATTGTTACTGTAGCAGTTTTATAACTGTAATAGTGTTACTGTAGCAGTGTTTACTGTAGCAGTGGTTACTGAGCATGTTACTGGTAGCAGTGTTACTGTAGTATGTTACTGTACCGTGTTACTGTCGTATGTTACGTAGTAGTGTTACTGTAGTAGTGTTACTGTAGTAGTGTTTACTTTAGTAAGTGTTTTACTGTAGGCAGTGTTTCTGTAGCAGTGGTTACTGTAGCAGTGTTACTGTAGTAGTGTTATTGTAGCAGTGTTACTGTAGCAGTGTTACTGTAGTAGTGTTACTGTAGCAGTGTTACTGTAGCAGTGTTACTGTAGCAGTGTTACTGTAGCAGTGTTACTGTAGTAGTGTTACTGTAGCAGTGTTACTGTAGCAGTGCTAACTGTAGTAAGTGTAACTGTATAGTGTTACTGTAGTAGTGGTTACTGTAGTAGCGATACTGTATCCAGTTGTAACTGTCGCAGTGTACTGTAGCAGTGTATACTGTAGCAGTGTACGTAACAGTGTTACGTGAGCAGTGGTTTACAGGTACAGTGTTAATTCGCAGTTTTAACGTAGCAGAGTTACTGTAGTAGTGTTACAGAAGCCGTGTTATTTACTGTAGCAGTGTTACGGTAGCAGTGCTACTGTGAGTAGAGGTTACTGTAGTAGTGTTTCCCTACTGTAGTAAGTGTTTACTGACTGTAAAGTGTTAGCAGTAGGGTGATACTGTAGCAGTTGTTTACAGCAGTAGTTTTACAGTATTTGGGTTCCTACTCTGCGGCATGGTTCAAGTATGCACGGTTACTGTAGCATGTTACTGTACAGTGCTACGTAGTAGTGATACTGTAGATAAGTGATACTGGTTATAGGTTTACTGAATAGTGTAACTGTAGTTAGTGTTTACTGTAGCATGTTAATGTATCAGTGTTACGTAGCAGTGTTTACAGTAGCAGTGTTGATGTAGCAAGTGTTTACTGTACAGTGTTAACTGTACAGTGTTACTGTACGTGTTACAGTATAGAGTTGACGTAGCAGTGTTACTGTAGCAGTGTTTATCTGTAGCAGTGTTACTGTACAGTGTAACTGTAGTAGTGCTACATGTTTCAGTGTTACTGTAGCAGTGTTACGTAGGTAGCAGTGTTTACTGTAGCAGTGTTACTGTAGTAGTGTTACTGTAGCAAGTGTTACTGTAGCAGTGGTTACTGTAGCAGTTTACTGTAATGCAGTGTTGCTGTGCAGTGTTACTGTTAGCAGTGTTTACGTGCAGAAGTGTTACGTAGTAGTCTGTTACTGTAGTCTGTTACTGTAGCATGTTACTGTAGCAGTGTTACTGTAGCAAGTGTACTGTAGCAGTGTACTGTAGTATAGTTAAATGTAAGCAGTGTTTACTGTAGCAGTGGTTTACTGTAACAGTGGTTAATGTCATAGTGTTACGAATTAGTGTTACTGTAGAGTGTTACTGTAGCAGTGTTACTGTAGCAGAGTTCTGTAGCAGTGTTATGGTAGAATTTAACTGTATGGAGTTAGTGCAGCAGTGTTCATGTAGCACTGTTACTGTAGCAGTGTTGGCACTGAACAGTGTTACTTAGTATTGTTACGGTAGCAGTGATATAGTAGTGTTACCTGTAAGTAGTGTTTACAGTAGTAGTGTTACTGGAGCAGGTTACTGTGCAGTGTTACAGTAGCAGTGTTACTCTGAAATAGTGTCTGAGTAGTTTACTGAAGCAGTGTTTACTGAAGGCATGTTACTGTAGCAGTGTTACTGGTAATCGAGTTTTACTGTAGTAGTGTTACTGTAGGTTAATTAGTGTTACTGTAGTGGAGTACAGCCGCAGTGTTCATGTAGCACTGTTACTGTTAGCAGTGTTACTGTAAGCAGTGTTACTGTAGTAGTGTTTTTTACTGTAGCAGTGTTATTGTAGTAGTGTTAACTGTAGTATGTCCCTGTAGTATGTATACTGTAGTATTGTTACTGATAGCAGTGTTACTGTAGCATGTTACTGTATTTAGTGTTACAGTAGCAGTTGTTTACAGTAGCATGTGTTCCTGTACAGTGTTTACTGTAATAGTGTTTTACAGTATTAGTGTAAACCTGTAGCAGTGTTACTGTAGCAGTGTTCCTGTAGCATGTTACTGTACAGTGTTGCTGTAGCATGTTACTGTACATGTTTACAATAGTAAGTGTTACTGTACGTGTTTACTGTAGTAGTGTTACGGTAGTAAGTGTTACTTGTAGTAGTGTTACTGTAGCATGTTTACTGAACATGGTTACTGTAGGCAGTGTTAGCTGATAATAGGTTTACTGATATTAGTGTTAACTGTAGCAGTGTTACTGTTTAGCATGTTAACTTTAGCAGTGTTGCAGTAGCAGTGTTTACAGGAGTATGTTACTGTACAGTGTTACTGAAGTATTGTACTGTAGTGTTATGTTTACTGTAGCAGTGTTACTGTAGCAGTGTTACTGTAGTAGTGTTACTGTTAGTAGTTGTTAACTGTAGTAGTGTTACTGTAGTAGTTGTTACTGTATTAGTGTTACTGTAGCATGTTACTGTAGTAGTGGTTACTTGTAGTAGTGTTGCTGTAGTAGTGTTTACTGTAGTAGTGTTACTGTAAAGTTGTTAACTGTAGTATTGTTACTGTATAAAAGTGTTTCTGTCTGTAGTGAGTTACTGTAGTAAAGTGTTAACTGTAGTAGTTGTTCCTGAGCAGTGTTACTGTAGAAGTAGTTACTGTATAGTTATACTGTAGTAAGTGTACTGTAGTAGTGTTGCTTAGTAAGTGTTACAGTAGTTGTGTTACTGTAGCAGTGTTTACTGTAGCAGTGTTACTGTAGCAATGTTTGCTGTATGCAGTCGTTATTAGTAGCAGTAGTTACAGTAGTAGAGTTACAGTAGAAGTGTTCTGTAGTAGTGTTACTGTAATCAAGGAGTTACGGTAGCAGTGTTAACTGTATCATGTTACTGTAGTAGTGTTACTGGTATGGAGTTACTGCAGCATGTTTTCATGTAGCACTGTTCCTGTAGTAGTGTTACTGTAGAAGTGTTACTGTAGCAGTGTTACTGTAGTAGTAATGTTACTGTAGAAGTGTTACTGTAACAGTGTTACTATAGCTGTGTTACTGTAGCAGTGTTACTGTAGTAGTGTTACTGTAGAAGTGTTACTGTAGTAGTGTTACTGTAGTAGTGTTTCTGTAGTAGTGTTACTGTAGCAGTGTTACTGTAGCAGTGTTACTGTAGTTGTGTTGCTGTACTAGTGTTACTGT
Organism: Cherax quadricarinatus; assembly: GCF_026875155.1. Lineage (NCBI taxonomy): Eukaryota > Metazoa > Arthropoda > Malacostraca > Decapoda > Parastacidae > Cherax > Cherax quadricarinatus. The sequence continues at coordinate 20,635,861 of NC_069459.1, read as the reverse complement.
AGCAGTGTTACTGTAGCAGTGCTACTGTAGTAGTGTTACTGTAGTAGTGTTACTGTAGTAGTGTTACTGTAGTGGTGTTGCTGTAGTAGTGTTGCTGTAGCAATGTTACTGTAGCAGTGTTACTGTAGCAGTGTTACTGTAGTAGTTTTACTGTAGTAGTGTTACTGTAGTAGTGTTACTGTAGTAGTGTTGCTGAGCCTGTGTTACTGTAGTCAGTGCTATTGTAAGTGGTTACTGTTAGTCGTGTTACTGTAGTAGTGTTACTGTAGTAGTGTTACTGTAGCAGTGTTACTGTAGTAGTGTTACTGCAGTAGTGTTACTGTAGTAGTGTTACTGTAGCAGTGTTACTGTAGCAGTGTTACTGTAGTAGTGTTACTGTAGTAGTGTTACTGTAGCAGTGTTACTGTAGTAGTGTTGCTGTAGTAGTGTTACTGTAGCAGTGGTTACTGTAGCATGTTACTGGTAGTATGTTTTACTGTATTAGTGTTACTGTAGCAGTGTTCCTGTAGGCAGTGTAACTGTATAGTGTTACTTTAGCAGTGGGTACAATAGTAGTGTTACTGTAGTGCATGTTACTGAAGTAGTGTAACTGTAGTAGTGATAGCGTGCAGTAGTGTTACTGCAGCAGTGTTACTGTAGTAGTGTTACTTAGCAGTGGTTACTATAGTATGTTACTGTAGTAGTGTTACTGTAGCCTTGTACTGTAGATAGTGGTTACTGAGCCAGTGTAACTTGTAGCAGAGTTACGTGTAATTAGTAGTGTTACTTAGCGTGTTACAATAGTATGTTACAGTTAGCAGTTGTTACTGAGTAGTGTTAATTTAGCAGTGTTTACTATAGATAGGTTACTGTAGCTGTGTTACAGGAAGCATGTTACTGAAGTAGAGTAATTATAGTAGAGGTTACTGTAGTAAATCAGTGTAACAAGTTACTGTTGTAGAAAACCTTGTTAGTAGAGCATCTTTAGATAAGTTTACTGTAGTAGAGTTACTGTAGTAGAATCAGTGTAGTAGAGTTACTGTAGTAGAATCAGTGTAGTAGAGTTACTGTAGTAGAATCAGTGTAGTAGAGTTACTGTAGTAGAATCAGTGTAACAGAGTTACTGTTGTAGAACCAGTGTAGTAGAGCTTCTTTAGTAGAGTTTACTGTAGTCAGTAGATTACTGTAGTAGAATCAGTGTAGTAGAGTTACTGTAGTAGAATCAGTGTAGTAGAGTTACTGTAGTAGAATCAGTGTAGTAGAGTTACTGTAGTAGAATCAGTGTAGTAGAGTTACTGTAGTAGAACCAGTGTAGTAGAGTTACTGTAGGTAAATCAGTTGGTATTAGAGTTACAGTAGTAAACCAGTGTAGTAAAGTTTCTCAGTAGAAGTTTACTGTAGTAGAATCAGTGTAGTAGAGTTACTGTAGTAGAATCAGTGTAGTAGAGTTACTGTAGTAGAATTACTGTAGTAGAATCAGTGTAGTAGAGTTACTGTAGTAGAATCAGTGTATAGGTAACTGTATTATAATCACTGTAGTAATTTACTGTAGTAGAGAACCGTGTATAGAGTTACTGTAGGATAATCATGTAGTATGAGTTACTGTAGTAGAAAACACTGTAGTAGAGTTAACTGTAGGAGAATCCGTCAGTGTAGTAGAGTTACAGTAGTAGAAGTCAGTGCATAAGTTTACTGTAGTAGAATCACTGTAGTAAAGTTACCTGTAGTAAAGCACTGTAGTAGAATCAGTGTAGTAGAGTACAGGTATAGAAAGACACTGTAGTAGAGTTACTGCAGAAGAATCACCCGTCGTAAATCAGTGTAGTAGAGTTTACTGTAGTAGAATCCCTGTAGTAGAGTTACTGTATAGAATCAGGTAGTAGATTTCTGTAGAATAATCAGTGTAGTAGAGTTACTGTTGTAGAATCAGTGTAGTAAAATTTTCAGTAGTAGAATCAGTGTAGTAGAGTAACAGTTTGAGAATCACTGTAGTAGAGTTACTGTAGAGAGAATCAGTGTTAGTAGAGTTACTGTAGGGTAGAAATCCACTGTAGTAGAGTTACTGTAGTAGAATCAGTGTAGTAGAGTTACTGTAGTAGAATCACTGTAGTAGAGTTACTGTAGTAGAATCAGTGTAGTAGAGTTACTGTAGTAGAATCACTGTAGTAGAGTTACTGTAGTAGAATCAGTGTAGTAGAGATACTGTATAAATCATGTAGTCGAGTTACTGAAGTAGAATCCGGACTTGTAGTACAACAGTGTAGTATAGTTACTGTTTGTAGAATCACTGTAAAGTAGAGTTACTGTAGTAAATCAGTGTAGTAGATGTTTACTGTAGTAGAATCATGTAGTAGAGTTTACTGTAGCGAGAACTGTAGTAGAAACAGTTTAGTAAAGTTACTGTAGTAGATTTACTGTATGAATCAGTGTAAGTAAGTACTGTAGTATAGATACTGTAGGTAGAGTTACAGTAGTAGAATCAGTGTAGTAGAGTTACTGCAGTGGAATCAGTGTAGTAGAGTTACTGTAGTAGAGTTACTGTAGTTTAATTAGTGTAGTAGAGTTACTGTAGTGGAATCAGTGTAGTAAGTTACTGTATAGGTGTTACAGTAGTAGGGTTACTGTAGCATTGTTACTGAAGCAGTGTTACTGGAGCAGTGTTACTGTAGCAGATGTTGCTGTTGCGTGTTACTGTACAGTGTTAACTGTAGGCAGTGTTAACGGTAGCAGTGTATACTGTATTAGTGTTACTGAGCAGTGTTACTGTAGCAGTGTTTATACTGTAGCAGTGGGTTACTGAAGCATTGTTACAGTAAGTAGTGGTTATGTAGCAGTGTTACTGTAGTAGTTTCGAGTAGTGTTACTGTAGTAGTGTTACTGTAGTAGTGTTACTGTAGTAGTGTTACTGTAGCAGTGTTACTGTAGCAGTGTTACTGTAGCAGTGTTACTGTAGTAGTGTTACTGTAGCAGTGTTACTGTAGCAGTGCTACTGTAGAAGTTTACAGGTAGCAGTGTTACTGTAGCAGTGTTTCTGTAGGCAGTGTTACTGTAGCAGTGTTTACTGGTAGTAGTGATACTGTATCTGTGTTACTGTAGCAGTGCAAACTGTAGTAGGTTAACTGTAAGTGTGTTACTGTATAGTGTTTACTGTAGTAGCGTTACTGTAGCAGTGTTACTGTAGCAGTGTTACTGTAGCAGTGTTACTGTAGCAGTGTTACTGTAGCAGTGTTACTGTAGCAGTGTTACTGTAGCAGTGTTACTGTAGTCAGTGTTACTGTAGCAGTGTTACTGTAGTAGTGTTACGTATAGTCTAAGATGAGGTACTGTAGTCATGTGTTGGACTGTAGCAGTGCTACTGTTAGTAGTGTTACAAGTAGTGTGTTATGTAAGTAGAGTTACAGTATAGTGTTACTGTAGTGGTGTTTTACTGATAAGCATGTGAACTGCAGTAGTGATACTGTAGTGTGGTTACCTGCGGCAGAGTTCATGTACAGCCTGTTCTGTAGCGAGTGTTACTGTTAGCCAGTGCAACTGTAGTAGTGTTTACTGTAGTAGTGGTTTATACTGTAGTAGTGGTTACTGTAGTAGTGTTACTGTAGTAGTGTTACTGTACAGAGTTCTTTAGCTGTGTACTTGCATGTTACTGTACAGTGTTGCTGTAGCCAGTGTTACTGTGCAGTGATACCGCAGCAGTGTTTACTGTAGCGTGTATTACTGTAGTAGTGTTACAGTAGTAGTGTTACTGTTTGCAGTGTTACAGTACAGTGTTTACTGTAGTAGTTTAATGAAGATCAGTGTTACTGAGCAGTGTAACAGTATCAGTGTTACTGTAGTAGTGTTACTGTAGTAGTGTTACTGTAGCAGTGTTACTGTAGCAGTGTTACTGTAGCAGTGTTACTGTAGCAGTGTTACTGTAGTAGTGTTACTGTAGTGGAGTTAGTGCAGCAGTGTTCATGTAGCACTGTTACTGTAGCAGTGTTACTGTAGCAGAGTTACTGTAGGGTGTTTAACAGAAGCATCAGGTTATATATTGTTACTGTAGTAGTAGTTACTGTTAGTAGTGTTACTGTAGCAGTGTTACTGGTAGCCGATGTTACTGTAGCAGTGTAACTGTAATAGGTGATACTGTAGTTATTGTTGTACTGTAGCAGTGTTACTGTAGCAGTGTTACTGTAGCAGTGTTACTGTAATAGTGTTACTGTAGTAGTGTTACTGTAATAGTGTTACTGTAGTGGAGTAACTGCAGCAGTGTTCATGTAGCACTGTTACTGTAGCAGTGTTACTGTAGCAGTGTTACTGTAGTAGTATGTTTTACAGAGCAGAGTTATTGTAGTAGTTACTGTATAGTGTTACTGTTGTATTGTATACTGTAGTATTGTTACTGTAGCAGTGTTACTGTAGCAGTGTTTACTGTAGTATGTATACTTAGAGCATGTTTCTGTAGCAGTGTAACTGTCGCAGGTGTTACTGTAAATAGTGTTACTGTAGTAGTGTTACCGTTAGTCAGTGTTACTGTAGCAGTGTTCCTGTAGCAGTGTTAACGTAGAAGTGTTCTGAGCAGTGTTACTTTAGCAGTGTTTACTGTAGTAGTGTTACTGTAGCGTTACTGTCGTAGTGTTACTGTAGTAGTGTTACTGAGTAGTGTTTACTGTATCAGTTAACAGTTAGCAGTGTTACTGTAGCATTGTTCCTGTTATAGTGGTTACGTAGTAGGTTACTGTAGCAGTGTTACTGTAGCAGAGTTACTTTAGCAGATGATTCAGTAGCATGTTACTGAGTAGTGTTTAGACTGTACAGTGTTTACTGTATTAGTGTATACAGGTATTAAGTTACTGTAGCAGTGTTACAGTGTATGCAGTGTCTACTGTATAGTGTTACAGTAGTATGTTACTGTAGTAGTGTTACTGTAGTAGTGTTTACTGTATAGTGTTACTGTAGTCAGTGGTTATCAGTAGTAAGTGTATACTGTATTAAAGGTTGCTGTAGTAGTGTTACAGTAAGTATGTTACTGTATTAGTGTTATTTTACTGTAGAATGTTACTGTAAGTAGTGTTTACTGTAGTAGATGTTACTGAAGTATGTTACTGTAGCAGTGATACTGAAGTAGTGTTACTGTAGTGTGTTACTGTAGTATTGTTACTGTAATATGTTGCTGAAGTAAGTGTACTGTAGTTGTTGTTAACTGAGCAGTGTTACAAGTTAGCAGTGTTACTGTAAGCAAGGTTACTGTAGCAGTGTTATTTGTAGCAGTGGTTTACTGTATAGAGTACTGTAGAAAGTGGTTACTGTAGTAGTGTTACAGTAGCAGTGTTACTGTAGCAGTGTTTACTGTACAGTGTTTTACTGTAGTTAGTGTTACTGTAGTGTAGTACTGCGGCAAGATGTATCATGTAGCCACTGTTCCTGTAGTAGTGTTACTGTAGAAGGTTACTGTAGCAGGTTACTGTAGTAGTAGTGTTTACTGTAGAAGTGTTTACTGTAAACAGTGGTTACTATAGCGTGTTACAGTAGCAGTGTTCTGTAGTAGAGTCACTGTAGAAGTGTTACTGTATGTAGAGTTACCTGTAGTAGAGTTCCTGTAGTAGTGTTACTGTAGCCAGTGTTACTGTAGCAGTGTTACTGTAGTTGTGTTGCTGTACTAGTGTTACTGTAGCAGTGTTACTGTAGCAGTGCTACTGTAGAAGTGTTTACTGTATAAGTGTTACTGTAGTAGTGTAACAGTAGTGTTGTTATTGCTGTATAGTGTGATGTAGCAAAGTTACTGTAGGCAGTGTTACGACTAGTGTTTACAGTAGTATTTTTCCAGATAGTGTTACGGTAGTGAGTGTTACTGTAGTAGTGGTTGCAGTAGCAGTGTTTACTGTAGCAGTGCTATTGTATTATAGTGTTACTGTAAGTAGTGTTACTGTCGCAGTGATAATGTAGTAGTTTACGTAGCAGGTTACATGTATAGTTTATTACTGCAGTAGTGTTACTGTAGTAGTGATACTGTAGCAGTTATACTGTAGCAGTGTTACTGTAGTAGTGTTTACAGCATATTGTTGCTGTAGCAGTGGTTTACAGTAGTAGTGTTTGCTTATAGTGTTACTGTGTAGCATTGATACAGTAGCATGATAACTGTATAGTGTTACTGTAGTATGTTCCTGAATGCAGTGTTACTGTAGCAGTGTTACTAGTAGTGATACTTTTTAAGTCATGTTACTATATTATGTGTTACTGTAGCGAGTGTTAACTGTATGTAGTGTTACTTGTAGTAGTGTTACTGCAGTAGTGTTACTGCACATATTACTGTAGTAGTGTTTTAACTTTACAGTGTTACTATAGTAGTGTTACTGTAGTAGTTTACAGTAGCACATGTTACTGTAGTAGTGTTCTGTAGCAGTGATACTGAAGCCATTGTTACTGTAGTAGTGTTACTGTAGCAGTGTTTACTGTAGCAGTGTTCTGTAGTAGTGTTACTTTAGCAGAGTTTACTATTAGTGATACTGTAGCATGTTACTGTAGTAGTGTTTACTTTAGGCGAGTGTTACTATTAGTATGTTACGTAGCAAGAGTACTGTAGTAGTTTACTTTAGCAGTGTTACTATAGTAGTGTTACTGTAGCTGTGTTACTGAAGCATTGTAACTGAAGTTAGATTATTATAGAAAAGAGTTACTGTAGTCTAATCAGTAGTAGAGTTACTGTAAGAAGAATCAGTGTAACGAGTTACTGATGTAGAACCAGTTAGTAAGCTTCTTTAGTAGGTTACAGTATGTAGCGTTACTGTAGTCGAATCAGTGTTAGTAGAGTTACTGTAGTATAATCAGTGTAGTAGAGTTACTGTAGTTATAATCAGTGTAGTAGAGTTACTGTAGTAGAATCAGTGTAACAGAGTTACTGTTGTAGAACCAGTGTAGTAGAGCTTCTTTAGTAGAGTTACTGTAGTAGAGTTACTGTAGTAGAATCAGTGTAGTAGAGTTACTGTAGTAGAATCAGTGTAGTAGAGTTACTGTAGTAGAATCAGTGTAGAAAGTTACAGTAGTAAATCGAGTGTAGTATAGTTACTGTATTAGAAACCAGTGTAGTAGAGTTTAGCTGTAGTATAATCATGTAGTAGAGAACTGTAGAAGAACCAGTGTTAGTAGAGATTCAGTAGAAAATCAGTGTAACAGAGTTACTGTTGTAGAACCAGTGTAGTAGAGCTTCTTTAGTAGAGTTACTGTAGTAGAGTTACTGTAGTAGAATCAGTGTAGTAGAGTTACTGTAGTAGAATCAGTGTAGTAGAGTTACTGTAGTAGAATCAGTGTAGTAGAGTTACTGTAAGAATCAGTGTAGTAGAGTTACTGTAGTAGAACCAGTGTAGTAGAGTTACTGTAGTAGAATCAGTGTAGTAGAGTTACTGTAGTAGAACCAGTGTAGTAGAGTTTCTTCAGTAGAGTTACTGTAGTAGAATCAGTGTAGTAGAGTTACTGTAGTAGAATCAGTGTAGTAGAGTTACTGTAGTAGAATTACTGTAGCAGAATCAGTGTAGTAGGTTACTGGAAGGTAGAATCAGTTAGTAGAGTTACTGTAGTAAAATCACTGTAGTAGAGTTACTGTAGTAGAATCAGTGTAGTAGAGTTACTGTAGGAGAATCAGTGTAGTAGAGTTACTGTAGTAGAATCACTGATAAGTAAGAGTACTGTGTAAGAATCAGTGGTATTAGAGTTACTGAGTAGAATCAGTGTATTATAGTTACTGTAGTAGAATTCACTGAGGAGATGGCATACTACCATTACGTGTAACATCATAGCTCCGAACACTTGACCCAAGGCATACATTCAAATCAATAACTCAATATCAATTTTTGGCGTCTGGTGGCTAGTCTAAGATTAATTTTCAGGAGCTTAAACAAAGAGCCATTCACGACCCCATAAGACATTTAACAGATCCATGTAGGAGTGTGTAGCATCAGTGTGGACCCCTCATGCGACATTAAGTAGAAGTTGAGCAGTTTGGAGGTACGTGGAGGCATCATAGTCGAAGAGAAGGATGTCTATACTCCGGTACAGGTCGAGAAGACGTTCATCTGTGAGTTCGACAGTTGGAACAACAACAGCTTCCCGCCCTAAAGCTTCGGTCGGTCTCCCCAGTAGTCCTGTTGATAACTTTGGGTTGAATGATGCCGTCGATCTCTGTAGGAGTAACAGAGAGACACACTAAATAGTATTTTTAAACTGTAGGATAAGTAGTGTTAGTGTAGCATGTTACTGAAATAATTGTTTACGTAAGCAAATGTGACAGTAGTAAGAGTTACTGTAGTGGAGTACTGCAGCAGTGTTTCATGTAGCACGGCTACTGTATAGTTGTTAATGCAGCAAGTGATACTGTAGCAGTGGTAACTGTAGCAGTGTTACTGTAGCAGTCTTAATGTAGTAGGGTTACTGAAGCAGTGTTTACTGTAGCAGTGTTACTGTACAGTGTTACTGTACAAGGTTACTGTAGTATTGTTTACTGTAGCAGTAAGTACTGTAGCAGTGTACTGTAAGAAGTGTTATGAAGCAGTGTTAACTGTAGGCAGTGTTACTGTACGTGTTACTGTAGCAGTGTTACTGAATGGATTGATACTGTAGTAATGTGGACAGTAGAGAGTACTGTAGTGGAGTTAACAGCAGCAAGTGTCCATGTAGCACTGTTACCTGTAGTAGTGATACTGTAGTCAGTGTACTGTAGCACTGTTTTACTGTAACAGTGTTACTGAGTACAGTGTTACGTAGCAGTGTTAACTGTAGTAGTTTTACTGTATGCAGTGCTATCTGTAAGCCATGTTACTGTAGCAGTGTTCTGTAGAAGTTGTTACTGGTAGTAGTGTTACAGTAGCAGTGTTTACTGAAGCAGTGTTACTGTAGCAGTGTTTACTGTAGTAGGGTACTAGTAGTGTTACTGTAGGCAGTGTTTACTAAGCAGAGTTACTGTAGCAGTGTTAACTGTAGTATGTTACTAACACAGCGTTACTGTAGGATGTTACCTGTAGCAGTGTTACTGTAGTAGTGTTACTGTAGTAGTGTTACTGTAGTGGAGTTACTGCAGCAGCGTTACTGTAGCACTGTTACTGTAGCAGTGTTACTGTAGTAGTGTTACTGTAGTGGAGTTACTTCAGCACTGTTCATGTAGCAGTGTTACTGTAGCAGTGTTACTGTAGCAGTGTTACTGTAGCAGTGTTACTATAGCAGTGTTACGTAGCAGTGTACTGAAGCAGTGTTACTGTAGTAGTGTTACTGTAGCAGTGTTAACTGTAGCAGAGTTACTGAGCAGTGTTAAACTGTAGCAAGTGTTACTGTAGCAGTGTTACTGAAGCAGTGCTATTGTAGCAGTGTTACTATAGTAGTGTTACTGTAGTAGTGTTACTGTAGCACTGTTACTGTAGCAGTGTTACTGTAGCAGTGTTACTGTAGTAGTGTTACTATACCTGTGTTACTGTAGCAGTGTAACTGTAGCAGTGTTGCTGTAGCAGTGTTACTGTAGTAGTGTTACTGTAGAAGTGTTACTGTAGCATTGGTAATGTAGTAGTGATTACTGTAAGTCAGTGTTACTTTAGTAGTGTTTACTGTAGCAGTGTTACTGTAGTAGAGTTTACTGTAGTGGAGTTACTCCAGCACTTGTTCATGTAGCAGTGTTACTGTAGCAGTGTTTACTGTAGCATGTTATTGTAGCAGTGCTACTGTAAAAGCGTGCTACTGAGCAGTGTTACTTGGTAGCAGTGTTACTGTAGCACATGTTACTGTAGTAGTGTTACAGTAGCAAGTTACTGTAGAGGTGATACTGTAGTAGTGTTTTACTGTACACTGTTACTGTAGCAGTGTTTACTGTAGCAGAGTAACAGTAGTAGTGTTACTGTATAGTGTTACAGGGTAGTATGTTACTGTATTAGTGTTTTACTGTAGTAGTGTTACCTGTGGTGTGTACAGTCGTAATTGTAACTGTGGTAAGTTGTTACTGTATCAGTGTTACTGTATTACAGTGTTACTGTAGTAGTGTTACTGTGGTAGTGTTACTGTAGTAGTGTTACTGTAGTAGTGTTACTGTAGTAGTGTTACTGTGGTAGTGTTACTGTAGCAGTGTTACCTGTTGTATGGTTACTGAAGGGAGTTACTGCAGCATGTACATGTAGCGACTGTTACTGTACAGTGTTACTGTAATAGGTTGTTACTGTAGTAGTGTTACTGTAGCAGTGTTACTGTAGTAGTGTTACTGTAGCAGTGTTACTGTAGCAGTGTTACTGTAGTAGTGTTACTGTAGCAGTGTTACTGTAGCAGTGTTACTGTAGCAGTGTTTCCTGTTAGCAGTGTTCTGAAGGATTATATTTTCTGTTATAATTTACAGTAGTAAGATTACTGTAATGGAGTTACTGCAAGCTGTTTCAGGTAGTCACTGTTACTGTGTAGTGATACTGTAGTAGTGTTACTGTAGCAGTGTTTACTGTAAGCAATTAGGTTACTGAATAGTGTTTACTTGAAGTCAGTGTTACTGTCGTAGCTGTTACTGTAGTAGTGTACTGCGTAGTTTGTGTTACCAGCTACTGTAGCAGTGTTATTCTGTCAACATCAGATGTCATCATTCTTTCAATATAAGGTGTTATCATTCTCTCAACAACAGGTGTTATCACTCAGTTAATGACACGTGTATGCAGTTAAACAACAGGTGTTATAAGTCAGATCACGACAGGAGTTATCATTCGGCCCACCACAGGTGTTATCACTTTGTGCACGACAGATGTTATTACTCACGCCGCGATGGATGTTATCATACAGACGATAGATGTTATCACTCAGATCTTAACAGGTGTTATCATACAGACGATAGGTGTTATCACTCAGATCTTTAAAGGTGTAATCATTTTGACTACAGGTGTAATCACTCAGACAACAAGTGTAATCACTCAGACAACAAGTGTTATCACTAAGATCACAGCATTTGTAATCACTCAGAGAACAGGTGTTATCATTCAGATAACAGGTGACATCACTCAGACCACAACAGGTGTTTTCACTCAGAAGAAAAATGTTATCCCTAAGACGACAAATTTTATCAATCAGACGACAGGTGTCATTACTCAGACGACAGGTGTTATCACTCAGACTACAGGTGTTATCACTCAGACCACAGCAGGCGTTATCAGTCAGAAGACAAATGATATCCTTAAGACGACAGGAGTTATCCCAAAGAGGGACAGGTTTTATAACTCGGACGACAGGTTACATAACTCTGACATCAGGTGTTATCATCCAGACCACAACAGGTGTTATCATTCAGACCACAACAGGTGTTATCATTCAGACCACAACAGGTGTTATCATTCAGACCACAACAGGTGTTATCATTCAGACCACAACAGGTGTTATCATTCAGACCACAACAGGTGTTATCATTCAGACCACAACAGGTGTTATCATTCAGACCACAACAGGTGTTATCATTCAGACCACAACAGGTGTTATCGTTCAGACCACAACAGGTGTTATCGTTCAGACCACAACAGGTGTTATCATTCAGACCACAACAGGTGTTATCATTCAGACCACAACAGGTGTTATCATTCAGACCACAACAGGTGTTATCATTCAGACCACAACAGGTGTTATCATTCAGACCACAACAGTGTTATCATTCAGACCACAACAGGGGTTATCATTCAGACCACAACAGGTGTTTATCATTCAGACCACAACAGGTGTTATCATTCAGACCACAACAGGTGTTATCATTCAGACCACAACAGGTGTTATCATTCAGACCACAACAGGTTTATCATTCAGACCACAACAGGTGTTATCATTCAGACCACAACAGGTGTTATCATTCAGACCACAACAGGTGTTATCATTCAGACCACAACAGGTGTTATCATTCAGACCACAACAGGTGTTATCGTTCAGACCACAACAGGTGTTATCATTTAGACCACAACAGGTGTTATCACAGACCAAGACAGCTGTAATTACTGAGATAAGGAGACATACTTGAAGTGTTGATGATGTAGTTGGCGTCTTCCCTCAGCGTCTCTACCTGTGAAGACACAGACGATCAGTTCTTCTTTTCTGTTCTTCACTCAGTCAGTTCTACTTGTTCTTCACTCAGTCAGCTCTACTTGTTCTTCACTCAGTCAGTTCTACTTGTTCTTCACTCAGTCAGTTCTACTTGTTCTTCACTCAGTCAGTTCTACTTGTTCTTCACTCAGTCAGTTCTACTTGTTCTTCACTCAGTCAGTTCTACTTGTTCTCCACTCAGTCAGTTCTACTTGTTTCACTCAGTCAGTTCCCACTTGTTTATTCACTCAGTCAGTTCATACTTGTTCTTCACTCAGTCAGTTCTACTTGTTATTCACTCAGTCAGTTCTACTTGTTCTTCACTCAGTCAGGTTCTACTTGTTCTTCACTCCCGTCAGTTTACTTGTTCTTCACTCAGTCAGTTCTACTTGTTCTTCACTCAGTCAGTTCTACTTGTTCTTCACTCAGTCAGTTCTACTTGTTCTTCACTCAGTCAGTTCTACTTGTTCTTCACTCAGTCAGTTCTACTTGTTATTCACTCAGTTCTACTTGTTCTTCACTCAGTCAGTTCTACTTGTTATTCACTCAGTCAGTTCTACTTGTTCTTCACTCAGTCAGTTCTACTTGTTCTTCACTCAGTCAGTTCTACTTGTTCTTCACTCAGTCAGTTCTACTTGTTATTCACTCAGTCAGTTCTACTTGTTCTTCACATCAAGTCAGTTCTACTTGTTCTTCACTCAGTCAGTTCTACTTGTTCTTCACTCAGTCAGTTCTACTTGTTCTTCACTCAGTCAGTTCTACTTGTTCTTCACTCAGTCAGTTCTACTTCTTGTTCTTCACTCAGTCAGTTCTACTTCTTGTTCTTCACTCAGTCAGTTCTACTACGTGTTCTTCACTCAGTTCTACTACTTGTTCTTCACTCAGTCAGTTCTACTTCTTGTTCTTCACTCAGTCAGTTCTACTACTTGTTCTTCACTCAGTCAGTTCTACTACTTGTTCTTCACTCAGTCAGTTCTACTTCTTGTTCTTCACTCAGTCAGTTCTACTACTTGTTCTTCACTCAGTCAGTTCTACTACTTGTTCTTCACTCAGTCAGTTCTACTTCTTGTTCTTCACTCAGTCAGTTCTACTACTTGTTCTTCACTCAGTCAGTTCTACTACTTGTTCTTCACTCAGTCAGTTCTACTACTTGTTCTTCACTCAGTCAGTTCTACTACTTGTTCTTCACTCAGTCAGTTCTACTACTTGTACTTCACTCAGTCAGTTCTACTACTTGTTCTTCACTCAGTCAGTTCTACTACTTGTTCTTCACTCAGTTCTACTTGTTCTTCACTCAGTCAGTTCTACTACTTGTTCTTCACTCAGTCAGTTCTATTACTTGTTCTTTACTCAGTCAGTTCTACTTCTTGTTCTTCACTCAGTCAGTTCTCCTACTTGTTCTTCACTCAGTCAGTTCTACTTCTTGTTCTTCACTCAGTCAGTTCTACTACTTGTTCTTCACTCAGTCAGTTCTACTTCTTGTTCTTCACTCAGTCAGTTCTACTACTTGTTTTTCACTCAGTCCCGTTCTACTTCTTGTTCTTCACTCAGTCAGTTCTACTACTTGTTCTTCACTCAGTCAGTTCTACTTCTTGTTCTTCACTCAGTCAGTTCTACTACTTGTTCTTCACTCAGTCAGTTCTACTTCTTGTTCTTCACTCAGTCAGTTCTACTACTTGTTCTTCACTCAGTCAGTTCTACTACTTGTTCTTCACTCAGTCAGTTCTACTTCTTGTTCTTCACTCAGTCAGTTCTACTACTTGTTCTTCACTCAGTCAGTTCTACTTCTTGTTCTTTCACTCAGTCAGTTTCTACTACTTGTTCTTCACTCAGTCAGTTCTACTACTTGTTCTTCACTCAGTCAGTTCTACTTCTTGTTCTTCACTCAGTCAGTTCTACTACTTGTTCTTCACTCAGTTCTTCTTGTTCTTCACTCAGTTCTACTTGTTCTTCACTCAGTTCTACTTGTTCCTCACTCAGTCAGTTCTACTACTTGTTCTTCACTCAGTCAGTTCTACTACTTGTTCTTCACTCAGTTCTACTTGTTCTTCACTCAGTCAGTTCTACTACTTGTTCTTCACTCAGTCAGTTCTACTACTTGTTCTTCACTCAGTTCTACTTGTTCTTCACTCAGTTCTACTTGTTCTTCACTCAGTTCTACTACTTGTTCTTCACTCAGTCAGTTCTACTACTTGTTCTTCACTCAGTTCTACTTGTTCTTCACTCAGTCAGTTCTACTACTTGTTCTTCACTCAGTCAGTTCTACTACTTGTTCTTCACTCAGTTCTACTTGTTCTTCACTCAGTTCTACTTGTTCTTCACTCAGTTCTACTTGTTCTTCACTCAGTGAGTTCTACTACTTGTTCTTCACTCAGTCAGTTCTACTACTTGTTCTTCACTCAGTTCTACTTGTTCTTCACTCAGTCAGTTCTACTACTTGTTCTTCACTCAGTCAGTTCTACTACTTGTTCTTCACTCAGTTCTACTTGTTCTTCACTCATTTCTACTTGTTCTTCACTCAGTCAGTTCTACTACTTGTTCTTCACTCAGTCAGTTCTACTACTTGTTCTTCACTCAGTTCTACTTGTTCTTCACTCAGTCAGTTCTACTACTTGTTCTTCACTCAGTTCTACTTGTTCTTCACTCAGTCAGTTCTACTACTTGTTCTTCACTCAGTCAGTTCTACTATGTTCTTCACTTTAGTTCTACTTGTTCTTCACCTCAGTTCTACTTGTTCTTCACTCAGTCAGTTCTACTACTTGTTCTTCACTCAGTCAGTTCTACTACTTATTCTTCACTCAGTTCTACTTGTTCTTCACTCAGTCAGTTCTACTTCTTGTTCTTTACTCAGTCAGTTCTACCACTTGTTCTTCACTCAGTTCTACTTGTTCTTCACTCAGTTCTACTTGTTCTTCACTCAGTTCTACTACTTGTTCTTCACTCAGTCAGTTCTACTACTTGTTCTTCACTCAGTTCTACTTGTTCTTCACTCAGTCAGTTCTATTACTTGTTCTTCACTCAGTCAGTTCTACTTGTTCTTCACTCAGTCAGTTCTACTTCTTGTTCTTCACTCAGTCAGTTCTACTTCTTGTTCTTCACTCAGTCAGTACTACTTGTTCTTCACTCAGTCAGTTCTTCTACATGTTCTTCACTCAGTCAGTTCTACCTCTTATTCTTCACTCAGTTCTACTACTTTTTCTTCACTCAGTCAGTTCTACTACTTGTTCTTCACTCAGTCAGTTCTACTACTTGTTCTTCACTCAGTCAGTTCTACTTCTTGTTCTTCACTCAGTCAGTTCTACTTCTTGTTCTTCACTCAGTCAGTTCTACTACTTGTTCTTCACTCAGTCAGTTCTACTACTTGTTCTTCCTAACAGTCAGTTTCTACTTCTTGTTCTTCACTCAGTCAGTTCTACTTCTTGTTCTTCACTCAGTCAGTTCTACTACTTGTTCTTCACTCAGTCAGTTCTACTTCTTGTTCTTCACTCAGTCAGTTCTACTACTTGTTCTTCACTCAGTCAGTTCTACTTCTTGTTCTTCACTCAGTCAGTTCTACTACTTGTTCTGCGCTCAGTTCTACTGCGTGTTCTTCACTCAGTTCTACTACTAGTTCTTCACTCAGTAAGTTCTACTACTTGTTCTTCACTCATTTCTACTACTTGTTCTTCACACAGTCAGTTTTGCTACTTGTTCTTCACTCAGTTCTACTGTAGACAGCCTGTACTGTCTGCACAGACAGCCTTTGCTGTCTGCCAGCTTAGTTCATATTTCGCGGCATTTAAATCTTGTGTAATATGTCGCCGTGTGGATGCCAGATCCTATATGTACCCAGGTCCTCCACCATTGCCAAAGGAGCGTGTACAATTAGTGAAACCATTTGATGTAACAGGTGTAGACTATAGTGGTTCAATAATTTTAACAGGTACTTCAGATGGTGTTCCACTGAAAGTGTATGTATGATTGTTCACTTGTACTGTTACTAGGGCAGTTCATTTAGAAGTGGCTCAGGACTTGTCTGCAGAACAGTTTATACAGCTGTTTCGAAAATTTGCAGCTAGGAGATCCTGTCCGAGATTGATGATTTCGGATAATGCAGGTGCTCAACACTTGATAGAATTAAATAATAGTAACGATGTTCAATCTCTGTTAACCCAGCGAGGGTGTACCTGGAAATTTAATACTCCTAGAGCCCCTTGGCAGGGGGAGCTGTACGAAAAACTGATAGGCACAGTGAAGAGGTGTCTCCGTAAAGTACTACACCGGAAGAGAATTAATTTGGAAGAATTCCGTTCAGTGTTAGTGGAGGCGGAGAATCGTATAAATAATAGGCCTCTCTCGTACATGAGTGATACACCTGATGCAGATGTATTAACACCTTCTCACCTAATATGTGGAAGGAAATTGGAAGCTGCCCCTGTCTATAGAAATAATCCTGAAGAAAGTGATGAAGATTACAATGACGCGGCATTGTGATAAATTTAAAATGTTAAATAAAGTAATTGATCATTGGTCTAATGTGTGGCATAAGAAATGTCTTCTTACACTACGTGAACACTTTTATGGTGCGACAGAGGCAGTAAATCGACAGAACATTCAACCAGGTGACATTGTGTTAATTGACACTGAACAACATCGAACATTGTGGCCTCTGGGCAGAGTATTGATATTGTACCCAGATGCACAAGGTGTTGTCCGGAATGTCAAAGTGTTGTGTCGTGGCCAGGAAAGTTTATGCACAATTAATAAATTGATTCCCTTGGAATTAAATGGCATTCAATGAAATGTAAATGAAAATCTAAGGGAAAGTGACATGAGTGATACGGAAGGTAACGCTGACCAAGTGATGCAGGAAGATGAAATCGTAGTAAGACCTACTAGGAGAACAGCCACTCAAGCCAGAACCAGCTGGAATCATCTCCTAAAGGAAGGAGTAATTTGAGTTTTTTAGCAACGATCTCCACCCTGCCACAGTGTGCAAAATATATAGTATATTTTCCGAAAATATTGTATTTGTATGTAAATTAATAAAATATATTGTATTTAATAAAAATTATATTATAAAAAATGGGAAACTTGGCGCTTGTGCGGACGAGCGGAGACTCTCCATTGTGTTTTGAATGAGCCAAGAAAACGTTAGTGAAAATAAGAAGAATTTTTGACGCTCTAGAGGTTATATTGGGCTTACACCTCTCAAATAGGAGCCGAAATTGTTGGATGTGCCTTTCTGCATAATTTGAGCATTAAACCAATGTACAGGACAGCTCCAGAAACCTCAGATAAGCTATTTAAATTATGTTTGTAATTCTGGCCAGTGTTATCATCATAAATTTAGTTAGATGGAGGTTTTAGAGTATTATACACAGTAATCTCCAGACTAATTGGTGAGTGTTATGATTATAAATTCTCCTTCTGTTATATGAAAGTGTATATGTAATCATTATTTATTTTAATATACAATCCACAAAAATTATAATAATTTTACCAGAATTCCTGGTGTGTATGTACATATCATTTGCAAATAATATAGGTCTAGAGTAATTTGTGGAGAGATAGATGGTAGGTATCGAAGGGGGACATTTTTGCGACCTAGGTGCCCTAAAAAATTCCTACTTGTCTCTGTAACTTTGACAAATAATAATTATCTTTGTTACCATTTACTTGTATGTATGCAATGAGATTCATCCAGATAAATGTAAATTTTCCATACACATTATACAATGAAGCTTAGGCACCTTAGCGAGAACGGTGAAGTCTACGAGGCAGGGGGTGCAGAAGGACGACTGTGGGATCCAGTGCATATCGATGGTCTTGCCACTGGCTACCTCGTCCAACACCCACTGTACAAACTGACTGAACGATGGAGAGACAGAATTCTTGGGAGGTTTCTTCCCGTTGGTGGCCGCCCTCGGCACGGGGGGACCCAGCTTCTTGTATTTCGAGTATATGGACGAGAACAATTTCTTGTATATCGGATTACCATTGAGGATTTTGTTCCTGGGGAAGAAATAATGTTGGAGTGAGAAGGCACTATGAAGGTATGGAAAAAAAGAAGCACACTTTACAAGGAGTCAAGATGCAACAAGATGCAACAAGATGCAACAGAGAAGAGGCACAACACCGCCATTCACACCACAACCACCACCACTTCCATAAACACTATTTCGCCACTACCACAACCACAATTTCCACCACCAATAAACAACACCATAACTTCTACCAACACTTTTTCCACCGTCAATTTCACCATTACCAGTTCCACCAATACCAATTTTCCACTACCATTTCGGCTACCACCACCATTTCCACCAACACCATTTCCACCAACACCGTTTCCTCCAACACGAATTTCACCAATACCGCTTATACTTCCACTACCAACACAAACAACTTCCATTTTAACTACTATTATTCTTGCTACCAACACCAACAATTTCGCTACCACTTACCTCATCATTTTAACGACTTTCACTAACAACTTACACTAACAACTTACACTAACAACATACGCTAACAACTTACACTAACAACATACGCTAACAACTTACACTAACAACATACGCTAACAACTTACACTAACAACATACGCTAACAACTTACACTCACAACTAACACTAACAACTTAGCTGCCACGCAAAACACCTAAATTGAAGCCTTAATAAATATAGACCACTAACAATCACTGCGCACCAACCACCACAATCATTCATACAAACACACAGTTGTTACAACCATCACACCCATCAACCAAACACTTAAGTGTGACAACCATTACATGCATTCACCCTAAACTAAAAGTTAATTACAACAATCACAAACATCCACAAGTGTTACAACTACCACAATCATCCACACAAGCACACGTGTCACAACCATCTACATAAGTGTCACACCTATCCACCCAAACACAGGTGTCAAAACCATCCACACAAACACACAAGTGTCACAATCATCCACACAAACACACAAGTGTCACAACCATTCACACAGGCACACAAGTGTCACAAACTTCCAAACGAATTCCTAAGTATCACAGTCATCCAAACAAACACACGTGTCACAACCATCCAAACATAGTAATGTCAGAATCATCCAAATACACAAGTGTCACAACCACCCACATAAACCCACAGGTGTCAAAATAAGGAGGGAAGAGTAAAGGGACTGCCCACAAGAGAAGCAGAGTGAAGCAGTTTAGCAAGTAGTTTAGCAAGTAGTTTAGCAAGTAGTCTAGCAAGCAGTCTAGCAAGTAGTTTAGCAAGTAGTTTAGCAAGTAGGTCAGCAAGTAGTTTAGCAAGTAGTTTAGCAAGTAGTTCAGCAAGTAGTTTAGCAAGTAGTTCAGCAAGTAGTTTAGCAAGTAGATTAGCAAGTAGTTTAGCAAGTAGTTTAGCAAGTAGTTTAACAAGTAGTTTAGCAAGTAGTTTAGCAAGTAGTTTAGCAAGTAGTTCAGCAAGTAGTTCTGCAAGTAGTTTAGCAAGTAGTTTAACAAGTAGTTTAGCAAGTAGTTCAGCAAGTAGTTCTGCAAGTGGTTTAGCAAGTAGTTTAGCAAGTAGTTTAACAAGTAGTTTAGCAAGTAGTTCAGCAAGTAATTCGGCAAGTGGTTCAGCAAGTAGTTCAGCAAGTGGTTCAACAAGTGGTTCAGCAAGTAGTTCTGCAAGTGGTTCAGCAAGTGGTTCAACAAGCGGTTCTGCAAGTAGTTTAGCAAGTTGTTCTGCAAGTAGTTTAGCAAGTAGTTCAGCAAGTAGTTCAGCAAGTAGTTTAGCAAGTAGTTCAGCAAATAGTTTAGCAAGTAGTTCAGCAAGTAGTTTAGCAAGTAGTTCAGCAAGTAGTTTAGCAAGTAGTTTAGCAGGTAATTCAGCAAGTAGTTTAGCAAGTAGTTCAGCAAGTAGTTTAGCAGGTAGTTCAGCAAGTAGTTCAGCAAGCAGTTTAGGAAGTGGTTTAGGAAGTAGTTTAGCAAGTAGTTTAGCAAGTAGTTTAGCAAGTGGTTCAGCAAGTAGATCAGCAAGTAGTTTAGCAAGTAGTTTAGCAAGTAGTTTAGCAAGTAGTTTAGCAAGTAGTTCAGCAAGTAGTTCAGCAAGTAGTTTAGCAAGTAGTTTAGCAAGTAGTTTAGCAAGTAGTTTAGCAAGTAGTTCAGCAAGTAGTTCAGCAAGTAGTTCAGCAAGTAGTTCAGCAAGTAGTTTAGCAAGTAGTTTAACAAGTAGTTCAGCAAGTAGTTTAGCAAGTAGTTCAGCAAGTAGTTCAGCAAGTAGTTCAGCAAGTACTTTAGCAAGTAGTTTAGCAAGTAGTTCAGCATGTAGTTTAGCAAGTAGTTTAGCAAGTAGTTCAG
This sequence comes from Cherax quadricarinatus, assembly GCF_026875155.1. NCBI lineage: Eukaryota > Metazoa > Arthropoda > Malacostraca > Decapoda > Parastacidae > Cherax > Cherax quadricarinatus. Next base: position 20,615,514 of record NC_069459.1, on the reverse strand, counting down.
CAAGTAGTTTAGCAAGTAGTTTAGCAAGTAGTTCAGCAAGTAGTTTAGCAAGTAGTTTAGCAAGTGGTTCAGCAAGTAGTTCAGCAAGTAGTTTAGTAAGTAGTTTAGCAAGTAGTTTAGCAAGTAGTTTAGCAAGTAGTTTAGCAAGTAGTTCAGCAAGTAGTTCAGCAAGTAGTTCAGCAAGTAGTTCAGCAAGTAGTTTAGCAAGTAGTTTAGCAAGTAGTTTATCAAGTAGTTTAGCAAGTAGTTCTGCATGTAGTTTAGCAAGTAGTTTAGCAAGTAGTTCAGCAAGTAGTTTAGCAAGTAGTTTAGCAATTAGGTTAGCAAGTAGTTTAGCAAGAAGTTCAGCAAGTAGTTCAGCAAGTAGTTTAGCAAGTAGTTTAGCAAGTAGTTTAGCAAGTAGTTCAGCAAGTAGTTTAGCAAGTAGTTTAGCAAGTAGTTTAGCAAGTAGTTTAGCAAGTGGTTCAGCAAGTAGTTTAGCAAGTAATTCAGCAAGTAGCTCAGCAAGTAGTTTAGCAAGTAGTTCAGCAAGTAGTTCAGGAAGTAGTTTAGCAAGTAGTTTAGCAAGTAGTTTAGCAAGTAGTTTAGCAAGTAGTCTAGCAAGTAGTCTAGCAAGTAGTTTAGCAAGTAGTTTAGCAAGTAGTTTAGCAAGTAGTTCAGCAAGTAGTTCAGGAAGTAGTTTAGCAAGTAGTTTAGCAAGTAGTTAGCAAGTAGTCTAGCAAGTAGTTTAGCAAGTAGATTAGCAAGTAGTTTAGCAAGTAGTTAGCAAGTATTCAGCAAGTAGTTTAGCAAGTAGTTCAGCATAGCTAGTTTAGCAGTATTAGCAAGTAGTTAAGATTTAGCAAAAGTTTAGTTTCAAGTGTTAGCAAGTAGTTCAGCAAGTAGTTTAGCAAGTGGTTTAGCAAGTAGTTTAGCAAGTAGTTTAGTAAGTAGTTCAGCAAGTAGTTCTGAAAGTGGTTTAGCAAGTAGTTTAGCAAGTAGTTTAACAAGTAGAATAGTTCAGCAAGTAGTTCATTCAGCAAGTAGTTTAGCAAGTAGTTAGCAAGTAGTTTAACAAGTAGTTTGCAAGTAGTTTAACAAGCAGTTTAGCAAGTAGTTTAGCAAGTAGTTTAGCAAGTGGTTCTGCAAGTAGTTCAGCAAGTAGTTTAGCAAGTGGTTCAGCAAGTGGTTCAGCAAGTAGTTCAGCAAGTGGTTCAGCAAGTGGTTCGGCAAGTAGTTCAGCAAGTAGTTTAGCAAGTAGTTCTGCAAGTAGTTTAGCAAGTAGTTTAGCAAGTAGTTCAGCAAGTAGTTTAGCAAGTAGTTTAGCAAGTAGTTCAGCAAGTAGTTCAGCAGTAGTTTAGCAGTAGTTCTGCAAGTAGTTTAGCAAGTAGTTTAGCAAGTAGTTCAGCAAGTAGTTTAGCAAGTAGTTTAGCAAGTAATTTAGCATGTAGTTTAGCAAGTAGTTCAGCAAGTAGTTTAGCAAATAGTTTAGCAAGTAATTTAGCATGTAGTTTAGCAAGTAGTTTAGCAAGTAGTTCTGCAAGTAGTTTAGCAAGTAGTTTAGCAAGTAGTTCAGCAAGTAGTTTAGCAAGTAGTTTAGCAAGTAGTTTAGCAAGTAGTTTAGCAAGTAGTTTAGCAAGTTGTTCAGCAAGTAGTTCAGCAAGTAGTTTAGCAAGTAGTTTAGCAAGTAGTTTAGCAAGTAGTTTAGCAAGTAGTTCAGCAAGTAGCTCAGCAAGTAGTTTAGCAAGTAGTTTAACAAGTAGTTTAGCAAGTAGTTTAGCAAGTAGTTCAGCAAGTAGTTTAGCAAGTAGTTTAGCAAATAGTTAGCAAGTAGTTTAGCAAGTAGTTTAGCAAGTAGTTTAGCAAGTAGTTCTGCAAGTAGTTTAACAAGTAGTTTAGCAAGTAGTTCAGCAAGTAGTTTAGCAAGTAGTTTAGCAAGTAGGTTAGCAAGTAGTTTAGCAAGAAGTTCAGCAATTAGTTCAGCAAGTAGTTTAGCAAGTAGTTTAGCAAGTAGTTTAGCAAGTAGTTCAGCAAGTAGTTTAGCAAGTAGTTTGGCAAGTAGTTTAGCAAGTAGTTTAGCAAGTAGTTTAGCAAGTAGTTCAGCAAGTAGTTTAGCAAGTAGTTCAGCAAGTAGTTCAGCAAGTAGTTTAGCAAGTAGTTCAGCAAGTAGTTTAGCAAGTAGTTCAGCAAGTAGTTCAGGAAGTAGTTTAGCAAGTAGTTCAGCAAGTAGTTTAGCAAGTAGTTTAGCAAGTAGTTTAGCAAGTAGTTTAGCAAGTAGTTTAGCTAGTAGTTTAACAAGTAGTTTAGCAAGTAGTTTAGCAAGTAGTTTTGCAAGTAGTTCAGCAAGTGGTTTAGCAAGTAGTTTAGCAAGTAGTTTAGCAAATAGTTCAGCAAGTAGTTCTGCAAGTGGTTTAGCAAGTAGTTTAGCAAGTAGTTTAACAAGTAGTTTAGCAAATAGTTCAGCAAGTAGTTTAGCAAGTGGTTCAGCAAGTAGTTCAGCAAGTAGTTTAGCAAGTAGTTTAGCAAGTAGTTTAACAAGTAGTTTAGCAAGTAGTTTTGCAAGTAGTTTAACAAGTAGTTTAGCAAGTTGTTCAGCAAGTGGTTCAGCAAGTAGTTTAACAAGTAGTTTAGCAAGTAGTTTTGCAAGTAGTTTAACAAGTAGTTTAGCAAGTTGTTCAGCAAGTGGTTCAGCAAGTGGTTCAGCAAGTGGTTCAGCAAATAGTTCAGCAAGTAGTTTAGCAAGTAGTTCAGCAAGTGGTTCAGCAAGTGGTTCAGCAAGTGGTTCAGCAAGTGGTTCAGCAAATAGTTCAGCAAGTAGTTTGGCAAGTAGTTCAGCAAGTGGTTCAGCAAGTGGTTCAGCAAGTAGTTCAGCAAGTGGTTCAGTAAGTGGTTCAGCAAATAGTTCAGCAAGTGGTTCAGCAAGTGGTTCAGCAAATAGTTCAGCAAGTAGTTTAGCAAGTAGTTCAGCAAGTGGTTCAGCAAGTGGTTCAGTAAGTAGTTTAGCAAGTAGTTCGGCAAGTAGTTCAGCAAGTGGTTCAGTAAGTGGTTCAGCAAGTGGTTCAGCAAGTGGTTTAGCAAGTGGTTCAGCAAGTGGTTCAGCAAGTAGTTCAGCAAGTGGTTCAGCAAGTGGTTTAGCAAGTGGTTCAGCAAATAGTTCAGCAAGTAGTTCGGCAAGTAGTTCAGCAAGTGGTTCAGTAAGTGGTTCAGCAAGTGGTTCAGCAAGTAGTTCAGCAAGTAGTTTAGCAAGTGGTTCAGCAAGTGGTTCAGCAAGTAGTTCAGCAAGTGGTTCAGCAAGTGGTTTAGCAAGTGGTTCAGCAAGTTGTTCAGCAAGTAGTTTAGCAAGTAGTTTAGCAAGTAGTTCAGCAATAGTTCAGCAAGTAGTTCAGCAAGTAGTTCAGCAAGTTGAGTTTCAGCAAGTAGTTTAGCAAGTAGTTTAGCAAGTAGTTCAGCAAGTAGTTTAGCAAGTAGTTCAGCAAGTAGTTTAGCAAGTAGTTCAGCAAGTAGTTCAGCAAGTAGTTTAGCAAGTAGTTTAGCAAGTAGTTCAGCAATGTTTGTAGTTAGCAAGTAGTTTAGCAAAGTAGTTTAGCAAGTAGTTTAGCAAGTAGTTAGCGTAGTTACAAGTAGTTTAGCAAGATAGTTAGCAAGTAGTTCAGCAAGTAGTTTAGCAAGTAGTTCAGCAAGTAGTTCAGCAAGTAGTTCAGCAAGTAGTTCAGCAAGTGGTTCAGTAAGTGGTTCAGCAAATAGTTCAGCAAGTGGTTCAGCAAGTGGTTCAGCAAGTGGTTCAGCAAGTGGTTCAGCAAGTGATTGGTGAGGAAATTCCAGATCACTTTGTTAAGGGTGAAAGAAGACAATGTACAACGTAGGAGGAAAGAAACTGCTTTTATTATCTTAATAAAAATATTTCAGGGTTAACAGAACATTAAACTCGTCTTCAGAGATGTGCATTAACTATATTATTTCAGCGTTACATACACGACGAGCAAATCTGAAAACAGCGTTAAACGACCTAAACAAATTATTCATTATATGATGCACGACAAATGTCAACGACCTACGTCAAGCACATTACCCAGTAGGTTGTTGCAGTGCTGCTTACACCCTTGCTGACCTCCACAAGGGCAGCACAGCCAAATCTGAGCCCGGAACCTTTCGGTTACGAGCCAAAAGGTTTCATAACAAACAAATTTGGCATCCACACTATGTATAAGGTCCAGGAGGCTAGACATCAGCAAAAACAGACACCAGATGCAACAACAGGAGGAACAGACACCAGATGCAACAACAGGAGGGACAGACACCAGATGCAGCAGCTGGAGGGACAGACACCAGATGCAGCAACAGGAGGGACAGACACCAGATGCAGCAGCTGGAGGGACAGACACCAGATGCAGCAGCAGGAGGGACAGACACGAAATGCAGCAATAGGAGGAACAGACACTAGATGCAACAAGAGGCATACACCTGTAGGCAGATACTGGACACAGCATGGGGAGGAACACACCTGTAGGCAGACACTGGACAAAGCATGGGGAGGAACACACCTGTAGGCAGACACTGGACACAGCATGGGGAGGAACACACTGTAGGCAGACATGGACACATGCATGGGGAGGAAAACACTGTAGCAGACACTGACACAGCATGGGGAGGAACACACTGTAGGCAGAACTGGACACAGCATGGGAGGAACACACTGTAGCAGACAAATGGACACAGCATGGGGAGGAACACACCTGTAGGCAGACACTGGACACAGCATGGGGAGGAACACACCTGTAGGCAGAAACTGGATACAGCATGGGGAGGAACACATCTGTAGGCAGATACCAGGCGTAACGTGGAAAGGAATGCACCTGTAAGCAGACACCAGATAGAGTAAAGGAGGAACACACCT
>NC_069459.1:20515641-20608141 GCF_026875155.1 Cherax quadricarinatus | reverse complement strand
CACCTGTGACCAGCGGGGTCCCGCAGGGGTCAGTCCTAGGACCAGTGCTGTTTCTGGTATTTGTGAACGACATGACGGAAGGAATAGACTCTGAGGTGTCCCTGTTTGCAGATGACGTGAAGTTGATGAGAAGAATACACTCGATCGAAGACCAGGCAGAACTACAAAGGGATCTGGACAGGCTGCAGAACTGGTCCAGCAATTGGCTCCTGGAGTTCAATCCACCAAGTGCAAAGTCATGAAGATTGGGGAAGGGCAAAGAAGGCCGCAGACGGAGTACAGTCTAGGGGGTCAGAGACTACAAACCTCACTCAAGGAAAAAGGTCTTGGGGTGAGTATAACACCAGGCACATCTCCTGAAGCGCACATAAACCAAATAACTGCTGCAGCATATGGGCGCCTAGCAAACCTCAGAACAGCATTCCGACATCTTAATAAGGAATCGTTCAGGACCCTGTACACCGTAGTAGCGATCAGTGAAGAGGCGGGGCCAGGAGCTCGGACTCGACCCCCGCAACCTCAACTAGGTGAGTACAACTAGGTGAGTACACACACACACACACACACACACACTCGAGCAGAGCAAAGTTACTGATTATGGGATATTTCAACCACAGGGAGATTGACTGGGAAAACTTGGAGCCACACGAGGGTCCCGAAACATAGAGACCCAAGATGATGGATGTGGTACTGGAAAACTTCATGCATCAACATGTTGGGGACACTACCAGAGAGAGAGAGAGACAGGGGGAGGGAGATGAACCAACAAGACTGGACCTCGTGTTAAGTCTGAGTAGCTCAGACATTAAATAATAGGTAGGTGTGGGTCAGGTCATAGGAGGGTGTGAGGCAAGCCAGGTAAGGGAGTACTGCAAATTCCACATACACACTCATACACCACAACACACAATTCCACCTACTTTTCAGACACTTACTAAACCCAAATATAGTTCCACACACCAAAACACCATACACAACACACACACACACACACACACACACACCAAAACACACACACACAAAAAAAAAAAAAAAAAAAAATGGGTGGCTTAGAGGCGGGAAACCGAGATTGGTGGGACGAACCCAGGGAGGAAAGGGACTGGGAGCTAGAGCTCCAAAAAGGGAGGAAGGGTGGGGAAGGAGATAGTAGCTTGGTAGAAAATGGAGAAGCGGATAGCTGAAGGTGCAGGAAGGAAGTACAGGTTCTTGGGCAGCGAAGCTAGGGATACAGTGCTTAGAAGAGAAATGAAAGTTTAAACAGATTAGGAGACAATGCCCAATTCAGGTGTGACATCAGGAAATTCAAAGTCAGGCGCAGACAAGGGGATGGTAAGCAACAACGGGACATGCCGAACATGAAGGCCCTATCAGACCCACGTGGGGCCAGGAAAAGACGACGAGCACACTAAGATCAAACGACAGGTCCGAAGACAATGAAGGTTTGCTATATGCAGAGATTCTAACAGCCAACTGCAGTAGCAAGGGACAGTGGTCAGGAAAGACAGTCCACTGAGAATAGAAGTTTCAGATATGACGGGGGACTGAAGGCAAGAACATGTCAATGGAAGGAAATAAAATGCCTCAGAGGACGCAGATGGAGACTCAGTGGGAGGGGGGAAAGGGCGAGGTCAGTTTTTGTGTACGGGCTCCAAGAAGCCAAGGGGGCCAACTTTAAAGAAATAAAACAGGAGGAGAAAAAAATGATAGAAGGCATCATGAAAACAATAGGGGAGGGCAATATGACCCAGGTGACAAATTTTCAGAGAATTGGGTGGTTTGCGAGTGGAAGGATCGGCCTGTCAGAGAAACTTTCAAGGAAGAATCAGTTCGAACCAGGATTCTGCAAGAGAAAGCAAGACTGAGGGACAAAGAGGGGTACCAGAGAGTATACCTCGACCGCGACAGAACACAAGAAGAAAGGACTACACTGAAAGAGAGGGTACAGAAAACGAAAAGGAGGAACGAAAAGCAATGAAAATGAGCAGGACCGGGACACGGGGAAGGGCAAACACACCCCACAGAATCTCCCACCAAAGACTCCCCGCGACTTTCCCCAACGCAACTGAGCAACCTATACTACAACCCACTCACTGTTCCCTCTGCCACCAATCCCCATATCACAAACATCACCCCAACAGCTGCCCCTTATGGGCATTCGACCCCACCCCTCACAACACAAACCCCACCTACACCACAGCCCCATATAGGCCCCCCACAAGGCTCTCGCTCCCCAACCCCAATATTCTGGCATGACCACAATGATAGAAAGAAGCAAAAGGTTTGGTCACAAAACGGGGGATGGAATAATAAATAAACATGAGGAGTGGAATGAAAGAATCAGTGAAAAATCCCCAGACATCATAGCAGTCACAGAAACAAAACTCGCTGAGACAATAACAGACACAATCTTCCCAACAGGATTATCAGATCCTGGGGAAAAGATAGAAGGAAGTAGAGGGGAGGAGGGGTTGCATGCTCAAAAAACACGATGGGGATTTGAGGAAATGGAAGGCATGGACATGATTGGAGAAAGAGACTACATTGTAGGTACAATTCAGCCCGGGAAAGAACATAAAGTAGTCATTGGAGTGATGTATAACCCCCCACAGAAATGCAGGGGCCAAGAGAAGAGTACGAAGGAAAACAACAGGGTGATGGTGGACAAATGGCTGAGGTTTGGCAAGAAAGAGCTCACTCGAGCAGAGCAAAGTTACTGGTAATGGGCGATTTCAACCACAGGGAGATCGACTGGGAAAACTGGAGCCACATGGGGGTCCGAAAAAATGGAGAGCCAAGATGATGGATGTGGGGACTTGAAAACCTCATGCATCAACATGTCAGGGGACACAACCAGAGAGGAGGGGAGGATGAGCCAGCAAGACTGGATCTTGTGTTCACCCTGAGCAGTTCAGACATTGGGACATCACTTATGAGAGGCCCCTTGGAGCTAGCGATCATGTGGTTCTGAGTTTTGACTATATAGTAGAATTACAAGTGGAGAAGGTAACAGGAACTGAAGGGGACAGGCCAAACTATAAAAGGGGGGGGTTACACAGGTATGAGGAAACTTCCTGCAGGAGGTTCAGTGGGACAGAGAAATGGTAGGAAAATCAGGGAAACGAGATGATGGAATATGTGGCAACAAAGTGCAAGGAGGCAGAGGAAAGTTTTGTTCCCAAGGGAAACGGAAATAATAGGAAGACCAAAACGATGTCCTTGGTTTACCGAAGGTGTAGGGAGGCAAAAAAAATAAGTGCAACAGAGAATGGAAAGGTACAGGAGGGGATAGGACCCAGGAAAAACAAGGAGATTAGTAGAGAGCCAGAAAAAAGAGTTGCACAGATAAGGAGGGAGGCCCAGCGACAGTATGAAAACGACATAGCATCGAAAGTCAAATCTGACCCCAAAATGCTGTATAGCCACATTAGGAGGAAGACAACAGTCAAGGACCAGGTGATAAGGCTGAGGAAAGAAGGTGGAAGAACTCACAAGAAACGATCAAGAGGTATGTGAGGAGCTAAACAAGAGATTTAAGGGAAGTATTTACAGTAGAGACAGGAAAGGACTCTGGGGGGAAGACCAGACGGGGAACCAGCAAGGAATACACCAACAAGTGTTGGACGGGGAAAATACATACAGATGAGGAGGAGGTGAAGAAACTGCTAAGGGACATCGATACCTCAAAGGCAATGGGACCAGACAACATCTCCCCGTGGGTCCTTAGAGAGGGAGCAGATTTATTGTGCGTGCCCCTTACCACAATCTTCAACACATCCCTGGTAACTGGGCAATACCTGAGGTATGGAAGCGGCAAAAGTAGTTCCCATTTTTAAAAAAGGAGACAGAAAGAGGCACTAAACTTAGCCTGTGTCATTGACGTGTTATAGTATGCAAAATTATGGGAAGATTATCAGGAGGAGAGTGGTGGGCACCGGAACGGAAACAGGAGTATAAATGCCAACCAGCAGGGTTCACGGAAGGCAAATCCTGTGTCACAAACCTTCTGGAGTTTTCTGATAAAATAACAGAAGTAAGACAAGAGAGAGAGGGGTGGGTTGATTGCATCTTCTTGGACTGCAAGAAGGCCTTTGACACAGTTCCTCACAAGAGATTAGTGCAGAAACTAGAGGGACCCGGCGCATATAACAGGAAGGGACTGCAATGGATCAGGAATCCCGACGGGGGGCAACAAGAGTCATGGGACTAAGATGTATCACAGTGGGCCCCGTGCGAGCGGGGTCCCACAGGGGTCGGTCCTAGGTCCAGTGCTATTTTGGTATATGTGAAGACTGATGGAAGGGTTAGATCGAAATGTCCCTGTTTGCAGATGATGTGAAATTTAATGAGGAGAATTAAATCTGATAGGGCCCGGAAAAACTTAAAGGACCCGGACAGACTGGACACCTGGCCCGCAAATGGCTTCTCGAATTTAATCCTGCCAAATGCAAAGTTGAAAATGGGGGGGGGGCACAGGACCACAGAAGGTATGGCTAAGTGGCCAAAGATGCAAACCTCACTCAAGGAGAAGATCTTGGGGTGAGTATAACACGGAAAGTCTCCGGAAGCAAAACTCAATCAGATAACTGGCAGCATATGGGGCCTGGCAAACCTGAGAACAGCATTCCGATACCTTAGTAAGGAATCATTCAAAGGGACACTGTACACCTTGTTTGTCGGGCCCCATACGGGGTATGCGCCCCTTTTTGGAAACCCCGCACTTGATAAACCCGTCAAAAAAATAGAGAAAATTTTACAAGGTTTGCGAAAAGGGTTTAAATTTTTCCAGAGTTTAAAGGGGAAATGCCCTTTAAAAGGAAAAAGTTTAAAGGGGAAATGGGCCTGACCACACTGGGGGGGCGGAGGGTCAGGGGAGAAATGATACGCCCATTTAAAAAATTTTATGCGTGGAAAAAGAAAAGGGGTGGAAAAAAGACAGGATGTTCCGGGGGGGGAAACACAAAAAACAAGGGGCCAAAAATTTGGAAAGTTGAAGACACAAATGAGTCAGAGAAAATTGGGGAAAGTATTTCTTCAGTCATAGGTTGAAAGGGCGTGGAATACCCTTTAAAAAATGACGTAGTGGGGCGGGAAACCCATAAAAAGTTTTAAGACGGGGTTTTGGGAAAAAAGCTCATGGAGCGGGGGGGGGGGGAGAGGGGGAAGGGGGCCTAGTAGCAAGGGGTAAAAGAGGGGGGGCCCAGGAGTAGGCTCGCCCCCTGCAAAACAAATAGGGGGAATAAAATAGGGGGATTTGGTACACACACAAACACACACCCCACACACACATCGAGCGACCCAAAGTTTTTGATTATGGGATTTTAAAAACCCAAACGGGAAAGTTTTGACGGGGAAAAACTTGGGCCACCCGAGGGTCCCGAAAAAATAGAGACCCAAGTTGGGTGGATTTTGGTACTGGAAAAAATTCATGCATCAACATGTTGGGGACACTACCAGAGAGAGAGAAGACAGGGGGAGGGAGATGAAACCCAAAAAAGACTGGAAACCCCGTGTTAACTCTGAGTAGCCAGCTTTTAAAGGGAAACGTACATGAAAGGCCCCTTGGAGCTAATGTCACCCATGTTCTGGCTTTGAATAAAATAATTTTGGGCACAAGGGTTTTTGAGGGTAACAGGAGAAGAATGTTAAAAGCCAAAAATATAAAAGGGGGGGGATATACGGGTAGAGGAACTTCCGCGGAGGTTCAGGGGGAAAAGAAAATTGGGGGAAAGCAGAAAATAAAAATGGGGAAAATAAGTAACAACAAAATGCAAGGGGGAAAGATTAAGTTTTTTTCCCATGGACAACAAAAATATGGGAAGACAGAATAGCCCTTGTTTTACCCAAAGGGTTTTTAAGGGAGGCAAAAACTTGTGAAGAGAGAATGGAAAAAGTACAGGGGGCAAAGGACCCAAAGGGAAAAAAGAGAGATTAGTCGAAAGCCCCGAAAACGAGTATGCACAAAAAAGGGGGAGGCCCAACAAATGTACAAAAACAAAGGGAGCACGAAAAATTTAAGTCTGACCCGAAGTTTGTATAGCCACGAGGAGGAAGACAACATCAATGACCTGTACTCAGGCTGAGGAAAGAGAGTGGGGAGCTCACAAGAAATGACCAAGAAGTATGTGAGGAGCTCAACATGAGATTTAAGGAAGTATTTACAATGGAGACAGAAAGGACTCTGAGAAGACAGAACAGAGGGATACACCACAAGGGATATTCCAACAAGTGTTGGACGAAATACACACAACCAAGGAGGAGGTGAAGAAACTGCTAAGTGACTTTGATACTTCAAAGGTGGTGGGACCGAACAACATCTCTCCGTGGGTCCTTAGAGAAGGAGGAGAGATGCTGTGTGTGCCACTAACCACAATTTTCACCACATCCACTGAAACTGGGCAGCTACTGAGGTATAAAAAACGTCAAATGTAGTCCCTATTTTTAAGAAACGAGACAGAAACGAGGCACTAAACTATAGACAAGTGTCACTGACGTGTATAGGAGGCCAAGTCATGGTAAAAATTATCAGGAGGAGAGTGGTGGAGCACCTGGAATGGAACAAGATTATAAACGACAAACAGCACGGATTCATGAAAGGCAAATCCTGTGTCACAAACCTACTGGAGTTTTATGACAAGGTAACAGAAGTATGACATGAGAGAGAGAGAGAGGGGTGGGTAGATTGCATTTTCTTGGACTGAAAGAAGGCCTTCGACACAGTTCCTCACAAAAAGTTAGTGTAAAAGCCAGAGGATCAGGCACATATACCAGGAAAGGCACTGCAATGGATCAGAGAATACCTGACATGGAGGCAACAAGGAGTCATGGTACGTGATGAGGTATCACAGTGGGCGCCCGTGACGAGTGGGGTTCCACAGGGGTCTGTCCTAGACCAGTGCTATTTTTAGGTATATGTGAATGATATGAGGAGGATACACTCTGAAGTGTCCCCTGTTTTGCAGATGATGTGAGTTAAAGAGAGAATTAAATCAGATGGGGGTTAGGCAGACAACAAAGAGAACCTGGACAGGCTGGACACCTGGTCCAGCAACTGGCTCCTTGAATTTAAACCCTGCCAAATGCAAAAGTCATGAAGATCGGAGAATGGCAAAGAAGACCGCAGACAAGATTATAGCTAGGTGACCACCGACTGCAAAGCCTAACCTCGCTCAAGGAGAAAGATCTTGGGTGAGTATAGACACTGAGCACGTCCTCCGGAAGCATACATCAACCAGATAACTGCTGCAGCATATGGGCGCCTGGCGAACCTGAGATTAGCATTCCGATACCTCAGTAAGGAATCTTTCAAGACACTGTACACCGTGTACGTCAGGCCCATACTGGAGTATGCAGCATCAGTTTGGAACCCGCACCGGGTTAAGCACGTTAAGAAATTAGAGAAATTGCAAAGGTTTGGGACAAGGTTAGTTCCAGAGCTAAGGGGAACGTCATACGAAGAAAGGTTAAGATAAATCAGCCTGACGACACTGGAGGACAGGACGGATAGGGGAAACATGATAACAACATACAGAATACTGCGTGGAATAGTCAAGGAGGACAGAGACAAGATGTTCCAGAGATAGGACCCTGAAACAAGGGGTCACTCTTGGAAGCTTAAGACTCAGATGAGTCACGAGGGATGTTTAGGAAGTATTTCTTCAGTCATAGAGTTGTCAGGAAGTGGAATAGTCTGGCGAGTGATCTAGTGGAGGCAGGAACCATGCATAGCTTTAAAACGAGGTATGATAAAGCTCATGTAGCAGGGAGAGAGAGAACCTAGTAGCGTTCAGTGACGAGGCGGGGCCTAGGAGCTGAGTACGAACCCCTGCAACTACAATAGGTGAGTACAAATAGGTGAGCGCGCACTCACACACACACACAACACACACACACAGCACACACAACACACACACACACACACCACACACACACACTCACGACAACACACACACACACACACTCACCACACACACACACACACACACACACACACACACACCTGCATATAAACACAGAATTTCAATTGCAACGATATTCTTTTTAATTTTGGAAAAGTTATGTAAACTTATTAATAATGGATTTTAACACGAAGTACTGGAACCTTTTCAAGTATACGACAGTAAAACGCAACTAATTAACATTATTAATATCCTATCAAGCCAAAGCTCAAAGTCACTAGACAAGTTAACATATTTATTGACCAGAGGAATCATGAGGTCACACCACAAGATAACACCGTCTCTGTTGCAGTATAATGAAAGCTAATCTCTCAGATGTACGTAATTTCTTCAGCCTGACCTAAGACACTCTCCCAGACTAGCATGTCTCACCTGGGGTACACGAGGCGGGCTAGTTGAACAGGTGACTTGTTTGAGCTGAGTAGTTCATCTTGTGTGTAGCCAGCTAGGAGATTGAAGTTCCAGAGCCAGGTGGAAGAAGCAGCTTTGAACACATTGCACCACACAAGTCCATACTCCTTGTTTATGAGGAATTCCCATGCGTTAATTTGATATTGCTCTGTGGGCTGGTCCAGTCCTTCCTTCGCACACATCTGTGGGGGGCTGACACCATCACTGCCTAGTACACCCTTTTCCTGAATTTCTATAATAAATCTTCCCATCTGTTGTCTCTCTAAAATCTGACTCTTTAAAATCAATGTAGAGATTAAGCTCATATAAATCATGACACATATAGGGTCCCAACAGGAGAGCAGATAATGTAAATAAATTTGATAGCTTTATTACGCACCTCAAACTCATTCTGTGAGCGCTAGTCAAAAGATTAATAGTTTCAGGAACTAGTCCGCTACACTTTTTATTTTTTAGCTAGCTAAGATGCAGTAATAACGATTTATTTTCAATTTTATTGGTTCATAACCATTAGTAATGCACTGCCAGAACATTCATGAATTCAGTCACATAAACATTATCTTAAATTAGTGGGTAACATAGAGCCTTGGGAATAAGGAACATTTAGGTTCGATCCAAAGAAGGGAAAGTTAAGGCCAGTTCCTTCACTGGCATCAAGGCAACTCCCAGGAAGGTTATGAGTTATTTACAATATCCAGTAATTAACAACTTATGGTTGTACATAACAAGCGACAGTGGTTATGAGTTATTTATTATAGGCAAAGTTGGAGTATTTTCCCAGAAGTGCTGATAATATTCTACTATGGATAAAATACACATTGCAAGAACATTTTGAGTAATCTCTAAATACGTAATTATCTTCGCACTCCAGATCATAATAATATTGAAGAACAATAGTTCATTCAACAAGGTTTACATGTAGCCAAGTTTGTAAGAGTTAGCGGTGAAAACTCGTAAAGAAGTCAGTAGAAAAGAGGAAGCGGATCAGTAGTGTGTGATGCGCTATATAACAGAGTTCTTCTCACACGATGGCATGATGACAAACTGGCTGCTGCCAGTCTTCATATATTTCAGGCATATGATGTTCGGTTTAAGTTCTGTCTGTTTTATTGTCCTTAAACCACTAGCGGAAGGCTAAAGTTATAATGTACTCCTTCTACGGATGTACACGCTACTTCCTCTGTGAATGTACACGCTACTTCCTCTGTGAATGTACACGCTACTTCCTCTGTGAATGTACACGCTACTTCCTCTGTGAATGTACACGCAACTTCCCTCTGTGAATGTACACGCTACTTCCTCTGTGAATGTACAACGCTAACTTCCTCTGTGAATGTACACGCTACTTCTCTGTGAAAAGTACACGTACTTCCTCTGTGAATGTACACGCTACTTCCTCTGTGAATGTACACCTACTTCCTCTTGAATGTACACGCTACTTCCTCTGTGAATGTACACGCTACTTCCTCTGTGAATGTACACGCTACTTCCTCTGTGAATGTACACGCTACTTCCTCTGTGAATGTACACGCTACTTCCTCTGTGAATGTACACGCTACTTCCTCTGTGAATGTACACGCTACTTCCTCTGTGAATGTACAACGCTACTTCTCTGTGAATGTACACGCTAACTTCCTCTGTGAATGTACAACGCTACTTCCTCTGGGAATGTACACGTACTTCCTCTGTGAATGTACACGCTACTTCCTCTGTGAATGTACACGCTACTTCCTCTGTGAATGTACACGCTACTTCCTCTGTGAATGTACACGCATTTGTTAATTATTTATTCATATCATTCACTTGAATTAAACATCCAGCAACATAACCACTACTCTGGGACATAACAACATAACAACTACTCCTTGCCACAACAAAAACATAGCCACTACTCTGGGAAACAACAACAACATAGCCACTATCTGGACACAACATACCACTCTGGGACACAACAACTAACCACTACTGGGACAACAAATACCACTACTTGGGAACACAAACACCATAGCCACTACTCTGGGAACAACAACAAACCCCTACTCGGAAAACCAAACTACTCTGGGAACAACACATAACCACTACTCTGGGACACATCATAACCATACTGGACACATCGACATAACCACTGCTTGGGACACAACATAACCATACTCTGGGACACATCGACAAACAACACTGGAAACATAACCACTACTCTGGGACACATCGACATAACCACTACTCTGGGACACAACACATACCACTACTCTGGGACAACACAACACTACTTGGGACACACAACATAACACTCGGGACACAATCATCATAACCACTACTCTGGGACACATCAACATAACCACTACACTGGGACACATCGACATAACCACTACTCTGGGATACATCAACATAACCACTACTCTGGGACACATCGACATAACCCTACTCTGGGACATCGACAACCCTTGGACACACATAACCACTACTCTGGGACACATCGACATAACCACTACTCTGGGACACAACAACATAACCACTACTATGGGACACACATCAACATAACCACTACTCTGGGACACATCAACATAACCACTACACTGGGACACATCAACATAACCACTACTCTGGGATACATCAACATAACCACTACTCTGGGACACATCAACATAACCACTACTCTGGGACACATCGACATAACCACTACTCTGGGACACAACATAACCACTACTCTGGGACACATCGACATAACCACTACTCTGGGACACAACAACATAACCACTACTCTGGGACACACATCAGCATAACCACTACTCTGGGACACATCAACATAACCACTACTCTGGGACACAACAACATAACCACTACTCTGGGACACATCAACATAACCACTACTCTGGGGACATCAAACATAACCACTACTCAGGACACATCAACATAACCACTACTCTGGGACACATCAACATAACCACTACTCTGGGACACATCGACATAACCATACTTGGGACACAACAATAACCACTACTCTGGTCACAATCAACATAACCACTACTCTGGAAAACACAACTAACCACTACTCGGACACATACATAACCACTACTCTAGGGACACACACATAACACTATCGGACACAACATAACCACTACTCTGGGCATCAACAACATAACCACTATTCTGGACACACACAACTAACCACTACTCTGGGAAACATCAACAATTAACCATACTCTAGGTCACAACAACATAGCCAAAACTCTGGAACACACAACAACATAACCACTACTCTGGGACACATCAACATAACCACTACTCTGGGACACATCGACATAACCACTACTCTGGGACACAGCAACATAACCACTACTCTAGGTCACAACAACATAACCACTACTCTGGAACACACATCAACCTAACCACTACTCTGGGACACAACATTACCATTACTCTAGCACACAACAACATAACCACTAATCTAGGTGACAACAACATAACCACTTTTCTGGGGCATAACAACATAACCACTATTCTGGGACACAACAACAACACTGTGAGAATTAATCCACAGAGGTTACTATAAGTACACTGTCTACAATTTTGTCATAACTGTCTGGCTTCTGGCACAAGCACCTCACCAATGACAATATTATAGTTTAGGGTATTTATGAATGGCTGAGAATAGTTTACAGTTAAGGTGTTAACTTTAAATTAATGTATACATTTGATTGCAGGGAGCATTTGCAAGATGTTTAACCTGAGGGCTGAGAATGAGTCTCATACCTGGTGAAGGTGCTGTCTCCTGGCCTCCAGTCGTTGGATAAGTTCCGGTGAGGGAGACCATGTGGCTGGTAGAGTAGCTTCCTCGATCTGCAAGATCAACACCTCTTATTGACTCCATCTCCTTACCCCCCCTCTCACTTGTTGATCCAAGCTGCTGACTTCCACCTGCTGACCCAATCTGCTGATCCCATCTGCTGACTGCATCTGATGACTCAATCTTCTGACTCCATCTGCTGACCACACCTGTTGACCCCACCTGCTGAACCCACCTGCTATCCTGGTCGCTGACCCCATCTACTGACGTCACCTGCTTATCCCATCGTCTGACTTCCATCTGCTGACCCAGTCTGCTGACTCCCATCTGGTAACCCCAACCTAGTATTTGCTCACATCCTGACCCCAACATGCTTACCCCACCTCCTGACCCCACCAACTGACTTGACACAAACTTGACCCATCTCAATATTTATCAGATTATACAAAAAATTGCAAAAAAAAAATAAAAATATTAGAAATCCCAACCACGCTGTCTTCACATATTCTAATACACTTACATCTATACACTTATATCTATGTCTCTTTCGTGTGTACTTTTTTAATTCAGAGGTTTATATATATATATATATATATTATATATATATATTATATATATATATAATATATATTATATATATATATATATATAATATATATATATATATATATATATATATATATATATATATGTCGTGCCGAATAGGCAGAACTTGCCATCTTGGCTTAAATAGCAACGTCGTCTTGCCATATAGGACAAGCGAAAATTTGTTAATGCAATAATTTCGCCAAAATCATTCTGAACCTAACAAAAAAATATATTTGATTGTGTTTGTTTAGTATTAAATTATTGTAAACGTATTTAAATTATATATAGTTGGGTTAGGCTAAAATAAATTGTTCTTGTTATAATAAGGTTAGGTAAGTTTTCTAAGTTTCTTTTGGTGCAAAATTAAAAATTTTTACATTAACATTAATGAAAAAAAATATATCTTTAAACGTATAAGAGAAAATTTCAGAAAAGGGCTTAATTTTAAATGAGTTTTTTCTAATTGATCAGTTTTACTATTCGGCACGACATATATATATATATATAATATATATATATATAAATATTATATATATATATTATAATATATATATATATTATATATATATATATATTTAAGATGAGGGGGTACTTGTACCTCCTCCCATGGGAGACTTAGGTCTCAGACACTCCCTAGACAGGAAACCAAGGCCGGGCCACCACTTGGAAAAGGCCCGGGCCGGGAAAATACCGGCGAATCTTTAATTGAATTGAATCGATACGCCGCTGTTTCCTAAGGTTGCCGTTGTGTCGTTGAGCACAATTCGATCGGTGGACGTCAGGTGGATTATGTGGATGGTTGGTCAGTGAGGTTGTATATCTCATGTTCACTGCTAATCAAGAATAATCAGTACGCTGAGGTCAGTGGTCACGTGTGGTCCTACCTGCCTAAGCTCTTGGGAGTTAGCGTGGGCTGTTACCAAGCACCATGGCTTGTTGTAGTGTTTTAGAATCTCAGGTTCAAGTGTTGAAGGAGATTCTACTTCTTCAGGAGGAAAATAGGAGGCTGAAGCTTCGCATAGATGAGTTTGGGAGCGAGTGTGAGAATGATTTAGCTGGTAAGGTAGGAATGGTCACCAGCAGTGATAATGGCAGCCGCTTTAAGTGGCAAGTGGTTCACAGTTCAGGAAGAAGGAAGATGAAGAGAGTTAATAAAGATGTGAAGGTAGGAAATCGATTTTCTGTTCTCCAAGACTAGTGTACTTCAGTGGTTAGTGAGGTTGAAGGTACTACCGATTCCTCTGCAAATCAAGGTAAGAATATTTTAATAGTAGGCGATTCTCAGGTAAGATATTTGGACCGTGCATTTTGTAATAGAGACAGAAAGGTCAGACAGAGAGTGTGTCTTGCTGGAGCTGGTGTTGGTGACATGGTCAGCAGGTTGGATAATATTATGGTAGGTAATGGGAACAAGCCCATTATCTGTCTTAGTGCTGGGGTAATGACATTGGGAAGGGCAGGAGAGAGGAGCTGCTGGATAAGTACAGGTCAGTCATAGAAGTAGTTAGGTCTAAGGGAGGGATCCCAGTCATATGTAGCATCTTGCCTAGAAAGGGAGTGGGCAATGAATGGATGTCTAGGGCAATTATTATAAATTGCTGGCTAGACAGGTACTGCAAGGAACTTGCAATCCCATTCATTGATAACTGGGACCTATTCTTTGGCAAACGTGATATGTATACAAGGGATGGGGTTCATCTCTCTGGGGATGGAGTGGTTGTATTAGCCAATTCAATTGAGAGGGCAATTTATGATTTGTCTAGGAATTTAAACTGATAGATTACAGAGGTAAAGGGTGTTTGTGGGAAACAATCAGGCTGCAGCATTAGGTTAAAAACAGCAGTTATTACCGGGAAAACCTCAGGGATATGTTTAAAAGACAATATTCAAAATAAAATTACTAGTAATGGCAAATCAATTGATTTAACAAACAAAGAGAGATAGTAGAGGGCAATGAGTGGCTAGCTCCTTAAAGGTTTTACTAAAACAAATAGTAGGAGTCTAAGAAAAGAGATAGATAGCTAAAATTACTGCAAGTGTAGGTAATATAGATATTTTTGGTATAACAGAGACCCGGTTCAACCTGAAAGATAGAGAAATGCCTTCTGAAAGGGAACATACAGGGTTATAAACTATTGCACACTGATAGGGTTAACAGGAAGGTTTGGGTGTGCCGATGTATGTCAGAGAAAATTTTTAAAAGTTGTCTTAGACATGATATAAGATTTAGAAGATCGAACACAGAATCGTTTTGGGTCAGTTTCTCGAGGGGCGTGACAAATTTAAATTTTGGGGTGATTTAAGGGCCCCCAAAAACCCTTTATAGGGGGGCAGTAAGTTGTTTTTGGGGCGAAATTCATAAGGCATCTAGATTAAAATGTTTGATAAGGGGATTTTAACTTTTGACAAATTGATTGGAACAATATGACAGGAAGTCATGAGTCTAGTGACTTTCTTGATACGGTTCAGGATTGCTTTTCAGAACAGTTTGTGACAAAACCAACTAGAGGAAACAATCTGCTTGACTTGGTTCTTGCCAACAAAGATTCACTAATAATATCTTGAGGTTAATGGTGAGCTGGGGAAAGTGATCACAAATCACTTAGTTTCAATATATCATGGAATTACCCAGATAACTGCAATCAAATCTCTGTCCCAGATTTTCGCTTGGCCGACTTCATGGGACTAAAAAATTACTTGGGTGGGCTAAATTGGGATGTCCTGACTATGGGTCAGGCAGGTGATCTTGGTTGCCAATATGACGTTTTTCAGAGCATAGTACTAGCTGCCCAGACAACTTTTGTTCCGAGTAGGGAAATTAGATCTAACAAAAATGATCCCAAATGGATGAACAATAAATTAAAACATCTCATTGGTCAAAAGAGAGGCATATATAGGGGCTGGGCAGTTAAGAAATCAATATATTCAATTAAAGAGAGAAATAAGAAAAGGAATAAGAAAAGCAAAACGGGATTATGAAGCTAAGGTCGCAAGGGATTCAAGACTAACCCAAAAGGGTTCTTTCAGGTATACAGAAGTAAGATTAGGGACAAGATTGGCCCACTTAAGAGTAACTCTGGTCAGATCACTGACAGTGATAAGAATATGTGTGAAATTCTAAATACCTACTTCCTCTCAGTTTTCACCCAGGAAAATACTAGCGATATTCCTGAAATAATAGATTATGTAGAACAGGATGATAATAAACTATGTACGATTGAGGTAACTAGTGACATGGTCCTCAGACAAATAGAGAAACTAAAACCTAACAAATCCCCAGGTCCTGATGAACTGTTTGCAAGGGTGTTAAAGGAATGTAAAGATGAACTTAGCATACCTTTGGCTAATCTTTTTAACATGTCACTAAAAACTGGCATAGTGCCTGATAAGTGGAAAATGGCAAATGTAATACCTATTTACAAGGCAGGTGACAGGTCCTTGGCTTCAAACTATAGACCAATAAGCCTTACCTCTATAATGGGAAAATTTATGGAATCAATAATTGCAGAAGCAATTCGTAGCCATCTTGACAGGCACAGATTGATTAATGAATCTCAACACGGTTTTACAAAGGGGCATTCCTGTCTTACGAATTTACTAACTTTTTTCATTAAGGTGTTTGAGGAGGTAGATCATGGTAATGAATATGATATTTTGTATATGGACTTCAGTAAGGCTTTCGATAGAGTTCCTCACCAGAGGCTATTGAGGAAACTTAAGGCACACGGAATAGGAGGAGAAATTTTTTCCTGGGTAGAGGAATGGCTGACAAATAGACAGCAGAGAGTTTGCATAAATGGGGAGAAATCAGCATGGGAGCACGTCACAAGCGGTGTTCCTCAGGGATCAGTGTTGGGCCCGTTGTTGTTCACAATTTACATAAACGACATAGATGAGGGAATAAATAGCGACATAAGCAAATTTGCTGATGACACCAAAATAGGCCGCCAAATTCATTCTAATGAGGACATTAGAGCACTCCAGGATGATTTGAATAGATTGACGCAATGGTCGGAGAAATGGCAGATGCAGTTTAATATTGACAAATGCAAAGTTCTAAGTGTTGGACAGTTAAATAACCATGCCACATATAAACTAAATAATGTAGATCTTAATACTACTGATTGCGAAAAGGATTTAAGAGTTCTGGTTAGCAGTAACCTAAAACCATGACAGCAGTGCATTAGTGTTTCCAATAAAGCTAACAGAATTATTGGCTTCATATCTAGAAGTATAAATAATAGAAGTCCTCAGGTTGTTCTTCAACTCTATATATCCTTGGTTAGGCCTCATTTAGACTATGCTGCTGAGTTCTGGTCACCGTATTACAGAATGGATATAAATGCTCTGGAAAACGTACAGAGGAGGATGACAAAGATGATCCCATGTATCAGAAATCTTCCCTATGAGGATAGACTGAGGGCCCTGAATCTGCACTCTCTCGATAATCGTAGAATTAGGGGGGATATGATCGAGGTGTATAAATGGAAAACAGGAATAAATAAAGGGGATGTAAATAGCGTGCTGAAAATTTCCAGCCATGACAGGACTCAGAGCAATGGTTTCAAGTTGGAAAAATTCAGATTCAGGAAGGATATAGGAAAGCACTGGTTTGGTAATAGAGTTGTGGATGAGTGGAAGAAACTCCCGAGTACAGTTATTCAGGCTAAAACGTTGTGTAGTTTTAAAAATAGGTTAGATAAATACATGAGTGGGTGTGAGTTGACCTGACTAGCTTGTGCTGCTGGGTCTGGTGCAGTGCTCCATCCTTGAGTGGAGATGGGTCATTGGGATAATCCGAGAGGTGGGTCATTGGTCTAATCCGGGGGGGGAACATGGACCTGCTCCGCTTGGGTCAGTAGGCCTGTTGCAGTGTTCCTTCTTTCCTATGTTCTTATGTTCTTAATACTGTAATCCCAAGACTAGGAATTACAGTAAACTCTCAATGTATGTACACTACAAAACATGCACTTCTGGGTGCATGTCCCAGGTGAAGTAACTAGCGTCTCCATTTGCGTCACCAACAGCTACAAACACTGGTTCATTCATTCATTAGAGATTCACCGGTACTTCCGGCCCTGGTCATCTCCATATGGTGACCCGGCTACAAGCACTGGTATAAACTCAGGCTTGTTGAGTTGCTCAGTAGGCCTAAACTATTCGATTGTTCCTTGGTGGGTAGTGAGGCCTCCTAGGTCAGACTCGTACTTGGATCACCGTACAATAAGCTTGTCCTGCAGAGCTTCGTTTTGTATGTATACTTGTCTAATAATCTGTTTGGTTGTTGTACATAGTGATATAAAATATGGTGAACCCGGTGTATCATAATTTTCAAAGAACTTATGAAGCTGAACTCTCTTTTGATGTGTGGTGATAGGAATTAAATTTATTCTCTAGCCTTTGAATAACTAGCACTGCCCACTAACTACTGAACTAGTGCTTGTGAAAGGTAGCACTAGGAATTAACTAACGGGTGTTTGGGCTATATGAAAAAAATTAGTGGAAGGAAACTGATTTTACAAAATATGACATTATGATTAATGTACATATCTAAAAATTTTACAGATATTTTACATTTCATAACTGGAGTATACCTAGAGAGAGGTTGGGGGTCAATGCTCCCCCAGCCCGGTCTGAGACCAGGCCTCATAATCTATAAGATTTGGATAATACAACAGACAATCTTAAAAATAGAGATAATACTAAAATCTTTGTTTTTTACTCTTCGATTTTACCAAAAGAATTAATGTATGTCTGGGTTCAAGTGCGTGTATTTTGTACACTATAGACTTAATATTACCATAAACCTGGTTGATTTAGGTTCACTTTCGTACTGATTCAATTTGATGGGAAGACTCAAATTATTTTAATTAGTCGAAGGTCTCAAAACATTGTTATATACGAATCATTACTTAATTTAACCAAGAAGATATATTTGTGGTAATAAAGAAATTCTGAAGAATTACATAAGTAAATTTTCCAGAAATGTGCCCAGAGGATTTCCCACAGTGATAAGACAAGTGTGTCTAAAATTATCAGTATTGAAAAATTCTTGTTCGTAATGTTGTCTCACTACCGTTTTCTTACTTTTACTGGAAGATCCAGATTCAAGTTTCAACGAGACTCACTTAAAAACGTTTACATTTACTGTGAATGAAATTTACAAAACACTCGGCCTGCTTCCTGCACAAATATTGCCTATTTAACTGACTACTCAATCTAAACATGCATATACCTGGATTCTTCCTGGTTTGTGTTCCGGGGTCAAAACCCCCACGGCCTGCTTCCCGACCAGGACTCCGGCTTGATCAGAGCCTGATTAGCCAGGTTGGTACTGCTGGCCGCACGCAGTTCAAAGTATGAAACACAACCCGGCTGATCAGCAACTGACTTCAGGAATCTATCCAGTTGCCTCTTGAAGAAGGAAGGGGTCTATTGGTAATTCTCTTAATGTATTGTAGGAGGCTGTTATAAAGCCTAGGGCTCACTGCACTG
This sequence comes from Cherax quadricarinatus, assembly GCF_026875155.1. NCBI lineage: Eukaryota > Metazoa > Arthropoda > Malacostraca > Decapoda > Parastacidae > Cherax > Cherax quadricarinatus. Next base: position 20,588,908 of record NC_069459.1, on the reverse strand, counting down.
TGTTGTCTCTCATGCACTCCTGTTCTTCACTTGGGTATTTCGCATTGTCTGTCGAGCCTCTACTCTAGCTTTTGTATGATTTATTGTGTAAAGAACAATCCTTCTAGGGGGCTTCAGTTGTAATTGGAGGTAGACTACCATTTCCACTTGCAAAGGCAGTAGCAGAACCGGATCAACCACCTCCCAAGCTTCACAGTAACGTGCGGTGGCGTTGACTGAAACTTCTCCATACTCCAGTAAATATGCAGTGAAGATTTCTGTATGGTCTCTAGATCTGCACTATCGCCTGCCTTTAAGGAGGGTAAAACTGCAGATATTCCTGCCTAGAGAGAATAAACGACTTAAAACTGATCATTATTGGCCAGGCATTCCTTATTTTGAAGGTTCTTATTATCTATCCAGCTGTCAGTTTCCTCGCAACTGTTATAATGATATTGTTGTGATACTTGAAAGGGAAATTCCCTGACATTATCACTCCTAGATCTTTCACGTGATGATAATTAGTTTTACATCCCGTTTCAGCTTTTACTTCTTCGATATTTCCCCAAATTCTTCAATACTTATGCAGCTCCAAGTTAAGAAGTATAGGAATAATTACAGGAGGTTCACATACACACGATGAACACGAAATAAGGGAAATTATAAAAGATCAATATCAGCCGATCTTTAGTAACTAAATGAAAGCAGAGTGGAGAATACTGAAACTTTTTCATTCCATCTGAAGGCCACGCAGACCAACTAGCTAATATTAGTACTAGCCTCGCAGAGTTGAAAAAAAGAAATGGAAGACATACCCACCTACATAGCACCTGGACCAGGTTCATGGAATTAGCAAATTTTATGAAAAAAAAAAAATGGAAAGTACCACTAGCTTGAGGGTTCACTATTCTTTGGAGAAAGAGCCTGGATGTTGCTGAGACACACAAGTGTGTTGCTGAGACAGACAAGTGTGTTGCTGAGACACACAAGTGTGTTGCTGAGACAGACAAGTGTGTTGCTGAGATACACAAGTGTGTTGCTGAGACAGACAAGTGTGTTGCTGAGACAGACAAGTGTGTTGCTGAGAACACAAGCGTGTTGCTGAGACACACAAGCGTGTTGCTGAGACACACAAGTGTGTTGCTGAGACACACAAGTGTGTTGCTGAGACAGACAAGTGTGTTGCTGAGACACACAAGTGTGTTGCTGAGACACACAAGCGTGTTGCTGAGACACACAAGTGTGTTGCTGAGACACACAAGAGTGTTGCTGAGACACACAAGCGTGTTGCTGAGACACACAAGTGTGTTGCTGAGACACACAAGTGTGTCTGCTGAGACACACAAGGTGTTGCTGAGACACACAAGGTGTCCTGAGACACACAACGTGTGTTGCTGAGACACGACAAGCGTGTTGCTGAGACACACAAGTGTGTTGCTGAGACACACAAGTGTGTTGCTGAGACACACAAGTGTGTTGCTGAGACACACAAGTGTGTTGCTGAGACACACAAGTGTGTTGCTGAGACAGACAAGCGTGTTGCTGAGACACACAAGTGTGTTGCTGAGACACACAAGTGTGTTGCTGAGACACACAAGTGTGTTGCTGAGACACACAAGCGTGTTGCTGAGACACACAAGAGTGCTGCTGAGACACACAAGTGTGTTGCTGAGACACACAAGTGTGTTGCTGAGACACACAAGTGTGTTGCTGAGACACACAAGTGTGTTGCTGAGACACACAAGTGTTGCTGAGACACACAAGTGTGTTATGCGAGACAACAAGTGTTTGCTGAGACAACAAGTGTGTTGCTGAGACACACAAGCGTGTTGCTGAGACACACAAGTGTGTGCTGAGAAAAACAAGTGTGTTGCTGAGACACACAAGTGTGTTGCTGAGACACACAAGTGTGTTGCTGAGACACACAAGTGTGCTGCTGAGACACACAAGCGTGTTGCTGAGACCACAAGTGTGCTTGCTGAGACACACAAGTGTGTTGCTGAGACCAACAAGTGTTTGCTGAGACACACAAGTGTGTTGCTGAGACACACAAGTGTGTTGCTGAGACAGACAAGTGTTGCTGAGACACACAAGTGTGTTGCTGAGACACACAAGTGTGTTGCTGAGAGAACAAGTGTGTGCTGAGACACACAAGTGTGTTGCTGAGACACACAAGTGTGTTGCTGAGACAACAAGGTGTTGCTGAGACACACAAGTGTGTTGCTGAGACACACAAGTGTGTTGCTGAGACACACAAGTGTGTTGCTGAGACACACAAGTGTGTTGCTGAGACACACAAGTGTTGCTGAGACACACAAGTGTGTTGCTGAGACAGACAAGTGTGTTGCTGAGGCAGACAGGTGTGTTGCTGAGACAGACAAGTGTGCTGCTGAGACACACAAGTGCGCTACTGAGACAGACAAATGTGTTGCTGAGACACACAAGATGTGTTGTTGAGACAACAAGTGCTGTGCTGAACAGACAAGGTGTGCTGCTGAGACAGACAAGTGTGCTGCTGAACACACAAGTGGCTATGAGACAGACAAATGTGTTGCTGACACACACAAGATATGTTGCTGAGACAGACAAGTGCGCTGCTGAAACAGACAAGTGCGCTGCTGAGACAGACAAGTGCGCTGCTGAAACAGACAAGTGCGCTGCTGAGACAGACAAGTGCGCTGCTGAGACAGACAAGTGCACTGCTGAGACAGACAAGTGCGCTGCTGAGACAGAAAGTGCGCTGCTGATACAGACAAGTGCGCTGCTGAGAGAGACAAGTGTGTTGCTGAGACACTTGAAATAAGACGATGTGGTAAGGAAGTCACTGGGTTGTTGTCGCGCTGGGTTGGCGGATGAAGTCATGGAGGCTTCCCAGCGGAGTGTGTGGAGGTCAGAACACGTCCTGGGGGTCGGTGACTAAGTAAGTAAGTAAGTTTATTCAGGTATACACAAAAACAGTTACTAGAATTACATACTACGCATATTTGTAAAAACCGGATAACCCAAAAAAAAGTAAAAAGTGACAAAAGTCGGGCCGGGAAAGAACAGGGAAATCCACGAGAAAGGGACAGAGTGTGCAAGGTACTCACCTAGTTTGGTTCGGGAGCCCGAGTCACACTCCTGGTCCCATGGGAAACATGGTGGGTCATGGAAACACGTGTGTGAGTGGGAAAACACGTGGTGTGAAGTAGAACACTTTTGGTGATTTTGGGAAAATTTTCGGGTGGGAGTGAGAAACACGTGTGGATTGTGGAAATTGGGTGTGTGTAATGGGGGGGAACACTGCTTGAGTGTGGGGAACACTGTTTTGAGGGGGGGGAAAGACTTGTTGAAGTGAAAAAACCTGGGGAAATTGGGGGAAACACGGGTGGGGGGGTGAGAAACACTGGTGATTGTGGAAACACGGTTTGTGTAAATTTGGGGCCCAATCACGGTGTGTGGGTTTGGGGGAAAACACGGTGTGTGTGAGTGGGAAACACGGTGTGTGAGGGGGGAACACGGTGTGGAGTGTGGGAAACACGGTGTTGTTGAGGGGGGAAAAACACTGTGTGGAGTGGGGAAACACTTTTGGGTTTGAGAGTAGAAACACTGTGTGTGTTTTGGGGGAAACGCGGTGTGGGTGATGTGAGAAACATGTGTGTATTGAGAAACCCGGGTGGTGTGGTTTGGGGGGGAACCCCTTTGTGTGTGATTTTGGGAAAACACTTGGTGTAAATTTAAAACACGTGTGTGTGAGAGTGAGAAACACTGTGTGGATTGGGGGAAACACTGGGGGTTAAATTGGGGAAAACACGATCTGTGTGGGGGAAACACTGTGGTGATTGGGGGAAAACACGTGTGTGTGTGGGGGGGGGAAACATTGTGGGGGGGGGGAAACACTGTTTGGTGGTTTACGACACACAACACCGAGCAACCCTAGCCCCGGGCAGACGGGAACTCTGGATTTAAACCGGGAAAATTTCCCGGGGGCAACGCCCCGGGCCCCGGTCTGTGGCCAACTTTTTCCTGGCCGTTTTAAAGCTGAAAACCCAGGTCTCTACCTTTGTGCCCTAGCGACTAATGTTAAAGTGACGCAAATGGGTGATAAATTTGTAGGCGGGTTAAGATAGCTAGCGGGTGATGACATGTTAGGCTGGGGGGTGACATGTGTAGGCATGTGATGACATGAGGATCTGGGGAGACATTAGGGCGGTGTACATGGTGGGCAGTGGAGACAGGGGGGGTTTAGACTGTGAACTGGGGTCCGTGTTTGGATGCTAGTAACTGGTGATAACATGGAGGCTGGTGATGACTGGAAGTGACCTGGGGAAAAGTGTAACGTTAAAATGACATGTGTAGGCTGTTGCATATGTGTCTTACCTAACAACATGTGGGCTGGGAAATGAAATGTGTAGGCTGGGTAATGACATATGTAGGCTGTGTGATGACATGTGTAGGCTGGGTGATGATATGTTCAGGCTGGGTGACGACATGTGTAGGCAGGGTATAACATGAGTAGTCCCTAGAAGCTGAATAGTGACTCACGAAATCGTAATGACACGATTACAAACAAACCATACCACGGGCGGGATTTGAACCCGCGGTCAGAGAGTCTCAAAACTCCAGACCATCGCGTTAGCCACTGGACCAGCTAGCCACAATAAGATTCGTCCAACTAGGTATATTTCTACACCATAGGAAGGTTAGCATAGGCACCACTGTGACCACAAATGCAAGTTTTTAGAGACGAATCTCCAGCTAGCGTGGCCTTGACGAACTCTAGCTCAAGTCCCCTCACTGCCGTCAACACGACTCACGAAATCGGGGGTAGAACCCGCGATCAGAGTCTCAAAACTCCAGACCGTTGCGTTCAAATCCCGCCCGTGGTATGGTAAGCTGAATAGTCTCTACAACCTGAGTAGTCCCTAGCCCCAGAGTAGTCCCTAGCCCCGGAGTAGTCCCTAGCCCTGGACTAGTCCCTAGATCCGGAGTAGTCCCTAGAACCCGAGTGGTCCCTAAAACCTGAGTAGTCTCAGGTAATCAATTGTCCCGGAGTAGTCAAGAGCCCCGGAGTAGTTCCTAGAACCTGAGTAGTACCTAGCCCCGGAGTAGTCAATAGCCCCGGAGTAGTCCCTAGCCCCGGAGTAGCCCTAACCCCGGAATAGGCCCTAGAAACTGAGTAGAACCTAGAACCTGAGAAGTTCTATCCCTGGAGTAGTTCCTAGCCCCATAGTAGTCCCTAGAAGCTGAGTATTTCCTAGCCCCGGAGTAGTCAATAGCCCCGGAGTAGTCAATAGCCCCGGAGTAGTCTCTAGCCCCGGAGTAGTCTCTAGCCCCGGAGTAGCCCCTAACCCCACAATATGCCCTAGAAACTGAGTAGAACCTAGAACCTGAGAAGTTCCTAGCCCTAGAGTAGTTCCTAGCTCCGTAGTAGTCCCTAGAAGCAGAGTATTTCCTAGCCCGGAGTATTCCTTAGCCCCGAAGTAGTCCCTAGAAACTGAGTAGTCCTTAGCCCCGGAGTAGTTTATAGCCCCGGAGTAGTCCCTAGGCCTGCAGTAGTCCCTAGCCCCAGAGTAGTCAATAGTTCCAAAGTAGTCAATAGCCCCGGAGTAGTAACTAACCCCGGAATAGTCCCTAGAACCTGAGTAGAACCTAGAATCTGAGTAGAACCTAGAACCTGAGTATTCCCTAGCCCCGGAGTATTCCTTAGCCCCGAAGTAGTCCCTGGAAATTGAGCAGTCCTTAGCCCCGGAGATGTCCATAGTCCCGAAGTAGTCTCTGGAAATTGAGTAGTCCTTAGCCCCGGAGATGTCTATAGCCCCGAAGTAGTCCCTGGAAATTGAGTAGTCCTTAGCCCCGGAAATGTCCATAGCCCCCGAGTAGTCCCAAGATCTGGAGTAGTCCCCAGCCCCAGAGAAGTCAATAGTCCCAGAGTAGTCAATAGCACCGGAGTAGTCCCTAACTCCAGAATAGTCCCAAGAACCTGAGCAGAACCTAGAACCTGAGTAGTCCCTAGCCCCGTAGTGGTCCCTAGAAACTGAGTAGTCCCTAGCCCCGGAGAAGTCCCTAACCCCGAAGTAGTCCCTAGAAACTGAGTTGTCCCTAGCCCTGGAGTAGTCCATAGGTCTGGAGTAGTCCCTAGCTCCAGAGTAGTCCCTAGCTCCAGAGTAGTCCCTAGTTCCAGAGTAGTCCCTAGCTCCGGAGTAGTCCCTAGCTCCAGAGTAGTCCCTAGTTCCAGAGTACTCCCTAGTTTCAGAGTAGTCCCTAGCTCCAGAGTAGTCCCTAGCTCCAGAGTAGTCCCTAGCTACGGAGTAGTCCCTAGCTCCGGAGTAGTCCTTAGCTCCAGAGTAGTCCCTAGCTTCGGAGTAGTCACTAGCTGCAGAATAGTCCCTAGCTCCAGAGTAGTCCCTGTCTCAAGAGTAGTCCCTAGCTCCAGAGTAGTCCCTAGTTCCAGAGTAGTCCCTAGCTCCAGAGTAGTCCCTAGCTACGGAGTAGTCCCTAGCTCCGGAGTAGTCCTTAGCTCCAGAGTAGTCCCTAGCTTCGGAGTAGTCACTAGCTGCAGAATAGTCCCTAGCTCCAGAGTAGTCCCTGTCTCAAGAGTAGTCCCTAGCTCCAGAGTAGTCCCTAGTTCCAGAGTAGTCCCTAGTTCCAGAATAGTCCCTAGCTCCAGAGTAGTCCCTAGTTCCAGAGTAGTCCTTAGCTCCAGAGTAGTCCCTAGTTCCAGAGTAGTCCCTAGCTCCAGAGTAGTTCCTAGCATCGGAGTAGTCCCTAGCTGCAGAATAGTCCCTAGTTCCAGAGTAGTCCCTATCTCAAGAGTAGTCCCAAGCTTCAGAGTAGTCCCTAGCTCCGGAGTAGTCCCTAGCTCCGGAGTAGTCCCTAGCCCCGGAGTAGTCCCTAGCCCCGGAGTAGTCCCTAGCCCCGGAGTAGTCCCTAGCCCCGGAGTAGTCCCTAGCCCCGGAGTAGTCCCTAGCCCCGGAGTAGTCCCTAGCCCCGGAGTAGTCCCTAGCTCCGAGTAGTCCCTAGCCCCGGAGTAGTCCCTAGCCCCGAGTAGTCCCTAGCCCCGGAGTAGTCCCTAGCCCCGGAGTAGTCCCTAGCTCCGGAGTAGTCCCTAGCCCCGGAGTAGTCCCTAGCCCCGGAGTAGTCCCTAGCCCGGAGTAGTCCCTAGCCCCGGAGTAGTCCCTAGCCCCGGAGTAGTCCCTAGCCCCGGAGTAGTCCCTAGCCTCGGAGTAGTCCCTAGCCCCGGAGTAGTCCCTAGCCCCGGAGTAGTCCCTAGCCCCGGAGTAGTCCCTAGCTCCGGAGTAGTCCCTAGCCCCGGAGTAGTCCCTAGCCTCGGAGTAGTCCCTAGCCCCGGAGTAGTCCTAGCCCGGAGTAGTCCCTAGCCCCGGAGTAGTCCCTAGCTCCGGAGTAGTCCCTAGCCCCGGAGTAGTCCCTAGCTCCGAGTAGTCCCTAGCCCCGGAGTAGTCCCTAGCCCCGAGTAGTCCCTAGCCCCGGAGTAGTCCCTAGCCCCGGAGTAGTCCCTAGCCCCGGAGTAGTCCCTAGCCCCGGAGTAGTCCCTAGCTCCGGAGTAGTCCCTAGCCCCGGAGTAGTCCCTAGCCCGGAGTAGTCCCTAGCTCCGAGTAGTCCCTAGCCCGGAGTAGTCCCTAGCCCGGAGTAGTCCCTAGCCTCGGAGTAGTCCCTAGCCCCGGAGTAGTCCCTAGCTCCGGAGTAGTCCCTAGCCCCGGAGTAGTCCCTAGCCCCGGAGTAGTCCCTAGCCCCGGAGTAGTCCCTAGCCCCGGAGTAGTCCCTAGCCTCGGAGTAGTCCCTAGCCCCGGAGTAGTCCCTAGCTCCGGAGTAGTCCCTAGCCCCGGAGTAGTCCCTAGCCCCGGAGTAAGCCTGGACTCTGGGAGAGGCAGAAGTGTGAGTAGGGGGATGAATCTGTCATGTGTGAGTCTTGAAGTTCTCTCGACCTTCTCGTCAAGTTCAGCAACCATCACTTGTCAATCATTGTAACAATGGTTACTGTACGTTTTACAGTGTGTTTGGAATGAATGCAAGCCCATACCAGCAGCTTAGTTTGGTGAGGAGAAGAGAGAGAGAGAGAGAGAGAGGAGAGAGAGAGAGAGAGAGAGAGAGAGAGAGAGAGAGAGAAGAGAGAGAGAGAGAGAGAGAGAGAGAGAGAGAGAGAGAGAGAGAGAGAGAGAGAGAGAGAGAGAGAGAGAGAGAGGAAATTTGAAACCAATTAAAAGGCAGTCACAAGTTATCACATGGAAACTTTTAAACTATTTTTCCCCAGTCGCAACTTTATCCCAGAAAGGTGCCCCTCAGTCACACCCATTATGGTCGGAAAGTATCTGTTGCTGTAATTACATATTTTCCGATAAATAGCAAAAACAATAGAAGGAAATACATTGACTCAGGTGGAGGATCGCGCCATACCTGACTGCAGCTGACATAGTTCCGGGTCAGACACTGTGTAAGGAATACACGTTCTCAGATCTTACCAACATAAAGGTTAAAACTATTGTGCATTACTTTTATTATCCGAATCTAGTAAGTGTCGAGAAGGAAATCTTTGGAGATCAAAATGATTGTGAACTTTGTTCAAAGAGTAAAAGATGCTAATATAAGATCTCATTCAAATGAGCATAAGGTCCAAGGATCAGCTCATAATATAACTTAGAAGGATTCACGAAAAACTTTCCATTTTATCCTGATAAATGAAATACCGCCAGCACTTCATTACTTGTAGTCAAAAAACATCTCTTCTTCGGACAACCCAAAGTAACACTGAAGGATTAGAGACATAGAGATACATTCCTAGGTAAGGAGATTGGGTTTTCGTTTCTTTTGCAACAATAATGATTTTTAGTCCTGCATATAGATTGCTTCATTCCCCAATGAATTATAATAAGTAAATTAGTATTTAATAATTTTTCTAAGGGTGTAAACTGATCGAGGCGAAGACCACATAGTGTAATATGCCACTTGCTATTATAACAAAGATTTATTAGTTATTCAGAAATGCATATGTGAGGTGAAATGAATGATTTTGAAGAAAAAAAGTCACAGTGTATGCTACAAATCATATATGACAGAGAAATTAATATAAATGGTGATCAGTTGTGGTAATCTCACTACTGTTGAGCCCAAATTACGAAGATCTTAAAAAGTTGCGAAAGTTATGCAAGGTGTCAGAGTCACAGCCTATTTAGATATTGTCGCATCTACCGTCTGGGATCTTGTACACTCGTGTTCCAGTGTTGTGATGGTTTTTTTTTATTTTTGGTATCATTAATTTACAAAGATTTTTTCAGTGTGATAACAGTTGCTTTACAAACCATACCCCCGGCCGGGATTGAACCCGCGGTCATAGAGTCTCAAAACTGTTGCCCAGGTGGAGGTCCAGGTACCGTTGATCCCCGTACTTTCTGTGAATAGAATAATTCATTGTTTGGTTCCAAAAGATAGCATGGTTAACAGTACAATACAAGCTCTCCAACTAAGCAGTACCAAAGTAGTTGTTATCACTTTGAAAACCATTCGTGAATTAACAAGACCAAAGTACACTGTAGCCTGGTGGCAAAAACTCTTGCTTCACACTGTGAGAGCCCAGTGTGGAAAATACTGTATATTTTCCGAAAATACAGTGTATTTTGTATGTAAATTAGTGAAATGCATTGTAGTTAATAAAAATTAATTTGTAAATAAATAAAAAACCAGCGAGAGTGGTGAATGTCGCTGGGGAAGGGGCCACCATTGTTTTGAACTGGGCAAGAGAACGTCAGTGGAAATCGGAAGAATTTTCGTCGCTCTAGAGGCTAAATTGTATTTTAAAACCTCTCAAATAGGAACCAAAATTGTTGGATTTGCAGTCCTGCAGAACGTGAGAATTAGGCGTCTGAACAGGACTCCATAATTAGATGGGAATAGGATAAACTAACCCAGGTGATGTCTATTTATGTTGAAATTTTGGCCAGTATTTTCTTCATATTTTAGGCAGGGGTTTGTGTATGACGCACCAAGTAATCTCCAGACAAATTGGTGAGTCTTATTATTATAAATTCTCCTTCAATGTGTATGTAGTCATTTATTAAATTTAATATACAGTCCACATATTTATATTAATGTTGTATCAGAATTCCTGGTGATGTATATTTCATTTGAAATTAATATAGGTCCAGAGTGACTTGTGGAGATATTAGCGGAGTAGGTATCGAAGGAGGACATTTTTTGCCACCTAGGATGTCCTAAAATTCCTACATGTCTCTGTAACCTTGATAAAGAATAATTATCTTTGTTACTTTGATAAAAGTACTAGTATGTATCTAATGAGATTCATCCAGGTAATTTTAATTTTCCATATCCGGGTTCGATTCCCCGCGAAGGGTGGAAACACTGAACGTGTTTCTTTACACCTGTTGCCTATGTTCACCCATCAGTAAAAGGGGCACCTGGGTGTTAATCGACTGGTGTGGGTCGCATCTTGGGACAAAACTGACCTAATTTGCCATACATGCTCTGTATAACAAGCGGCTTTCTATATAGTAGTATGTCATTGATGTCAGCTAGGACTGTATACCTTGTACATGTACTGTAGTAAATAAAGATATTATTATTATTATTATTATTATTATTATTATTATTATTATTATTATTATTATTATTATTATTATTATTATTATTATTATTAAAAACTAAAAATCACAACATTGAAACTGGCGTAAAACAAGTTCCTGTCCGGAAGCTGCGACAAAATTTACATAAGGAAAATCTCACATAACTTTTATATCAGAGACCGTGAACATAAATGCTCATTCAAACCCCACAAAACACGTCTCATGGACCGGCCACACACTAAACTCATTGCTAAATACGACAAGATGAAAATTTAAACACATGTGCTACATTTGGGTATATTTATTGTAGACATTTCGCCATCCAGTGGCTTTATCAATACAAATTCTTGGACATAATTAGAAGACAGTAGAAGTAAATACAAAAGATGAGGTAATCAGTTCCTCAGCCTTGGAGGTGGTGTGAAGAGCACCTTACGGTGCTCCACCAGCTCGCCACTGGATGGCGAAACGTCTACAATAAACATACCCAGATGCTACACATGTGTCTTAATTTTCATTTGATCGGTATTGCATGCCATTCTTGTATAAATAAGACAATAAATACTTGAAGGCTGCCTCACAGACTTCCAGCACCACTAGGAAAAACCTATAAGTAAAAGTGTCGCTGGAGGCAGCACATCCCCTTCACTACAGATAACAACTTCGCTCTCATCATTTTTATCTGTAAATAGTAACATGTTCCGCTACTCATATTTATAATATTTGTTGGCAAGTCTTGCCGTCTTACAGTATCTCTACACCAGCTGTAAAGTTCCCAGACTTATCTGAACTGTTTATACTTGACAACAGATGCGAGATAATGTGTTTAGGTGCAGTGTTGAGGAAAACAGTTGAAAGGAAATTATATCAGGTAACTTATACAAGAAGATCTCTTTCAAAAATAGATTTAAACTTTTATGTAATAGAGTATTAAATATTAACGGATAATAATGCAATTGAAACTTTAATTAAAAAAAAACCAGTAAAATGTGTGAAAGGTCTTTAAATATTAGGAGGACGAATTTATGTAATATTTTGTTAGATAAACTAAACTGTTTATTGATGACTTAATGAACAACTTCACCGTATCAAAACACGTCAAGTAATGAAATATTTAATTATTTTTTCTGGAATGGAACGGTGAGCCAGCAGAAGGGCTTCATCCAACAATCAAATAAGCTAGTCATCACTAACACCAGCGTTAAGAGAAAATTCTCAACTATTAACAAACATATTACCAGCACTGAAGATAAACAGGAAGTTAAAAAAACTAAGTAATCACATTGTTTCTGTAGCCAAGATCGTGAACACAGACGAGGTCTGGCTCTCAAATATGTTTCTTCGAGTGACAAACCAATAATGATCAATAATGATCAATAATGATCAGTAATGATTAATAACCATCAACAGGTACTAAGTCAGTTGATAAAATAATTACATAATACCTAGATGCTTTACCGGTTAGAAATTTTTAATGTATTATTACGAAGAGTATTAACCCTGAGTTACGTCATAAGTATTACCAAGAATAATTCTATTATATTTGCGAGAGCAAAGTATAGTGCAACACTGTATTTCATATTTGCGCAGCTCACTGCACCGTTTCAGAGAAAAATATATATTAGATAGAAGTGATGATTCGGATGATTCTAATTTAAAGTATATGCAAAACTTGTTCCTCATGAGAGGCAAAAAAATTAATGTTAATGACAGAAATTCTTTAAAAAAAAAAATGAGAGAATTTTAATCGATAATCGTGGTCTTCACACAGACTTTATTAGTCACTAGTGTCGGCTTGTTTACCCTGGAGCAACATGTGTTTACACAAGACTTGTGGGTGTTAATTTTGTTACACACTACACCTGACATAATATTACTCATTACACAGCTGCACACTTGATATGGGTCCTACTAATTACCGAGAACAACCGAGGTGAACCAAGAACAACCGAGAAGAAGTTCGGATTAACCGAGAACAACCGAGAACAAGCTTGGATTTACCGAGAACAAGTGGGTCTTACTAATTACAGAGAACAATCGAGATGAACCGAGAACAACCGAGGACCACCGAGAACAAGCTCTGATTTACCAAGAACAATCTGCGTGTGACTTAAAAAAGCCCACTGTGTGGACGAAACGTTGTCAATAAAGGATCACATTAAACTGCATATGTGTTTATATTTCCATTGGATAATATTATGTCGGGCAATGAGAACAAGCTCATTATCTGTCGTAGTGCTGTTGAAATGACATCGGGAATGGCAGGAGACAGGAGCTGCTGGATAAATACAGGTCAGCCATAGATGTAGTCAGGTCTAAGGGAGGGATCCCAATCATATGTAGCATCTTGCCTAGGAGGGGAGTGGGCAATGAATGGATGTCTAGGGCAATTGGTATAAATTGCTGGCTAGACAGGTACTTCAAGGAACTTGCAATCCCATTCATTGATAACTGAGACAGATTCTATGGCAAGCATATGTATGCAAGGGATGGGGTTCATCTCTCTGGGGATGGAGTGGTTGCATTAGCCAATTCGATTGAGGGGGTCATTGATGACTTGTCTAGGACTTTAAATTGATAGATAATAGAGGTATGGGTGTCTGTAGGAAACAATCAGGCTGCAGTACTAGGGTTGAAAACGGCAGATATAACCAGGATACCTCAGGGATATATTTAAAAGACAATATTCAAAATAAAGTTGCTAGTAAAGACAAATCAATTGATCAACAAACAAAGAGAGATAGTAGAGGGCAGCGAGTGACTAGCTCCCTTAAGGTTTACTATACAACAGTAGGAGTCTAAGAAATAAGGTAGATGAGCTAAGATTACTTGCAAGTGCAGGTAATATAGATATTATTGCTATAACAGAGACCTGATTCAACTTGAAAGATAAAGAAGTGCCCTCTGAATGCAACATACAGGGTTGTAAACTATTCCATACTGTTCAACAGGAAAGGTGGTGGAGTGGCGATGTATGTCAGAGATAATTTAAATTGTTGTGTCAGACAAGATATAAGATTAGAAACATCGGACACAGAATCTGGTTGGCTACAGTTTCTCGAGGGTCGTGAAAAGTTAATTTGGATGTGATTTATAGGCCCCCAAACCTTGATAGGGAGTGCAGTAAGCTGTTATGGGACGAAATTCATAAGGCATCTAGATATGAAAATGTTGTGCTAATGGGAGATTTTAACTTTAGACAAATTGATTGGACAGGAAATCTTGAGTCTAGTGACTTTCTTGATACGGTTCAGGATTGCTTTTTAAAACAGTTTGTGACAGAACCAACCAGAGGAAACAGTCTACTTGACTTGGTTCTTGCCAACAAAGAATCACTAGTTAATAATCTTGAGGTTAATGATGAGCTTGGGGAGAGCGATCACAAATCACTTAGTTTCAATATATCATGGAGTTACCCGAATAACTGCAATCAAATCTCTGTCCCAGACTTTTGCTTGGCTGATTTCATGGGACTGAAAAATTACCTAGGTGGGTTAAATTGGGATGTCCTGACTATGGGTCAGGTAGGTGATCTTGGTTGCCAATATGACGTTTTTCAGAGCATAGTTCTAGCTGCCCAGACAACTTTTGTCCCGAGTAGGGAAATTAGATCTAACAAAAATGATTCCAAATGGATGAACAATAGATTAAAACATCTCATTGGTCAAAAGAGAGGCATATATAGGCAGTTATAGGCATATATAGGCAGTTTAGAAATCAATATATTCAATTAAAGAGAGAAACAAAAAAAGGAATAAGAAAAGCAAAAAGGGATTATGAGGCTAAGTTCGCAAAGGATTCAAAGACTAACCCAAAAAGGTTCTTTCAGGTATACAGAAGTAAGATTAGGGACAAGATAGGCCCACTTAAGAGTAACTCAGGTCAGATCACTGAGAGTGATAAGGAAATGTGTGAAATTTTCAATTCTTACTTCCTCTCAGTTTTTACTCAGGAAGATACTAGCGAAATTCCAGAAATAATAGATTATGTATAACAGGACGATAATAAATTATGCACGATTGCGGTAACTAGTGACATGGTCCTCAGACTAATAGAAAAATTAAAAGCTAACAAATCCCCAGGCCCTGATGAACTGTTTGCAAGGGTGTTAAAGGAATGTAAAGAGGAACTTAGCATACCTTTGCCTAATCTTTTCAATATATCACTACAAACTGGCATAGTGCCTGATAAATGGAAAATGGCAAATGTAATACCTATTTACAAAGCAAGTGACAGGTCCTGAGCTTCGAACTATAGACCAATAAGCCTTACCTCCATAGTGGGAAAATTTATGGAATCAATAATTGCCGAAGCAATTCGTAGCCATCTCGAAAGGCATAAATTGATGAATGAATCTCAACACGGTTTTACAAAGAGGCGTTCATGTCTTATGAATTTACTAACTTTTTTCACTAAGGTGTTTAAGGAGGTAGATCATGGTAATGAATATGATATTGTGTATATGGACTTCAGTAAGGCTCTCGGTAGAGTTCCACATCAGAGGCTATTGAGGAAACTTAAGGCACACGGAAAAGGAGGAGAAATTTTTTCCTGGGTTGAGGCATGGTTGACGAATAGGCAGCAGAGAGTTTGCATAAATGGGGAGAAATCGGAATGGGGGCACGTCAAAAGCGGTGTTCCGCTGGGGTCAGTGCTGGGTCCCTTGTTGTTCACAATCTACATAAACGACATAGATGAGGGAATAAATAGTGACATAAGCAAATTTGCTGATGACACCAATATAGGTCGTCCAATTCATTCTAATGAGGACATTAGAGCACTCCAGGATGATTTGAATAGACTGATGCAGTGGTCGGAGAAGTGGCAGATGCATCAAAATATAGACAAATGCAAAGTTCTAAATGTTGGACAGGAAAATAACCATGCCACATATAAACTAAATAATGTAGATCTTAATATTACGGATTGCGAAAAGGATTTAGGAGTTCTGGTTAGTAGTAATCTAAAACCAAGACAATAGTGCATTAGTGTTCGCAATAAAGCTAACAGAATCCTTGGCTTCATAGCAAGAAGTATAAACAATAGAAGTCCTCAGGTTGTTCTTCAACTCAGTATATCTTTGGTTAGGCCTCATTTAGATTATGCTGCGCAGTTTTGGTCACCGTATTACAGAATGGATGTAAATGCACTGGAAAACGTACCAAGGAGGATGACAACGTCGATCCCATATATCAGAAATCTTCCCTATGAGGATAGACTGAGGGCCCTGATCCTGCACTCTCTAGAAAGGCGTACAATTAGGGGGGATATTACCTGGAGTTTACCTGGAGAGAGTTCCGGGGGTCAACGCCCCCGCGGCCCGGTCTGTGACCGGGTGTATAAATGGTGTATAAATGGAAAACAGGAATTAATAAAGGGGATGTAATAGCATGCTAAAAATATGTAACATAGACAGAACTCGCAGCAATGGCTTTAAATTTGAAAAAAATCAGATTCAGGAAGGATATAGGAAAGTACTGGTTTGGTAATAGAGTTGTGGATGAGTGGAACAAACTCCCGAGTACCGTCATAAACGCTAAGAAGTTGTGTAGTTTTAAAAATAGGTTGGATAAATACATAGTGGGTTGGGTGGGTGTGAGTTGGACCTGACTAGCTTGTGCTACTAGGTCGGTTGCACTGCTCCTCCCTTAAGTGACGTGTCTGACTTCACTAGGTCAAGGCATTGGCTTAAGCCGGTATGAGAATTGGAGCTGCCTCGCATAGGCCAGTAGGCCTTCTGCAGTGTTCCTTCTTTCTTATGTTCTTATGTATGTTCTTAAACAAGTCAAACTTACTGAGAACAATTTATGTCATGTCTTTTTTTTTTTTTTGCAAATATCTCATTGGATATCTCCATATTGACAGACGCCATGATGGATTGTAACTTCACAATTCTTGCTTTCCTTGGACCATCTTCAGAGTAGGGTGATAGGGTATTTATCCAACCTAAATTTGAAATTACCCAAGGTTTTAACTTCGATAACCCTACTAGGCAGACCGTTCAACTACCCTATTACCAAACCAGTACGTTCCTATGTCCTTTCGGAGCTCCGAGATTTCAAGAATTTTTGTTCAGCTCCGGGAGGATCATTGCTCAGTATCGATCTGACTTTTAATGTCGGCACTTGCTTCCTGACTCTGACAGTTTTCAGGCAGAAATATCTGGTGCTCACGTCGACGCAAAGCTCACCGATCACGCTCGGTACTTCATTTCTCCACTGGGACGGCCAAGCAGATAGCTATCAGCGTTTTTTCTCGCATCTCCGTACCAAACTAGACGCTTATTTAAACACAGAACTAGGGCTCTCTGACCTAGTTATTGCCACTGACAAAGAAAAGGCGATCATGAAGGCCATTCGACAAAGTTTTCCTGAAGCGTCACACATACTATGTCACCGTCACATGGAAGAGAACATCCGGCGCCATCTCCGGCATACAGTTGGAACAAACGATAAACTAAAAAACAGCATTGTTGATTTAATTTTCGGAAAAAAAAACAGACTTGTTACGTGCAAAGGACACCTACGAGTTTAATTTTAAATCCCTTCATCTTTCTAACGAATTTCTGAAAATAGCGCCACAGTTCCAAGATTATTTAGTAAAATTGCTGCCAAGACTCAGAGACAATATCTTCATCCCATCAATCGACAAACCCTGGATCCCGCTAAACTGGACAAACGACATCGTGAAGCTGTCAACGGACTGGAAGGTTCTGAAGATACCGGACTTGACTGAAACAATATTTGTACTTTGCTGTAATTTTGTCGTATTTTCCCAATAAAATGTGCTGTTTTACACATATATTTTAATTATCCAAAGCGTGTACCGTATTCAAGAGTTTAAATAAAATTGTATAATGAATGTGTAAAACGTACTCCTGACGTATCAAATTATGTGCTGTTTCTAACACCTGTACCGTACCTGACTTTGTACAGTCTGACTTGTTCTCGGTAAATCCAAGCTTGTTCCCGGTTGTTCTCCGTAAATCTGACTGGTTCTTGGCTCATCTCGCTTGTTCTCGGTAAATCTAACACGTCACAACAACACACCTCACAACAACACGTCACAACAACACACCTCACAACAACACGTCACAACAACACGCCTCACAACAACACGTCACAACAACACGCCTCACAACAACACACCTCAAACAACACCTCACAACAACACGTCACAACAACACGCCTCACAACAACACACCTCAAACAACACCTCACAACAACACGTCACAACAACACACCTCACACAACACCTCACAACAGCACCTCACAACAACACACAACACCTCACAACAACACGTCACGACAACACGCCTCACAACAACACGTCACAACAACACGCCTCACAACAACACACCTCAAACAACACCTCACAACAACACGTCACAACAACACACCTCACACAACACCTCACAACAGCACCTCACAACAACACACAACACCTCACAACAACACCTCACACAACACCTCACGGAACACGTTACAACAACACATCTTACAAAACACCTCATAACAACACACCTCACACAACACCTCACACAACACCTCACACAACACCTCACACAACACTTCAAATAACAACTCACAACAACACCTCGCACAACACCTCACAACAACACCTCACACAATACCTCACAACAACACCTCACACAACACCTCACAACAACACCTCACACAACACCTCACGGAACGAGTTACAACACACCTCAAAACAACACGTCACGGAACGAGTTACAACACACCTCACAACAACACGTCACGGAACAAGTTACAACAACACACCTCACAGTACAGAACACGTTTATTCTCTGCAGTTTGAAAACGCGTTGACAAGTTGTTAGAAAACCTGTTTTCTCTTTAATTTAGCAAGAAGAGAGTCCAGTAATGAGTGTTCTTGGCCATGGCGACCGCCCCCAAAACCGCAAATGAGATTTTTTAGCAAAAACCTTTATTAACCAGATAGTGGGAAGTAGAATTGTAATAACGCATATAGCCACAAGTCTTGGGTATATACTGGGACATAATAAAGACACAAACATAAATAAATTAGTGATCAAGTGAGTTTTTCAGGCATTTCAGTTTTTTTACGCTTATATTTATATTTTAACACAAATATTTTCATGCTGGAGCTTAATAAGAAAAGGGAACAACTAGTGTAGCGAGAGTGATGTAACTGAGGATGGAGACACACACAGCTGACCAACCTCATAATATTTCCATTCAGAGTCGCAACGTTCAGTATGGTAACCTGATGTTAATATACATATATAGTAACCTGATGTTAATATACATATATAGTAACCTGATGTTAATATACATATATAGTAACCTCATGTTAATATACATGTATGTTAACCTGATGTTAATATACATATATAGTAACCTGATGTTAATATACATGTATGGTAACCTGATGTTAATATACATATATAGTAACCTGATGTTAATATACATGTATGGTAACCTGATGTTAATATACATGTATGGTAACCTGATGTTAATATACATGTATGGTAACCTGATGTTAATATACATGTATGGTAACCTGATGTTAATATACCTGTATGGTAACCTGGTGTTAATGTACATGTATGGTAACCTGATGTTAATGTACACGTTTGGTAATCTGATGTTAATATACATGTATGGTAACCTGATGTTAATATACATGTATGGTAACCTGACGTTATTATACATATATAGTAACCTCATGTTAATATACATGTATAGTAACCTGATGTTAATATACATGTATGGTAATCTGATGTTAATATACATGTATGGTAACCTGATGTTAATATACATGTATGGTAACCTGATGTTAATATACATGTATGGTAACCTGATGTTAATATACCTGTATGGTAAAGGGGTTTTAGGGGGCCCGGCTGTGACAAGTTGCCTTCAGAAGGTAGTGTGAGGTTTCCAGGATAGCCTACAGTAAAAGAGAAGGCCTAGAAACCTGACTATATCACGTTCAGGGATACAGGAGCCATAGAGGTCAAAGGATGATCGGAGATGCCCAGGCGTCTAGTGAAAGTAATTTGGTGAGTTTTGGTACGGAAAATTTAACCCAATTGGGCCCCAATTAGAAACACGGTCGACTGGCATGCTGGAGAAACTGAAAAGAGTTGACAGTCAGCGCCTGCACAAGCAATACCCAAAGTTATCAACATAGAGTGATGCCCAAAATATTGGGTGGAAAAACAGAGGCCAAATCATTTATAGCAAGGGGGAAAAAGTGTTGTGCTCAGAACACATCCTGAGGGACACCTTCAGCTTGACGAGGTTTTGGGAAAGACATTATTGACTCGAACACGGAAATGTCTGTCAGTTAAAAAGTACTTAAGGAAGGATGGTAGATTGCCTCGGATGCCCAAGGAGAGGGCTTGGGCCAAAATAATATACCTCCAAGTTGTGTCATATGCCTTCTCAAGGTCAAAAAATATGGCAATAACTGAGTGATTATTCGCAAAGGCATTACGAACATACGTATCCAAGCGTAGTAAGTGGTCTATGGTAGAGCGGCCCTTACGAAAGCCATATTGACTAGTGGAGAGACTGTTGTGTGTCTCTAAATACCACATTAAATGTCGATTTACCAGACGTTCCATCACTTTGCAAACTGCACTAGTGAGAGCGATGGGATAATAATGGGAAGCATCATTTCTCGTAGTACCCGGCTTGTGGAAAGGGAGAACAATGGCAGATTTCCACAGCTGGGGAAGAACTCCTTGTGACCAAATAAGATTGAAGAGGTGTAAGAGGACTACATGGGCTGACTGATGTAAATGTTGTAACATATGAATATGAATGTTGTCAGGCCCAGCTGCCGATGATCGGCAAGCTGAGAGTGTTGCCTCCAGTTCCTGAAGTGTAAAAGGCACATTATACTGCTCTTCTATGAGAGAAGAAAAGTCCAAGGGTACTAACTCTCTGGCAGACTTTGAGGAAAGAAACGAGGGGCATAGATGGAGTCCCCGGGAAATATGGACCAGATGGGTGCCAATTTCAATGGCAATGTCAAGAGGGTTTGCTACATCAACACCGGCGACCCGTAGAACAGGGTCGGGTCAGGAGAGTATTTACCACTCAATTTTCTCACTTTTTTCCAGACTGCACTCATAGAGGAAGCAGAGGTGATGGTGGAAACATAATCTCACCACCAAGTGCGTTTAGCATTATGGATGACACGGCAAGCAATCACACGCTTCTGCTTAAAATCAATAAGTCTCTCATCGGTTCTATTGTACCGGTACCTGCCCCATGCAGCTGCACGAGCACAAGCAGGAGACCACCAAGGCACGCACTTCTGAGAATGCCTGCCTGAGGTTTGGGGTATAGAATGAGAAGCTGCAGTGAAAACTGACGTCGAGAAGAGGTGTAGGAGCTCATCAATGGAGGATGAAGAAGGAACCTCATTAAAAGCAGTGAGTTGTGAGTAAAGGTCCCAATTTGCCCGATCAAATTGCCAGCGAGGGCTATGGAAAGGTGGTGAATATGAAGGAGAAGTAAGAATGATTGGAAAATGATCGCTGTCATGTAAGTCCGGTAGAACAGACCAGGCGAAGTCTAGTACAGTGGAGGAAGAGCAGACCGATAGATCGATGCAAGAGAGAGTATGAGTTCGAGGATCAAAATGGGTGGAAGTACCCGTATTTTAAAACATGGAGGGGGTGAAAGGCGAGAAAAGCCTCCAACTGGATGCCATGTGAGTCACAATGAGACTCCCCCCAGCGGAAATGGTGGGCATTAAAATCGCCAAATAACAGAAGTGGTGGTGGTAAGGATGAAACAATAAAGGCAAAATATGGGATAGAAAATGCTCGAGAAGGAGAGAGATATAAAGAACATATTGTAAACCACTTATTCAAGTGGATACAGACTGCAGTGTAATGCAGTGAGGTATGGACAAATATTTGACAGTACGGAATATCATTGAGTAGAAAAAGGGCACTTTCATTAAAGGTCCCATCTGAGAAAGAATCCGAAGAATACAATAAATTATAGCCTGAGGAAAACAGCTGAGTGTAATTTTGGTTCTTGTAAGCAAGCACCAACAGGGGAAAACCTGGAAAGCAACATCTGAAGCTCACCCCGATTACCCCTGAGGCAGCAGATATTCCACTGTAAATAGGCCATGATTGCCAATGAAGAAAATACCAAGAATCCATAGGGAAGGGCACCTACGGACTAGAGGGGTTAGAAAAGTCAATGTGCGGTGGCATCGGAAGACGTTCAAGCAGCGAAGGAATGGAGCGTTGCGAAGAATGGAGTTGTAGAGATGGAGGAGAGGGAAGAGAAGGAACAGGAGGTGGATCAGTGTCCATTGAAGGTTTAGTCTCTGCAATATATTCTGAAATGGCTTCAAGTGTTTCTGAATTGAAAGACATAAGGGAGACAATATTTGAGGTAGAAGGAGGAGGGTGAGTAAAGATTGGGACAGTAATGGACCGTACCGAAGTAGAGGGGGATGAAAGAGTGTAGGGGACCGGAGAAGTGTGGGAGGGGACAGAAGAGGCAGAAACCTGGGAGGTGGCAGAAGAGGGAGAAACTTGGGAGGGGACGGGGATGGAAGGCATAGTACGAGGAGGAGGGTGAACCTCCACACTTGTAATAGAGCCAGAGAGAGGGCAAGAACTAGGCACAGAGACTGGAAAGGTAAAAAAACGGAGTTGGAAGAAGGGAAGGAGGGGCCAAAGAATATTTGAGCAATGGGGATTTTTTGGATTTCTGAGGAGTAGAGGGGCGATTGGTATAAGGTGTCGTATGAGGTCTTGTCGATACTGGGGCTTGTGAGGAAGGACGCAAAGATGTGAGAACAGACTGAGGTGTTGTAGTAGGGACATCAGAGCCCAGGACAGCAAAAGAATTAGATACCGGAGTGGCTATGGGAGGAGTAACCACAGAGGAGGCTGCAGAAGATGGGACCCCAGAAGTGGGAGATGAGAAACTGCCATAGCATAAGGGAGACCTTCTGCCTCTTTGAGGCAATGGATTTCAAGCTCATTTAAGTAGACCTGGCAATGGTGAGAGTACGAAGGGTGAGCCTCATGACAATTAAGGCAAGAGGGAGGTCGACTGCAAGATGTATTAGAATGGTCTTCAGCACCAGAGACTGGGCATTCAGCTATAGATCTGCAATATTTTGCTGGGTGACCAAAACGCCAGCAATTTCTACACTGTTGCGGTGTAGGGATCACCTTTCAAACTTGTAATCGATGTCCTGCGACATAAACAGAGGATGGGAGTTCATGGCTGTCGAAAGTTAATCGAGACACATTGCAAGGGTATTGTCTCTGCCCGTGGGCAGGAAGGACATAAGTGTCTACTTTAAGGATTGGGAGATCCTGGAGTTCCAGCTGTTCAAGAATGTCATTGCCACATGTCTGGAAATTCTGTTGGACTATGGTATGGGCAGAATGACATTACCACTAAAAGGGAATTTGAGAGAAAGATGTTTTTCAATAGTGATAGGAGTAGTATCGATATGTGAAAGGAGAGAAAGATCATGAGCTTGGGTAGCATTCTGGACAGTGACGATGCCCGTACCACTCTTGAGAGTATGAAATGAAATATCTCTACCAACATGGTGCAGGAGCGCTTTGCCAATACTATGGTCAGAAAGATAGGCAGAAGAAGAAGTCAGTCTTAAAGTAAAGAATTTAGTCCATTGTGTGGTCTGAAACTGAGCATGGAGAGGGAGTGCATGACGTGTCGGTCTTTTCCGAGTAGAATGGGAAGGTAATGAAGTAACATCATCAGGAGATTGTCGTTGGCATTTAGGAGTGGGACCGGAGTTGGTCCGTCGTGAAATGGGCAGGCGATTTGAAAATTGCCGCATCGTAGAGGGAGAGGCCGGAAGCATAGTCAAAGGAGAGTGGAGGTCAGACAAATCGAAGGAGTCAGTCAAAGCCCTAGTACCTGAAGCAGGTGAGGAAACAGCACCAGTAATAGGTACAGGGGTATCAGGGGTGTCTGAAGAGTGGTCAAAAAACGAGACAGGGTCAGAATGAGGTGCGGTATCAAGTAGGGGCCCAGGGGTAGGAGGTTCATGGATTGGGAACTCCATGGTTAGGTTACTTCTTGTCTTTTTGTTTTTAAGAAAAAAAAGAAAGAAGAAAAGAAAATAAAAATAAAAAAAGAATAAAAACAGGGGGGAGTGAGGAGGAATAGTTCCTAGGAGGAATGAAAGGGCCGGAAATCTCCCTCCGCTCCCAAGAGGACCTCAGAACCACAAGTAGCGCAGATGCAGCATGGAAGCCGTGCCATACCCTACCCTTCATGCCCGTAAACCAGCAATCCAGGAGAGCAACTTCACATCTGCCGAGCTACCTCGGTGGACAAAAGAGAAGGCGGCCGGATATCCACCACAAAGCATACATCCTTCGGCAGCCACCCCCGGAATCTGAAAGGCATCTTCCAGAGATATACCCATCACCCGAAAGACACCTAAAACCACCCCCAGGATACCAGAGAGGGATTGGGACATCTCCAGGTGATCCAGATTCCACGGCAAACTACATCACCTCCAAGAACCTCAACAGAATGGGATGGACACCGGTACCCTTCCCCCTACCTAGGAACCAGCATGCCTGTGGGAAGAATCCTACAGGCCAAAAATAGGAAAGGGAATAAGGGAGGGACAGGGAGGAGAAGGAGGAAAGGGAAAAGGGAGGGTAGGGAGGATGGGATAGGGAAAGGGGGATTGGGGGGTAATTAGGTTCTGTGGAAAATTGCATTTATCTGAATGTATCATGATGTACATAACAATAAATGAACATAGATAATTATTATTTATCAGTTAGACAAGTAGGAATTTGGGACACCTAGGTCGCAAAAATTGTCCCCCTTCGATACCTACCACTGTCATATCCACAAGTTGCTCTGGACCTATTACTTACAAATAAAAAATACATCACCAGGAATGCTGGTAAATATATAAATTTGTGGACTGTATATTAAATTAATAAAAAATTATATATATTATATATATATATATTTATATATATATATAATATTTTAATATATATATATATATATATTTATATATATATAAAAAAAATTATATATTAATACATTTACATAACGAAGGAGAATATCTTAAAGTCACTCACCAATTTGACTGGAGACCAAGTTGTATCATACTCAGAAAACCCCCCTGTCTACATTTATGATAATAATACTGGCCAGAACTATAAACATAATATAGACATGACTTAGCTGGGGTTCCTGGAGCTGTCTTGTCCAGTCGCCTGATATCTCAAGTTATGCAGGATTGCACATCCAACAATTTCGCCTCCTATTTGAGAGGTGTCAGCCTAATTTTAACCTCTAGAGCACGAAAAATTCTTCCCATTACACTAACGTTCTGTTCAATTCAAACAACAATGGCGACTGTCCCTTCTCCCCAGGCTCAGTTTCCTATTTTCTATGACATAAATGTTATTAAATACAGTATGGTCATCTATATACATATAAATACTGAATTTCTGGAAAATATACACAGTATTTTCCACAGGTTCGGTCTGAGGAAGGAGACCGACAGGTCTAATTCCTCAGACCAAGAGCCTCTTCACCCCGACAATGAGCCCCCATTGAATAGGGAACCACTAGTGGCTCAGATGAATTATTCGTTACTCAGTTCAGCTACTAGTGACTTAGTTCAACTGCCAGTGACTCAGTTCAACTACCAGTGACTCAGTTAAACTACAAGAGACTCAGTTCAACTACCAGTGACTCAATTCAACTACTATTGACTCAGTTAAACTACCAGCGACTCAATTCAACTACCAGTGACTCAGTTCAACTACTAGTGACTCAGTTCAACTACTAGTGACTCAGGCGACGCTCTAGCAATTATAGTAAATTACGACTACGTTGATTAATTATTCAGATGATTTATTAGTGATTCAAGAAAAATTACTAGTGGCTCTAGTCAATATTGCTTAAGGTGAACAACTAGTGACTCAGGTAAATCACTAGCGACACTACTGAACCACTAAAATGACTAAACTGACTTCAAAAGTAACTCACTTGTCTCGTGAAGGAAATCATCTGACTGAAGCATAACAGTAAAGTGCACACTGTTCTGAAGTGTTAATAGAGTGATGCCAATACTGTAATTCCCAGCCTTCTGTGTGACTCTTCTGATGTGACTACATTGTTTGTTCTTTTCCACAACTCGCTATCATAAAATTTGTTGACTGGACGTGGCACTATGGTGGCGGGCGCAGAAAGATGGTGTCAAATTAAGCGCGAAAAGTGGGGTAGCCAATGTCTCCAGCTGTCACTGGTTTATTCGTGCTGCATTCAGTGATTTGCGAAGAACTCGGTAGCTCGGATGGTAGCACACTCAGTTCAGACACTGAGGTCTGTGGTTCGATCCCTGGTATGCGTTCAAACATTAGGGGGTGTTTCTTTAAGACACCTACTGTCCCTGTTCACTTAGCAGCAAGTAGAAAC
Organism: Cherax quadricarinatus; assembly: GCF_026875155.1. NCBI lineage: Eukaryota > Metazoa > Arthropoda > Malacostraca > Decapoda > Parastacidae > Cherax > Cherax quadricarinatus. The sequence goes on along the minus strand of NC_069459.1, from coordinate 20,562,888 downwards.
ATGGATGTTAGTCGACTGGTGTAGGTCGCATAATGGGGACAAAATTAACCTAAATCCCCGAAATGTTCTGCATAACCAGGGGGCTGTCTATATTGTATATCATTGACATCAGCTAATTCTGTATAAGTTGTACCTGAAGAAATACAGATTGTTGTTATTATTAAGGTGCCATATTCCCAGTCTCAGCAGGTGTAGGAAGAGGAGTATGTGGGGAATTATTAATCAGGTGATAGTACTTGTGGAAAATTACATTTACCTGGATGAATCTCATTACATACATACAAGTAAATGGTAACAAAGATAATTATTATTTATCAAAGTTACAGAGGCAAGTAGGAATTTTTAGGACACCTAGGTCGCAAAAATGTCCCCCTTCGATACCTACCATCTATCTCTCCACAAGTTGCTCTAGACCTATATTAATTGCAAATGAAATGTACATAAACATCAGGAATTTTGGTAAAATTATTATAATTTTTGTGGACTGTATATTTAAATTAATAAATGATTACATATACACATTTATATAACAGAAGGAGAATTTATAATCATAACACTCACCAATTTGTCTGGAGATTACTGTTTATCATATTCAAAAACCTCCCTCTAGCTAAATTTATGATGATAATACTGGCCAGAATTGCAAACATAATTTAGATAGCTTATCTGAGGTTCCTGGAGCTGTCCTGTACATCGATTTAATGCTCAAATTATGCAGAAATGCACATCCAACAATTTCGGCTTCTATTTGAGAGGTGTAAGCCTAATGTAATCTCTAGAGCAATGAAAATTCTTCTTATTTTCACTAACGTTTTCTTGGCTCATTCAAAAACATGGCGACTTATCCCTGCTCATCCACGCAGGCACCGAGCTTCCCATTTTTTATAATATAATTTTTATTAAATACAATATAGGCCATCAATTTACATATAAAACACTGTATTTCCGGAAAATACCTACAGTATTTTCCACACTGCGGCCGGGCAGAGTTTGTTGCTAAATGACTCAAATTGCTCATTTGGCAATGGTGGAGGACGTGGGTACATATAGGATCTGGCTTCCACACGGCGACATATTACTCAAGATTTAATCCCCCTTTTTACACTTTGCCATCCTTGTGGAATCCAGAAAGTTTCCCTAATACAATTTAAGGTATCTTGTACCCCACCATGCATTACATTTTATGGGGATTTAAAAACAAATTTAAAAATTGTTAGATGATGATTTTTGGGCAGTAAGATAGGTGTTTTGCATAATCACCCAATTCAGCTTTTGTAACCTACCTCTGCACCAAATTACATTGTTCTCTAAATACAGCCCTAATTTTCTCTATTTGGAACCTTTCACAATTTTACCTTCCATCATCAATTTAATCTCATTTCCAAAAGATTTCTTCCTGTACCCTCTTTATCCAATATTCAAGAGGATGTGAAAACTTAAATGAAATATTCATCTTTTTTAGAAGTTTAAACATCAACTAGTTACATTGATTAGTGTGGGAAAGAAAAATACCTATTTATATCAATGGCTAAGGAAGGACAAACTATTGGGAGTGGTGGTCACAGTAATTTCAACAGGAGCAATATACGCCTTTTGTACAGGCCAAATTAGCTTTATTTACTACCAGCTGGTCCTTTAAACCATGATACAGCATTTACAAATTTAGCATAAGGTAAACCTCGAGACAAGAAATCAGCTGGATTCTCCTCACCAGGTATATGACTCAGTGTTAACATATGCTGACCCAAACTATTATACTTCTCTTGCATCTGATTAATTTCAGCGACTCTGTTTTGTACGTACACAATTTTACTGTTTCCATTACGAATCCATTGTAAGGATACCCCATTATCAGACCAAATTACAGTGTCGCTAATATTATCTCCTGCAAAATTATTTCTTATATAATTAGCTAATTTGATACCTACATAAATGGCTGTTAATTCCAACTGAGGTAAGGTATGTGATTTAATTGGAAACACTTTAGCCTTAGACATAACAAGAGAAATAACACTATTACATTGAAGGTAAGCAACTGCTCTATATGCCAATTTTGAAGCATCACAAAAAATGTGGAGTATATTTTTCCCATCTGGATTGGCCACCTGGCGTGGGAACTCCAACATTGGAATTTTTTCATAATCACCAATTAATTCATCCCACCTGTTAATGAATTCCTCAGGTAGAGTTTCATCCCAAGCACATATAAGCTTCCATGCTTCTTGTATTAATAATTTTCCTCTTATAGTAAGGGGTGACACTAATCCTAGTGGATCAAAACATTTAGAAACTTCAGCAAACAAAACTCTCTTAGTTAATTTACTGGGCATACTGTAATTATTAGGTTTTAACATTAACATATCTCTCTTAGTATCCCAAGTTAATCCCAATACATTACTACATTTTGGCACTTCATCTCCAGGGTAATATTTACTTATTTTGTCCTTTAATTTGGACGAATTACTATTCCATTCCCCCAGAGGCATATTTGCCCTTTGCATTATTTTATTAGCCTCTCCATAAGTCATTAAGAGTTCCTCTTCAGTTGACGTCACACCCAGGAAATTGTCCACATAAAATTGTTTGCTCATTACTTTACTCAATGGACTTCCTATACGTCGCTTGAAGTAGGAACAGACTGGATGTAGCATAAAATAATACACTCCTAAAGCGAAAGGTTTTCAGAGGGCTAAGTGGGTCACTAGGATTCTCAGGCCATAAGAAGCGGGTACAATCCTGGTCAGCCTCTTGTAAACCCACTCTTAGGAAAGCTTTACTTATGTCAGCCGTAAAGGCATAATTCTTCATCCTGAAATTTAATAAGATATCTCATAATTTTTCCATCAATTTAAACAGTCATTTAAACTAGGTACATTTTTGTTACTCCTGGCACTACAATTAAACACAATCCTCAGAGGAGTGGTCTTAGAATCCTTCTTCACTCCGTGATGTGGCAAATACTGACCATAAATTTTGGCTTGTTCAGGAGGTACCTCTTCTATAAATTTATTAATTAATTGTTCAGTAATTATATCCTTATAGGCAGTCAACAATTCTGGTGTCTTACTCAGTTTGCGGAGCTGAGCCTTTAATTGTCCATTTGCCATTCTGTAATTAGCGAGCAATTCTGGATGGTTCAGTCTCCACGGAAGTCGTGCCCAGCATTGTCCAGATTCAAATTTTACATCTCTCAGGTATTGTTCCTGAGTAAAAGAATCGTCTGGACTTTCTTCATTTACATTTATTCCAATGCTGTCTAATCCCACAATTTATGCACTGGCTCAACACCATCCTCTATGGAAGAATAATACTGGGCATGACTTCATGAGTAAGACACACAGTTATAGTATTTACAGTTTCCTCTAGTCATGCATTATTATTACGAGGAATCCTCCTGCAGTCTTCAAAAGGGTGACACCACATTTCTTTACCATACCCTTTACAGAGGAGGCATAATAGTCACTACCTATCAAAATATTTATTGGGCCTACAGAATCATCACTTACCCCAGAAGGTGCTAAATTTACATTATGTGAAAGTCTTTCTGTAGCTTTACTAAGCCCTGTTGTGGATATTTTCTCTGGAAGTCTATCTACAATTACTGCATTAACACGTTTTTTCTCATTGCCCCAACCTGACAGTTACATAAACAGTGTCATACAATTGAGCCCTTTTATCTGAGAGAAAACCAGATAATTTTAGAGTTGTAGGATCTCCCATCTGTACTTTCATACCATCAAGACATTTACGTTTTATGAAAGTACGCTGGTATCCCTGGTCTAATAATGCAGTTACATTTTTTGATTCATGCCTATTATTATAAATTTTTACCTGTAACGCAGGTAAGGCTACTTCAGCAAAACCATCATTATTAACATTAGCAGCAATTTTTACATTAACCATTGTTGTGTCTGGATTGTCAACATTATCATTATTATCAGCATTATCATATAGACCCTTACACATGACTATATGGTGTCTTCCTTTGTGACATTGATAACAGTTGTTTAATTTGGCATGACAATCCTTTACATTGTGATTACCTAGACCTCTGATACATCTGCCAAGTTCCTCCAATCTTTCAACTTTATCATTCCATGAATTTTATGCATTGCAATTCTTAGAAAAATGAGTACCCTTGCAGAAAAAACAATCTCTCTTTTCTTTGACTGGTTTCTTATTAACTGGGCTACCCTTTGGAGGGTACTTATTCTTCTTACCTTTTGGAGAATCATTATTTCTGATTCTTGCTACTTGATATGCACCTATGTAACTCTTTTTAGGAAATGAATTTTGATTATTACTATTGGGATAATTTTTCCCTTTGTGAAACTTGACAGATACCTCAGAGTTATCATGTGTTGCATCTTTAAAATGAGTTGGTTGGCTGGTCTGCAACTGAACAATTAAATCTTGTAGACCTAGTCTTATTTCCCCCAGACCAAAATAACCCATGTGATACTTGTTCAAGAGTCATTCAAGTGTTTTATAGTTTAATTTATTCTGTACTATGGCACTCAATAACCAGTCTGACTCCTTCAGATTATATTTATTTCTTTTAAAGTTTTGAGAGTGCTCTCCAGTTTAACTTTAAACTGCTGTAAACCTTTGTAAGTATGATCTGGAGATTTTAAACTAACAATGGATATTCACTTTTTATCCCAAAACCCACTTTGTTCTATATTACCATAAGTGGGCCTTCAACAAGTCAACTGCTCCTTGTAAGAGTCTCTACATTGGAAAGGCTTGTATGAGTATGTGAGCATCTCCTCTTACCTGTCCTTTGAGGTAAAATAATTTAGTTACACAGGTTAGGTCACTCCTGTCATGCAGAGCTGCTTTAAAAATTGACCAAAACTCCTCCCAGTTTTCTCCAGGATTAAATACAGGTAAACATAATTCTGGGAGTTTTGGCAAAGACATCTTATTTGTTGGAGCAGACTGATTAACTGCTTGGTTTACACATTTTAATTTATTCAAAGTCTGACTTTTACAAGAAAGAATCTTTTCTTCTAATTCATAATACTGATTAATTATGAGATCTACTTCAGTCTCACCTACACAGTTTGCTAACAAATCTCCTTCATATTTGTTGTAATATAATTTGTATCAATCATATCTATTCCCCAAAGCATCTAAATACAATTTTAAATCATCAGTATTCACAGTTCCTTGATTCATTAATTCCAAACACTTATTGTATGCTTTTGTTACATGCTCTTTTCTAGCCTGTAGTGATGCTTTTTTTGCTCTATATTCAATATGTTTGTCTTCTGCATTAATTTTCTCATTTTCAACCATGATGCAATGTGTTAAATTCAACTTAATTAATAACACTGATTATGTACTAATTTATGCACTTCATAAAGGTAAATATTAGAACTTACCTTTGAATAAATCCTAGCTACACTTGAGCTTAGCAATTACATGTAAGAAAATTATAATATAAATTTTAAATACACATTAATAATTTTAGCTACACTTGAGCTTAGTAATTACACATGTAAGAAAATTATTATATAAATTTTAAATACACATTAATATAAACCCTTAGCCAGACTGGGTTTTTCCTTGCCAGACCTTGGCTTAGCAAAAATTAATATAAATCTCTGCCAGACTTGGCTGAGCAAACTTAATATTATAATAATTATAATCCACTACACATTTAGTAAATTTGTGGACCTAACATCCACCTCCTTCTGTCATTTCACATATTATTATTAAGTAATTAATTCACTAATTAATGACTTCACTAATTACCTCCGGTCCAAACAAGGACCAATGGGCAACTAAATTTGTGGAAAATTACATTTACCTGGATGAATCTCATTACATTCATACAAGCACACAAATAACCCACACATAAAAGAGAAACTTACGACGACGTTTCGGTCCGACTTGCCGGACCGAAACGTCGTCGTATATATGGACTGTATATATGTCGTATATATGGACTGTATATTAAAATTAATAAATGATTGCATATACACATTTATATAACAGAAGGAGAATTTATAATCATAACACTCACCAATTTGTCTGGAGATTACTGTGTATCATATTCAAAAACCTCCCTCTAACTAAATTTATGATGATAATACTGGCCAGAATTACAAACATAATTTAGATAGCTTATCTGAGGTTCCTGGAGCTGTCCTGTACATCGATTTAATCCTCTAATTATGCATAAATGCACATCCAACAATTTTGGCTCCTATTTGAGAGGTGTAAGCCCAATATAACCTCTAGAGCGTCGAAAATTCTTCTTATTTTCACTAACTTTTTCTTGGCTCGTTCAAAAACATGGCGACTCTCCCTGCTTGTCCGTGCAGGCGCCGAGATTCCCATTTTTTATAATATAATTTTTATTAAATACAATATAGGCCATCAATTTACATATAAAATACTGTATTTCCGGAAAATACATACAGTATTTTCCACAGTACTACCCAAATGCTGTCATTTGAGAATTACATAGCATCAAAAGCTAAATCTGAGGGAAAGTTCATCTACAGCCACTTAAGACAGACGACAACTTTGAAAGACCAGGTAATGAAGCTGACGAAGGAAGGAGCTCACTTGGAATTACCAGTAACTCTGTGAGAAGCTGAATGAAATACATAAGGAGGTATTCCTAGTGGAATCAGGAACATTACCAAAAAGCCAAATAGAGTCCACCGACGAACACTGGACACAATGCACACGCCGGAAGGTGAGGTGAAGGTACTACCTAGGAAGCTAGACAACAGGACCAGAAACATCATTCTGTAAGTTCTCTGAAAAGGAGCAGAGGAGCTGCGCGAACCACTAGAAGCCATCTATAGAGCAGAGAGGTGTCATTGAATTACAGGCCAGCGTCACTAACAATAATAATGTGTAAGGTCATGAAGATTATCAGGAGAAGAACAGTGGAGCACCTGTTAAGCGTTGGTTACATAAACAACTTCCAGCATAGTTTTTGTGATGTAAATCCTTGAAGAAGAGAGAAGGAGGGGGAGGAAGGGAGAGAGAGAGAGAGGAGAGAGAGAGAGAGAGAGAGAGAGAGAGAGAGAGATATGGGTAGACTATGTTTTTTGATTGCAAGAAAGCACTCGACACAGTTCACTCCTTAAGAGACTATCAGCAAAGCTAGACGAGAAGAATGAAGAAACGAATTGATAGGAGTTATAAAAAAAAACACTAAAATGCATCAAGAAATACTTAACGGGAAGGAAGCAGTGAGGTAATGTCTGGGAAGAGATGATATAATGGGCGAGTGTGATTTTTGTCGTGTATATATAAACGACATTTCAGAGTAAATCGAATCAGAGGTGTACCTTTTCGCAGATGATATGAAATCAATGAAGTGAACACAAACAGGAACAGACCAAGGAAGATTAGAAATGGATGTAGACAAGTTGGCAAGTAGCATGCTCCTTGCAGAAATTTTGTATCTCATGCCAAGCCTCGATTCCTGTGCACTTGAGTTTGGTCAGGCCTCATTCCTCGGCTGACCTTCGCTCCGATAAACAGCTGCCTCTCCTAGATCTGGCTCTGGCTTCCTCTACACGTTCTGCCTGGTGTTACCGCTTAGCAAATAAACCTCCTGCAGTCAGTCGTGCCTTTGCCTCTACCTCGCTCTGCTACACATCACATCAGCTACTAAGGTAGTCATTTTCAAGGCACGTACAAGGTGGAGTGTTCAGTCAAGAGCTCGAACAATTAGTCCAACAGTAAGATAGGACACGCACAGCAGGAGTGAACCTAGTAGTGATCAGCAGATAGGTGGAGGCCAGGCGCTGAGACTCGACCTGACAATAATAATTAGGTGAGTGGCTTCAGTCACAGTTTCAAGCTATTGTCGTGTTCACTGATGGTTCCAAATTCCCAGATAATATTAGATTAATCCAAGGACATTAGCACAAGTCAGCCAGCATTTTCACAATGGTTATATACATTATTACTCATTGTTATCATACACAGTGTAACTATGTTCGCCTTGTTAATCCTTGTTGTTGACAAACAACGTATATGGCCACAAGTCTTGTGTATTTACTGGTACATAATAAAGACCCAATACAAATGAATCGGTGATAAAGTGAATTTTACAGGCATTTCAGTTTAAGCTTATTTTTTGCTTTAACACAAATATTTTCATGCTGGAGCTTAATAAGAAAAGGGAACAACTAGTGTAGCGAGAGTGATATAACTGAGGATGAAGAGACACACACAGCTGACCAACTTTCAGTATGGTAACCTTATGCTAATGTACATGTATGGCTCGTGTTAAATGACTCGTGTAATATATTTATAATGTACTGAAATTATGTTAATGACTAGGTAGTCAGCATCGCCACCGTTGATCCAAATAACATTAATACTCATAGAGATGGTCACACACTCAACAATCACCTTAATATTCATAGTGATGGTCACACACTCAACAATCACCTTAATATTCATAGTGATGGTCACACACTCAACAATCACCTTAATATTCATAGTGATGGTCACACACTCAACAATCACCTTAATATTCATAGTGATGGTCACACACTCAACAATCACCTTAATATTCATAGTGGTCACACACTCAACAATCACATTAGTATTCATAGTGATGGTCACACACTCATCAATCACATTAATATTCACAGTGAAGGTCACACTCAACTATCACATTAATATTCATAGAGAAGGTCACACACTCATCAATCACATTAATATTCAGTGATGGTAACACATTTATAAATCACATCAATATTCATAGTGATGGTCACACTCTCACCAATCATATTAATATTCATAGTGATGGTCACACTCTCAACAATCACATTAATATTTACAGTGATGGTTACACGCTCATCAATCACATTAATATTCATAGTGATGGTCACACACTCAACAATCATGTTGACATTCATAGTGATGGTTACACTCTCAACAATCACATTAATATTTATAGTGATGGTCACACACTCAACACTAACATTAAAGTGATGGTCACACACTCAACAATCACAGTAAAGTGATGGTCACACTCAACAATCACAATAAAATGATCGTCACACTCAACAATTACAAAGTGATGGTCACACACACTCAACAGTCATATTGAAGTGATGGTCACACTCAACAATCACAAAATGATCGTCACACTCAACAATCACAAAGTGATGGACACACACTCAACAGTCATATTGAAGTGATTGTCACACTCAACAATCACAATAAAGTGATGGTCACACTCAATAATCACAATAAAGTGATGGTCACACTCAACAATCACAATAAAGTGATGGTCACACTCAACAATCACAATAAAGTGATGGTCACACACATTCAACAATCACAAAGTGATGGTCACACACTCAACAGTCATATTGAAGTGATTGTCACACTCAACAATCACAATAAAGTGATTGTCACACTCAACAATCGCAATAAAGTGATGGTCACACTCAACAATCACAATAAAGTGATGGTCACACTCAACAATCACAATAAAGTGATGGTCACACACATTCAACAATCACAAAGTGATGGTCACACACTCAACAATCACATTAAAGTGATGGTCACACACACTCAACATTCACAATAAAGTGATGGTCACACTCATCAATCACAATAAAGTGATGGTCACACTCAACAATCACATTAAAGTGTTTTTGGTTTCACACCAGCAATCAAAATTTAAGTGATGGTCACACTCAACAACCACAATAAAGTGATGGTCACACTCAACAATCACAATAAAGTGATGGTCACACTCAACAACCACAATAAAGTGATGGTCACACTCAATCACATTAAAGTGGTCACACACACTCAACAATCACAATAAAGTGATGGTCACACTAAAACAACCACAATAAAGTGAAGGTCCCCACTCAACAAATCCAATAAAGTGATGGTCACACTCAACAATCACATTAAAGTGGTCACACACACTCAACAATCACAATAAAGTGATGGTCACACTCAACAATCACATTAAAGTGGTCACACACACTCAACAATCACAATAAAGTGATGGTCACACTCAACAATCACAATAAAGTGATGGTCACACTCAACAATCACTTTAAAAGTGGTCACACACACTCAAAAATTTCACAATAAAGTGTGTCACACTCAACAATCACAATAAAGTGATGGTCACACTCAAAAATCACATTAAAGTGGTCACACACATAAACAATCACAATAAAGTGATGGCCCACACTCAACAATCACAATAAAGTGAGGGTCACACTCAACAATCACACAATTAAAAAGTGATGGTCACACTCAACAATCACAATAAAGTGATGGTCACACTCAACAATCACAATAAAGTGATGGTCACACTCAACAATCACAATAAAGTGATGGTCACACTCAACAATCACAATAAAGTGATGGTCACACTCAACAATCACAATAAAGTGATGGTCACACTCATCAATCTGCTTCATCTTATGTAGTTAACAAAATATATTCTGCCCTTTTCTTCAAACTTGTTTTCAAAAAATAAAACTTCCAAATGTCCGAGGAATAAGAAACGGAACATAAGTTTCATTCTAAACTGTATTATTCTAAATTGTCTTATTCTAAACTGTTTTATTCTAAAAAGTTTTATTATAACTGCCTTATTATAAATTGTTTCATTCTAAACAGTTTTATTCTGAATTGTTTTATTCTCAACTGTTTTATTCTAAATTGTTTTATTCCAGACTGCCTCACTGTAACATAACAAACATTGTTAGTGACTCACCAGATTTTTACCGGGTTTGTTGAAAGTTTTCACAGCAGCTGAGCTCCTGGTGACCTGCTGAAGATAAGTTATAACTCAGATGACTACTGACTTAGGTGGGTTACCAGAGACTCAGTTCATTTACTAAAGACTCAGGTGAGCCAGTAGTAGCTCACGTGAATTATTAGTGACTCAGATCAACTACCAACGACTTAGTTCGACTAAAAGTGACTCAGTTCAACTACCAGTGTCTCAGTTCATCTAGCAGTGACTCATTTCAACTGCTAGTGAATCAGTTCAACTACCAGTGACTCAGTTGAACTACTACTGACTCAGTTCAACTACCAGTGACTCACTTCAACTACCAGTGACTCAGTTCAACTACTAGTGACTCCGTTAAACTACTAGTGGCTCAGTTCATCTATAAGGAACTCAGTTCAACTACAAGCGAGTCAGTTCAACTACCAGTGGCTCACTTCAACTACCAGTGACTCAGTTCAACTACTAGTGACTCCGTTAAACTACCAGTGACTCAGTTCAACTACTAGTGACTCAGTTAAGCTACTAGTGACTCAATTCAACTACTAATGAAACATTTCAATTACTAGTGACTCAGTTCGTCTACCAGTGACTCATTTCAACTACTAGTGACTCAGTTCAATTTTCAGTGACTCAATTCAACTAACAGTGACTCATTTCAACTACTAGTGACTCAACTGAACTACCAGTTACTCAGCTCAATTACTAATGACTGTTAAACTAATGAATCTGTTCATTTACCAGTGACTCAGTTCAACTACCAGTGACTTAGTTCAACTCTCAGTGACTCAGTTCATCTGTAAGTGACTCAGTTTTACTACTAGTGACTCAGTAAAACTACCAATGACTCACTTCAACTACCAGTGACTCAGTTCAACTAATGAATCTGTTGATTTACCAGTGACTCAGTGCAACTACCAGTGACTTAGTTTAACTTTCAGTGACTCAGTTCAACTGTCAGTGACTCAGTTTTACTACTAGTGACTCAGTAAAACTACCAGTGACTCACTTTAACTACCAGTGACTCAGTTCAACTAATGAATCTGTTGATTTACCAGTGACTCAGTTCAACTGTCAGTGACTCAGTTTTACTACTAGTGACTCACGTAAACTACCAGTGACTCACTTCAACTACCAGTGACTCAGTTCAATTACTAGTAACTCAGTTCAGCTACTAGTGACTCATTTCAACTACCAGTGACTCAAGTCAACTACTAGGGATTTTGTTCAATTAGCAGTGACTCAGTTCAACTACCAGTGACTCAGATCAACTACCAATGATTCACTTCAACTACCAGTGACTCAGTTCCACTTCTAGTGACTCAGTTAAATTACTATTGATTCAGTTCAACTAATAGTGGATCAGTTTAACTACTAATTACTCAGTTCAACCACTAGTTGAAGATTGAGACACTTATGCAGCATATGGGAATCTTTATTCAGGAAACGTTTCGCCGCACAGTGGCTTCATCAGTCCAATACAAAGAGGAAGGTGTAAGGAGAGGAGGAGAATGGGGAACAGTCCCTAAACCCTGGAGTCGATTGTTCATCCTAAATTTGTAGAAAGTGGGTTTTTTTAAAAATTCATCACAATTCAGACATCAGCATCGGGGGAACTGAAAAAAGTTTTCTTCAACATTTGTTCAACCTTTTGGACGAAGACCTACTAATAGGGTGGTCCCACTATGATCCCCCCCCCCCGTTTCACCCCACCCACTAAGATTAACCACTCAGGCCCTAGCGACTTCTAAAAGATGATGGACTGAACAATCGACCCCGGGGGTTGGGGGACTGATACCCACACCCCCTCTCCTTACACCTTCCCTTTGTTTTGGACTATGAAGCCACTGTGGGCGAAACTTTTCCCCTAAAAGATCCCATATGCTGCATAAGTGTCTCAATCTTTCAACTTGTGGGTTTTTTTTTCAAACCTTTCATCACATCCAACCACTAGTGCTCAGTTGAACTGCTAGTACTCTTTTCAGAAATCGTGACTCATTTCAATACTTCTGACTCAGTTAAACACCATGGAGTCATTTTCAACATTTGTGCCTCTTAAAAAACATGATCCTTTCAGGCAAGTGACTCAGTCAACTATCTGAATCAGTTCAACTCCCAGTGACTCAGTTAACTACAGTGACTCAGGCGAAACTCTAGTGATTGGGGAAATTTTTTAAGGCTATTTTTTTAAATTTTTCAATATTTTTTAGTGTTTTAGCAAATTAACTGTGACTCACTTAAAAGTGAGGGGTCATTCAACAACACATTAAAGGGTAAAACCCCATCAAATCCTTTAAATTGATGGCACTAAATAAAAAAAAAGGGCCAAAATACCGTGACTGGAACGTATACAAATAACCCCGACAAAAAAGAGAAAGCTTACGATGATTTTTGGTCCGACGGGACCATTGAAAAAGTCACACTAACCAAGTGGGCAGGAGGCATAAAAAGGCAGAAAGGTGGGGTATAGAGTGTAGAGTACAAAAATTTATATAAACCGAAAAGATAAATTTAAAAGACACAGCACAAAACCCCCGGGGGAAACACCATCGAAAAGGGTTTCGCCATCCACCATCATAGCCTCCTTTTTGCGGTCTTCTGCTAAAACTGTTTTCCCCCTACTTCCACCGAACAGTCGCCGCAGTTGAATCCCTCTAATACACAACTTTCCTTGATGAGCCTTGCCCGGGGTTCGTCCTGTAGATGCCTTGTAAAATTCCAAACTTCAGAAAACCCTGACCTTCCCCGAACCTCATTTTTTTTCTTTTTTTTTCTTCTTTTCCCTCCCCTTTCCCCTTTTCCTTTTCTCCTCTGGGTTGTCTTTCTCTCCCTGTCTCGTGTTTCTTTTCCTTCTTCATTTATTTCACCACTTTCCCTTTCACGCACCTCTGTGCGCTTGCTCTCCCTCTGTGGGGATCAGCCCTTTCAGTGCTCCCCTTCCCTTTTTATTTTTCTGGCCGTCTTCCTATTTCCCCACTTCACCACCCCCCACTACATTTTTCCTTTCCCTTTTTACTACTACTACAACTACTGATGAAATTGAGACCCAGTGCGGCGTCGGTTTTTCTTTGTTGTGGAGTTTTTCCATCCATGGCTGGTGGTGGCAAACTCTACGATGGGGATGCCCGGGTGTTTTGGGGATGTGTCTTAATTTTAAACTTGTCGGTATAATACAATTTTTGTACTACACTACTACCCTTTCCACCCCCTCTTCCGCCTTATATACCGCCCCCTCCACCTCCTGTTAGTGTGACTTTGTCAAGGCCAAGTCCGCCCGAAAAAGCGTCGTAAGCTTCTCCCCTTTTATTTTCTGGTTATTTGTTATTGAGGGCCACTCGCAATCAGTAAAATGATGTAACCTCAACAGTCACATTAAATGATGGTCACCTCAACAATCACATTTAAGGTGGTCATACACTTAAACAGTCCAAAAAAGTGATGGGCACACATCAACAATCACATAAATGATGGCACACACACCAACAATCACAATAAGTGATGGTCACACTCAAAAATCCAATTTAAAATAGGTCACATCACAATCACATTTAAAATGGGTCACACTCAGCAATCCAAAAAGTAATGGAACTCATCAACAGTCACATTAAGTGAGGCAACACACTCAACAATCACAAAATGTGGTACATCAGCAAACACATTAAAGTGATGGCATCCTCAGTCACATTTAAGTGAGGTACACCAAAAAATCACATAAAGTGTGGTCACACCAACAATCAAAATAAAGGATGGTCAACTCAACAATCCATTAAAGTGGCACACACACCAAAAATCACAATAAAGTGATGGTCACACTCAAAAATCACAATAAAGTGATGGCAACTCAACAAACCCCCAATAAAGTGATGGCACCTAAAAAACACAATAAAGTGATGGCACACTCAACAATCACATTAAGTGGTCACCACACTCAACAATCACAAAAAAGTGATGGCACACTCAACAACACATAAAAGGGCACACACACTAACAATCACAAAAGTGACGATCACACCAACAATCACATTTAAAGGGGCACACACTCAACAATCACAAAAAGGTGGGGCACACTCAACAATCAATTAAAGTGGCACACACACTCAAAAAAAACACAAAAAAGTGATGTTCACACTCAACAATCACAAAAAAGTGAGGGGACACTAAAAAACACAATAAAGTAGGGCACACTCAAAAAATCACAAAAAAGGATGGCACACTCAACAAACACATTAAAGGATGGGACCCTCAACAATCACATTAAAGTGGTCACACACACCCAAAAAATCATTAAAGTGAGGTCCCCCACCAAACAATCACAAAAAGTATGGTCAACTCCCAAAAACACATTTAAAATGGGCACCTCAACAATACAATAAAGTGATGGGCACAAATCAACAATCAATTAAAGTGTGGTCACACTCAACAATCACAATAAAAGTGATGGTCACACTCAAAATCAAATAAGGAGGTCACACTCAAAAAAAACCCCTTAAAGTGGGCACCACACCAAAAAATCACAATAAAATGATGGTCACACCAAAAAACACATTAAGTGGTCACACAAACTCAACAAATCCAATAAAGTGATGGTCACCTCAACAACCAATAAAATGTTGGCAACTCAACAAACAATTAAAGTGGCACACCACTCAACAATCACAATAAAGGATGGCACACTCAACAATCACAAAAAGGTTTGGCACACCCAAAAATCACAAAAAATATGGCACACTCATAAACCTTTTAAATGGTCACACCACCAACAATCCAATAAAGTGAGGTCAACTCAAAATCACAATAAAGTATGGGGCACACTCAACAATACATTAAAAATGGCACACACACTCAACAACACAAAAAAGTGATGGGCACACTCAACAATCACAAAAAAATGATGGTCAACTCAACAATCACAATAAAAAAATTCACACCAAAACCCAAAAAAAGTGTGGTCCACTCAAAATCACAAAAAAGGATGGTCACACTCAACAATCACAATAAATGATGGCACCTCAACAATCAAAATAAAGGATGGTCACACTCAACAAAACATTAAAGTGGCCACACAACAATCAAATAAAGTGATGGGCACCTCAACAATACAAAAAAGTGAGGTCACACTCAAAAACACAATAAAAGGATGGTCACATCAACAATCACAATAAAGTGATGGTCACAAACCCAAAAATCACATTAAAGGGGTCCACACACTCAACAATCACAATAAAAGGATGGTCACACTCCAAACACAAAAAGTGATGGCGCACTCAACAATCACATTAAAAATGGTCACACCCTCAACAATCACAATAAAAGTGTGGTCACATCAACAAACCAATAAAGTGATGGTCACACTCAAAATCACATTAAAGTGGCCCCCACATAAAAAATCACAAAAAAGTGATGGTCACACTCAACAAACACATTAAAGGGTCACACCACTCAACAAAACAATAAAATGATGGTCACACCAAAAAATCAATTAAAGTGATGGTCACACTAAAAATCACATAAAGTGATGGCCACTCAAAAATCACATTAAAAGGGGCACCACACCAACAACACAAAAAGGATGGTACACTCAACAATCACAATAAAGTTATGGCACACCAACAATCACAATAAAGGATGGTCCCCACTCAACAATACATTAAAGGGCACAAAAACACTCAACAATACAATAAATGATGGTACACCAACAACACAAAAAATGAGGCACACTCAACAACACAAAGTAATGTCCAATCAACAAACACAAAAAGTATGGCAACTCAAAAAACACAAAATGTGCACACCAACAATCACAATAAAGTGTGGGCAACCAAAAAATCACATTAAAAAGGGTGGGGACACCGCAATCACAATAAAATGAGGTCACACCAACAATCACATTAAAGTGGTCAAAACCCCATCAAAAATCACAATTTTAAAATGATGGTCACACTCCCAAAAATCACAATAAAGGATGGTACACTCAACAATCACAATAAAGTGATGGCACACCCCAACAATCACATAAAGTGGTCACACACACTCAACAATCACAAAAAAGTGATGGTCACATCAACAATCACAATAAAGTATGGTCACACTCAACAATCACAAAAGGGTGGCCAAACCCAAAATCACAAAAAATGATGGCACACTCAACAAACAAAAAAAGTGATGGCACCCTCAAAAATCACATTAAAGTGGTCCACACCCAACAACACAATAAAGTATGGTCACAACCAAAAATCACAATAAAGGGATGGGCACAAAACAACAACAAAAGGGGTCACACCAACAATCACAATAAATGATGGTCCCTAACAATCCAAAAAGTGATGGGCACCCAACAAACAAAAAAAGGGGCACACACACTCAACAACACAATAAAGTGTCACACCCAAAACCAACAATCACAATAAAATGATGGTCACACTCACAATCACATTAAAGTGGTCACCACCCAAAAAACCACAATAAAATGATGGCCAAAACCCAACCAAAAAGTTATGGTCACACTCAACAATCACAATAAAATTTGGTCACATCAACATCACAATAAAGTGAGGTCACACCAACAATCACAATAAGTGATGGTCACACCAACAACCAATAAAGTGAGGTCCACCAACAATCAAAAAGTGATGGGCACATCAACAATCAAAAAGGATGGGCACACCAACCTCACAATAAGGGTCACACACACTACCAACACAATAAAGTGATGGGCACACTCAACAATACAAAAAGTGTGTCCACTCAAAAATCACATTTAAAGGGGCAACACACTCAACAATCACAAAAAGTGATGGGACACTCAACAACACAATAAAGGATGGTCCACCCAAAAAATAAAATGATGGCACACTCAACAATCACAATAAAGTGATGGGACACTCCAACAAACACAAAAAGGGTGGTACCTCAAAAAATCACAATAAAGTGAGGGCACACCAACAATCACAATAAAGTGGGCACACACACTCAACAATCACAATAAAGTGATGGTCCCCTCAAAAAACAATAAAGTGATGGCACACTCAACAATACAATAAAGTGTGGTCCACCCACCCAAACACAAAAAAGTGGTCACACACCTCAAAAAATCACAAAAAGTGATGGTCACACTAACAACACAATAAAATGGGCACACACACTCAACAATCACAATAAAGTGATGGGCACACCCAATACATAAAGTGATGGCCACTAAAAAAAAACCCCAATAAAGTGATGGCCACCCAAAAAACACAAAAAGTGATGGCAACCAACAAAAACAAAAAGTAAGGCACACCAACAATCACATAAAGTGAAGGTTTACACTCCCAATCTGCTTCATCTTAATGTATTTTAACAAAAAATTCCTGCCCTTTTCTTTAACTTGTTTTCAAAAAATAAACTCCCCCTGTCCCAGGAAAAAAAACGGCCTTTGTTTTTCATGGCATTTTAACTTATACTGGAAGAAAACGTTATGGGTTTCAGAAGTTTTATTTTTAAAATTTTTTACTCTCCCCGGAAAAAAGGCTCTTTAACCAAGGAATTAGACTTTTCTTTTTTTTAGCATAATTGGCTTAATTCCCCTGGGCACTTTTTAAACCCCCACAATTTTGCACTTCCTCTTGATTAAGCCAATTTAAAGGGGGGGGTTTTTCAAACTTTTTATTTTAAACTGTTTTTTTCAAACTCCTTATTTTTAAACGTTTTTTTGAAAGTTTTATTTTGATTGTTTTATTTTAAACTGTTTCCCCTAAAATTTTTTTCGTCTAAACGTTTTATTCTAAACGTTTTTTTTTAAATGTCCACTGTAAAATAAAAAACTTGTTTTGGGCCCCAGTTTTTTACCGGGGTTTTTTGAAAGTTTTCACACAGCTGGCTCCGGTGACCCTGAAGTAATTTATAACCCTTTTACTACTGGTTTTGTGAGTCCAGTGACCAGTTATTTTTCTAAAGACTCAGGGAACCCAGTGTCGGTAAAAAAATTAGTGAACATTAAAATTTGGGATAAAAACCCACAGGTTGTTAGGTAAAACAAATGCAACATTAGGTATCTTTATTTCGAAAATACCAATGATTTTAGTTTAACTACATTACTCAGTTCAATTACTAGGACCAGTTTTATTACATGTGCTCTTTAATACCAGGACTCAGTTTAACTACATGGGCTCATTTTATCTACAGTGATCATTTCAAATGTAACTCTGCTCAACAAACAGGACTCAGTTCAACTGCCAGGACTAGGTTTAAATCCATCACTCAGTTAACAATAAGAAACATTTTAAAAACCATACTTAGTTCAATACCATCGAAAATCAAAACAGTGACTCACTTCAAGTACCACGACTCAGTTTCAACTGTGGTGCCCCCGGTTCAAAATACCAGGACCAGTTCAACTTCTAATTCCCACTTTTAAATACCAGTCACTCAGTTCAAATACTAGGGGCTCATTCACAAAAAGGACACAATTTTAAAATACCAAAATCAGCCACCCCCGAACTCCGTTACAAAGTTCAATTACTATGAAACAGTTCCTACCATGACTCATTAATACCCGCGAAACTTTTAAGTTCCTCCCCCAAATTTCCCCAATAGTGAATCATTCAAGTACCAGGGCTCGTTAAAAAACCGTGACTCTTTAAACAGTGACTCTGTTAACTATCATGACTCGTCAAGTACAAATGACCGTTTTAACTTTTGTGGTCGTACAAAAACCCGTGATAATTCAACAAAATACTCTTTTAACACACTAACTCAGTTTAACCACAAGTGGGCCCCAGTTTAAATACCCGGACCAGTTTCAAATACTAAAAGGACTAATTTAGCTACCAGTGACTCGTTCAACTACTATGATTTAGTCCAACTATAGTGACGAGTTTTAACAATAGTTACCATTGAATTTCTAGAGATTGATTTGAACTACTAGTGACTCAGTTCAACTACCAATGATTCAGTTCAACTACCAGTGACTCAGACCAACTACTAGTGATTCAGTTCAACTACGAGTGACTCAGTTCAACTGCTAGTGACTCACTTCAACTATCAGTGAATCAGCTCATATACTAATGACTCAGTTCAACTGCTAGTGACTCACTTCAATTACCAGTGAATCAGTTCAAATACTAATGACTCAGTTCAACTACTATTGATTCAATTCAACTACCAGTGAGTAAGTTCAAGTACTAGTGACTTAGTTAAACTACTAGTGACTCAATTCAACTACCAGTGACTCGGTTCAACTACCAGTGAATCAGTTCAGCTACGAGTGACTCAGATCAACTACAATTGACTCACTTCAACTACCAGTGATTTAGTTCAACTGCTAGTGACTCAGTCCAACTATTAGTGACTCAGTTCAACTAATAGTTACTCAATTCAACTACTAGTGATTCAGTTGAACAACTAGTGATTCAGTTCAACTCTCAGTGCCTCAGTTAATCTACAAATGACTCAGTTCAACTATCAATGAGTCAGTTCAACTATCAGTGACTCGGTTCAACTACGAGTGACTTAGTTCAACGATCAGTGTCTCAGTTCATCTACAAATGACTCAATTAAACTATCAATGAGTCAGTGCAACTACCAGTGACTTAGTTCAACTACCAGCCCACTGGGAAGAGATACTTCATTTCTACAGAACATGACCTTAAAACATTCCTAAGTGAGGCTGGACTAACAGAATGAGACTTAAGTGCAGATAATACCCATAGTCCACCGTTAGTGTTATATTGTCATAAATTTGTGCCCCCCAAAAATTCTAATACCCCAACTACTTTTGATTGTCATTGTTGTATTCAACGACCATTCTACCTCATAGTCTTAATTGTGTTTAATATCTACAGAATCTATCTCCTTTTTTACAACTTACCACATCACTGTTCCATCTTATTTTTTTATAAACTAACCATAACTTGTCTTCAATAATTCTACCTCACTTTAAAAAATACTCAATTGCCCAATTTTATTCTAAATCCCTATTATTGCCCAATTTTACTTTAAACCATATTGATCAAACTTATTGTAAACTTCTTTTATTGACCATTTTTATTCCATACTTTTTTAAACTAGTATTCTCAACTTCAACTTTTATATTATCCTGTCTACCATCTTACTAGCATATTATAACCAAGTCATTGCCATTTTTATTTTTATCATTTTTTTTTATTATTATTTTGCTACCTTAATTTGTGTATTTTATCCTGTCAATTTAAATCTAATTATACTCTAATTCTTGTAAACAACTTATATAAGACCTTAGTGCAATTACAATTGAGAGTCTTGCGCCTTTATTATATTATTAGATTAATCACAGTTTTACTCTAGCTCAAATTTTAGCTCAATACATAGTCAATACCAAATTCACTATACTAGACCATAGTGCAATTACTAGTGAGAGACTGGTGCTATTTGTAATTTGTATTTTTATATTATTAGACTAAACCTAGTTGTACTATAGCTCTTTCTAGCTCAATACATAGTCAATTCCAAATTCACTATATTACACCATAGTGCAATTACTAGTGAGAGACCGGTGCTATTTTAATTTGTATTTTTATTATTAATTAAATTCAGTTTCCCTTAGTCTTTCAACCCTAATACAAATAAATACCAAATTCACTATATTAGACCAAAGTGAAATTACTAGTGAGAGACTATGCTATTTTTAATTTGTATTTTTAAATTTTAAATTTTTAAAACCTTTTTGTATATAGTCATTCTAGCTCACAACATAGACTCCACAAAAGTATTTTAAGACCTTAGTGAAATTTACAAGTGGGGTCTTGTTCTATTTTTAATTTGTTTTTTATATTACATTATACCTATTGTACTTTTTCATTCCAGCACAACACTTAGACAACACAACTTCATTATGTGTAGTAGTGCTATACTCTACATGCCCAAAAATACTCTAGCTAATATTTGTCCAAATTTCCCCTCCATACAGATTCAGTACTAGCCCCTCAACACACCTCAGGTATAAAAACCAAATTAAACCAGAAGAGATTGATCACGTTGACCCTGTCTAAACCTCCAAACTAACCCCAATAAAAGCTATTGGAAAGTAACTGCCTTTATTACACGCTTCCAACCCACCACATCCTAAACAATGCAAAAAGGGTCTTCTTACTTAACTACAACATCAGGCCCTTAAGCAAACACTTTGATGACCTAGCACTTTTTAAACATAAAGACACCTTCTCCTCTTTGTTTTTACTGAGACCGGTTTAAGCGGGGACACATAGAATTACCCTCTAAACCGGGAACACAGCAATTCACAACTGAACCAAAACCAAGTTTGGGGGTGTATTGCAATCTATTATCTAACCAATTTTCTTGTCTTACACCACTTGCTTTGTATGTTTGGGGAATACATTTTTGCAATTTTAAAAACTGAAAAAATCTAAGATCCCTAAAACAACGGTGCCTTTTTTACCGGGAACCCTCATACAAACACCCCAAAATTTTCGTGAAAATTTAAAGCACTAATAAAAACAGACAAATGAAAAGCACCACCTTCTTACTAACTTAAACATCAACCTTGGCTTACAGATGAACGCCGTAACGATTTCATCAAAAATATGAACAACACACTTCCCCTACAACAATAACTAAAACCAAACCCGGGGTAAATGAGACAAGGCAACCATAAAGCCACATATGGCCCCAATATACCCCCCCTTAAATGGGGAAAATCACAGTAGCACACAGACCCTACCCTACCTTCCCCTCCGACAAAACTTAGAAAACCCCCCACTTGAAAACAACAAAGTCTCATTTAGACCCATGACGACCCCGAAAGGGAAGTCCAGCTGCCAAAAAGACTGTTGTTTGGGCCTACAGAATTCTCCAAGGGCCCAATGGTATTGATGAGGACAGACATTTTTCTTAAACAAATTATTTTTAACTATACAACAAACATTGTCCTAAAAACAAAACAGACACAAACAAAGGGCTTGGGGCCCATGGCTAACCAGCACCATTCTGAAATCCTTTACAAAAACACCAATATAAAAGAAATTGACGGGCTTAAAAAAAAAAAATTAATTTTTTAAAACTTTTCATCAGCTTTTCACCAAATAAAAAAAAAAGCCAAACAACTATACACCCAGAGATTCACAACACTAGAAGAGATAAAAAAAAAGACCTGGAAAACACCTCGATTCGGGGACCCCAAACGGGAAAAAACCAGAATATTGCCCTAACTAAACCAAATGAAACAACTACACCCCCACTACACAGTAACAAGATAAATATTTCCAACAAGGGAAATCAAATTCGCCATAAAATCCCACATACCAAGCCCATGGGGGGGATACCTAGATGGGATTTCCTTAATTCCTTCTATTTGACCAACTAGCCCACGGAAGTCCCCGAGATTATAAAGTCATTAAAAAAAAACTCGGGGAATCTGTCTCATGTCCCCATTACTGACAAGCGAGCGGGGCCCCGTCCCTTTTGGAGCATTTCATTACTTTTTAAACAAATCACTAAGACAGCACCTTCCCGAGACTACTCAAAAGGCAAAAGGGTTTCACCAATACATAAAGGTGGTGACCCTACAACTTAAACAACTATAGGGGCCCAAAATCTAATTACCATTGCTATCCAAAATCTTTGAGAAACTCGTGCACAGGGACGATTCATTATAACGGCTCAAAAAAAACTCAACCCCCCCCCAATTTGGATTCAGGAAAAAAAAAAGCCTAAAGATGCAATCATAAAAAGTGATTTTTTTACACACATTGGAAAATAAGGAAATCCACAGGAACTTTTATTGACCAAGAAAAGCTTTTGACAAGAGCCCGACATCCCACCCCCCAAAACTTATCATTACGGGATAAGAGGCCAGCGCTTGCTTTTTCAAATCTTAATTACTAATAGGTACAGTATGCACCATAAAGACACAGTCAGCAAACACGGGCCCCTTGATTGGAGTTCCCCAGGGAATGCCTTGGGCCCCTGTCTTCCTCATTAACAAAGACCCTTTCCCAAAATATCCCAATACCTGAAACCCATTCTCTTTGCTGACGACACGTATGTATCTCTCACCCTAATTTGCCCCCCAACACCATGTGAAGAGGACTGATCAAAAATCGACTTGGATGACGTCAAAAAGCTCCCCTTTCCTGGACAAAAACCTACATATTTTGTTTGGTCAGAGCAGGGGTGCACAAATTAAAAATTTAAAATTTTCAACACTCTAATTACCAGAAATAATGGGGGCAAATTCCCAGGGTTATAAAATTGACAACAACCGAATTCACACCCCTATCCAGCATATAAAAAAAAGTATCCAAAACGGTGGGATCCTCTCCAAGATACATACAAAGGCCGCAAAATGCCCTTTTCCACTATACCATCACTTTTTTATCCATACCTCACCTATGCTATTTGTGCTTGGGACAACTGCGCAACACACCTAAGCCAATTTAAAACCCAACAAAAAAATGCAGTAAAAATAACACTAAATCCCACCCTGGGAAAACACCCCCCCCCTCTTCTTAACCTAAACTTACTCCAGTTCATACTCCCATTTCATGTGCAATCTAATTACAGGGCCTTAAACTCAAAATTCAACCTTGACCTAAAACGCTTTTTGATAGTTGTGACAAACCCACAGGCATAACACCGACACAAAAATTTGCGACATTCCCTTGTCCCACTAAAAACCCTTTTCAAAAAATTTATTGATGTCAAAGGCCCCAAAATCTGGGAAAACCCAACCCGAGAATCAGAACTGCAGACACATTCCTACCTTCAAAACAAAACCATTAGAAAAAATCTTTTCCCGATAACCCCCCAATAACTACACGAAAAACCCCCGGTGGGCCCTTACATCCTCCCCTTTTTTAATTTTTTTAAACCCTAAAAAGAAAATTTTCTCATTTAAAATAAGAATCCGTGATACCCAAACGAAACTATGTAAATGGCCAAAAAAAAAGCTTCACATTTTCTAGACTCAAAACTAGTATTTAGTCATTGCCAAATACCAAACCACCTCAAATTTGTAATTTTACAATTTTAAAAATAAAAAAATCTGCCCGAAAGCCTAGCCTCAAAACGTTCAAAAGGGACACCCCTGTAATCACTATTTATAAATTTTAACCACACAATAACCAAATTTCTGTAAACTCAGCATTGTAATCCTTATAGAGAATAAACTTTGAATTTGAATTTGAAATTGAACCAGTGACTCAGTTGAACTACCAGTGAATCTGTTCAACTTCGAGTGATTCAGATCACCTAGCATTGACTCACTTCAACTACAAGTGATTCATTTCAACTACTAGTGACTAAGTTGAACTAAAACTGACTAAGTTGAACTAAAACTGACTTAGTTCAACTAATACTGAATCTGTTCAACTACCAGTGACTCAGTTCAATTACTAGTGACTCAGTTCAAGTTACTAGTGACTCATTTCAACTACTAGGGATTTGGTTCAACTACCAGTGACTCAGTTCAATTACTAGTGACTCAGTTCAATTACTAGTGACTCAGTTCAGTTACTAGTGACTCAATGCAACTACCAGTGACTCAGATCAACTACCAGTGATTCACTTCAACTACCAGTGATTCACTTCAACTACCAGTGACTCAGTTCCTCTTCTAGTGACTCAGTTAAACTACTATTGATTCAGCTCGACTATTAATGATTCAGTTCAACTAATAGTGGCTCAGTTAAACTGCTAATTACTCAGTTCAACCACTAGTGACTCAGTTGAACTGCTAGTGACTCATTTCAACAATCAGTGACTCAGTTCAACTACTACTGACTCAGTTCAGCTACTAGTGACTCAGTTCAACTACCAGTGTCTCAGTTCAACTACCAGTGACTCAGTTCAACTACTAGTGACTCAGGCGAAGCTTTAGTGATTATGGTAAATTACTTACGGCTATGTTGATTAATTTTCCAGATGATTTATTAGTGATTCAGCTAAATTACTAGTGACATCACATTAAAGTGATGGTCACTCTCAACGATCACATTAAAGGGATGATCACACACTCAGAATCACATTAAAGTGATGGTCACACTCAGCAATCACGTAAAAGTGATGGTCACACACACACTCAACAATCACAATAAAGTGATGGTCACACACTCAACAATCACATTAAAGTGA
The DNA here is from genome assembly GCF_026875155.1 of Cherax quadricarinatus. Lineage (NCBI taxonomy): Eukaryota > Metazoa > Arthropoda > Malacostraca > Decapoda > Parastacidae > Cherax > Cherax quadricarinatus. The sequence goes on along the minus strand of NC_069459.1, from coordinate 20,537,027 downwards.
TGGTCACCTGGAGGTTACCTGGAGGTTATTCCGGGGATCAACGCCCCCGCGGCCCGGTCCATGACCAGGCCTCCCGATGGATCAGGGCCTGATCAACTAGGCTGTTACTGCTGGCCGCACGCAGTCCAACGTACGAGCCACAGCCCGGCTGATCCGGCACTGACTTTAGGTATCTGTCCAGCTCTCTCTTGAAGGCAGCCAGGGGTTTATTGGCAATTCCCCTAATGCTTAATGGGAGGCTGTTGAACAGTCTTGGGCCCCGGACACTTATGATGTTTTCCCTTAGTGTACCAACGGCGCCCCTACTTTTTATTGGCGGCATTTTGCATCGCCTGCCCAGTCTTTTACTTTCGTAGGGAGTGATTTCTGTGTGCAGATTTGGGACCATTCCTTCCAAGATTTTCCAAGTGTAGATTATGATATATCTCTCCCTCCTGCGTTTCAACGAGTACAAGTCAAGTGCTTCCAAGCGTTCCCAGTAGTTAAGGTGCTTGACAGAACTTATACGTGCAGTAAAGGATCTCTGTATACTCTCTAGATCTGCGATTTCACCTGCTTTGAATGGAGATGTTAATGTACAGCAGTATTCCAGCCTAGAGAGAACAAGTGGTTTGAAAAGGATCATCATTGGCTTGGCATCTCTCGTTTTGAACGTTCTCATTATCCATCCTATCATTTTCTTTGCACGTGCGATCGTGGCACTGTTGTGATCCTTGAAAGTGAGATCCTCAGATATTACTACTCCCAGGTCCCTTACATTATTTTTCCGTTCTATTGTATGGCCAGAGTCTGTGGTATACTCTGTTCTAGTTATTATCTCCTCCAGTTTTCTATAACGGAGTAGTTGGAATTTGTCCTCATTGAACACCAGGCCCGGTGGCCTGGTGGCTAAAGCTCCCGCTTCACACACGGAGGGCCCAGGTTCGATTCCCGGCGGGTGGAAACATTCGACACGTTTCCTTACACCTGTTGTCCTGTTCACCTAGCAGCAAATAGGTACCTGGGTGTTAGTCGACTGGTGTGGGTCGCATCCTGGGGGACAAGATTAAGGACCCCAATGGAAATAAGTTAGACAGTCCTCGATGACGCACTGACTTTCTTGGGTTATCCTGGGTGGCTAACCCTCCGGGGTTAAAAATCCGAACGAAATCTCTTATTCTTTACGGTTGCCCACTGGAAAACTTTGTTTATATCTTCTTTGAGGTTAACCGCGTCCTCAGCAGATGACAGCCTCATGCTGATCCTAGTATCATCCGCAAAGGATGATACGGTGCTGTGATGTATATCTCTGTCTATGTCTGGTATGAGGATAAGGAATAAGATGGGGGCGAGTATTGTGCCTTGTGGAACAGAGCTCTTCACTATGGCAGCCTCCGATTTAACTCTGTTGACCACTACTCTTTGTGTTCGATTTGTTAGGAAGTTGAAGATCCATCTCCCCACTTTCCCAGTTATTCCTTTAGCACGTATTTTATGGGCTATTACACCATGATCGCATTTGTCAAATGCTTTTGCAAAGTCTGTGTATAATACATCTGCATTCTGATTTTCTTCCAGTGCATCCAAGGCCATATCATAGTGATCCAGTAGTTGTGAGAGGCAGGAGCGACCTGCCCTGAACCCATGTTGCCCTGGATTGTGCAGATTTTGGGAATTCAGGTGATTTGCAGTCCTGCTTCTTAGCACTCTTTCAAAGATTTTTATGATGTGGGACGTCAGAGCTATTGGTCTATAGTTCTTAGCTAATGCTTTGCTGCCACCTTTATGAAGTGGGGCTATATCCGTTGTTTTAAGTGACTGTGGAATTTCACCCATGTCCAAGCTCCTCCTCCATAGTGTACTTAGGGCACACGAGAGGGGTTTCTTGCAGTTCTTAATGAAAACAGAGTTCCACGAGTCTGGGCCTGGGGCTGAGTGCATGGGCATGTTGTCAATGGCTTTTTCGAAATCTATCGGAGTTAGGGTAATGTCGGAAATCTGGCATACATTTATGGAGTTTTGAGGCTCATTCATAAAGAAATCATTTGGTTCGTCGATCCTGAGGCCGATTAGTGGTTCACTAAACACAGAGTCATACTGGGATTTCAGTATTTCACTCATTTCCTTGTTGTCATCTGTGTAAGTCCCATCCTGTCTGAGTAAAGGCCCGATACTAGATGTGGTATTTGCCTTGTTTTTGGCATATGAAAAGAAATATTTTGAATTTCTTTCAATTTCACTAATAGCTTTAAGCTCCTCCTGCCTCTCCTGGTTCCTGTAAGAACCATTTAGCTTAAGTTCGATAGTTTCCACTTCCCTGGTCAGTGCCTCCTTTCGTGTATCAGATGTTCTAGCACTCCTGAGGAGCTCAGTGACTCTTCTTCGTCTTCTGTAGAGGGAGCGTCTTTTTCTCTCCAGTTTACTCCCGCTCTTCTTCTTTCTTAGGGGAATATGCCTAGAACATGCTTCGGCTACCAGGAAGTTGATCCTTTCAAGGCACTGGTTTGGATCCATGTCATTTAAGACATCTTCCCAACATGTTTCGTTTAGGACATGGTTTACCTGGTCCCAGTTGATGTTCTTGTTGTTGAAGTTGTATTTTGTGAAGACACCTTCACAGGTACATGCATTCTGCTGATCAGGACCCCTATGCATGTACGTCTGGACTTCGATTAGGTTGTGATCGGAATTTGTTGTTTTTGATATTCTTATGTCTCTTATCAGGTCCTCATTATTTGTGAAGATAAGGTCAAGTGTGTTTTCTAGTCTTGTTGGCTCCACTATCTGCTGGCTTAAGGTGTGTTTTTCGCAGAGACTTAGTAGCTCATGTGTGTGTGACATTTCATCTGCGCTACCTCCGGGGATTGTTTCAGCAATAACATTATTTGCTACATTCTTTCATTTTATATGCCTTAGGTTGAAATCACAAAGCAGTAAGATGTTTGGGGATGGAGCTGGAAGGTTTTCCAAACAGTAATCAATTTTCAGTAGCTGTTCCTTGAACTGTTGTGAGGTTGCATCTGGTGGCTTATATACAACCACAATGACCAGGTTTTGGTTCTCGATCTTTATTGACAGCTTCAACTACCTCATTTGTGGTGTTCAGCAACTCCGTGCAGATGAGGGACTCTTTGACATACAGGCCAACCCCCTCCCCTTGTTGCCTGTTCTTTCTGTTGCATCTAAAAAGGTTGTAACCACTTATCCATATTTCACTGTGAAAGTGATCTTTTGCGTGAGTCTCTGTGAAGGCTGCAAACATTGCATTAGACTCCTCTAGAAGTCCACTGATAAAAGGTATTTTGTTGTTGGTGGATGGCTTAAGGCCCTGTATATTAGCAAATATGAACGAGGTTGTATTCTGTGTTTGTTGGGGAGATTTTGTTATTGGCATCAGTAGTTGTAATTCTGGAGGGCCATGGGTGGCCACTGGCTGCGCCTCCAGTCCAACAAGGCTCCAAGGTAGTGGACTATTTTTGTTATTTCCTTCCATTTTCTTTTTCCGTTTCCTGCCACTAAAAAATCACCTGGAGTTGGGTTGTAGCTGCTATTGTTTGTCTTGTGGGGTCTGTGCCTCCTGGTCCCTTTTAGATGGTATGCAGGGCAGTCGATGTTGTAACACTGCTTCTGGAGGACCGAGGAGTGACACATTTTTGGGTGAAAGAAAGTACAGGAAGAAGAACGACACAGTCCTTTAGACAGGAGGTCGCTACATTTTTTGGGATGCTCAAAGTTGCATGTCCCATTTTTTTCCTGATATGCCATGCTTACAGATGCCAAAGCATAATATTTGCACAAATTCACCTTTGGTTGAGAATTGTTGGGACTGCACTATAATCCTCAGTATCCAAGTCAGGGCCACCCCGTCCTGGATTCCATCTACTTTCCCCAGCAGAAGAAGAAGGAGGAGACTCCTCTCCAACATCTGAACTGTGGGCCACGGTCTTGTGCAATGATGGTTATATATTTACGGTTTTAGTGGTGGTTATGGTAGGGTCCATAGTAGAGTCTGAGCTGGCAGTAAGGCTGGGGGCTGGATCTGAGTCAGCACTGGGGCTGGGGGCTGAGCCTGGGCCAGCGGCCGGGCCTGGGTCAGCGGCTGGGCCTGGGCCAGCGGCTGAGCCTGGGCCAGCGGCTGGGCCTGGGCCAGCGGCTGGGCCTGGGCCAGTGGCTGGGCCTGGGCCAGCACCAGCACTGTGGGTATTAGTGCTGTGATTGGGGGATGGGTCTGGTTTAGCACTATGTGGGTGACTATCACATTAAAGTGATGGTCACACTCAACAACCACAATAAAGTGATGGTCACACTCAACAACCACAATAAAGTGATGGTCACACTCAACAATCACAATAAAGTGATGGTCACACTCAACAATCACAATAAAGTGGTCACACACACTCAACAATCACAATAAAGTGATGGTCACACTCAACAATCACAATAAAGTGATGGTCACACTCAACAACCACAATAAAGTGATGGTCACACTCAACAATCACAATAAAGTGATGGTCACACTCAACAATCACAATAAAGTGGTCACACACACTCAACAATCACAATAAAGTGATGGTCACACTCAACAACCACAATAAAGTGATGGTCACACTCAACAACCACAATAAAGTGATGGTCACACTCAACAATCACAATAAAGTGATGGTCACACTCAACAATCACATTAAAGTGGTCACAAAACATCAACAATCACAATAAAGTGATGGTCACACTCAACAATCACAATAAAGTGATGGTCACACTCAACAATCACAATAAAGTGGTCACACACACTCAACAATCACAATAAAGTGATGGTCACACTCAACAATCACAATAAAGTGATGGTCACACTCAACAATCACAATAAAGTGATGGTCACACTCAACAATCACAATAAAGTGGTCACCCCACACTCAACAATCACAATAAAGTGATGGTCACACTCAAAATCACAATAAAGTGGTCACACACACTCAACAATCACAATAAAGTGATGGTCACACTCAACAATCACAATAAAGTGGTCACACACACTCAACAATCACAATAAAGTGATGGTCACACTCAACAATCACAATAAAGTGATGGTCACACTCAACAATCACATTAAAGTGGTCACACACACTCAACAATCACAATAAAGTGATGGTCACACTCAACAATCACAATAAAGTGATGGTCACACTCAACAACCACAATAAAGTGATGGTCACACTCAACAATCACAATAAAGTGATGGTCACACTCAACAATCACAATAAAGTGATGGTCACACTCAACAATCACATAAAGTGATGGTCACACTCAACCACAATAAAGTGATGGTCACACTCAACAATCACAATAAAGTGATGGTCACACTCAACAATCACAATAAAGTGATGGTCACACTCAACAATCTGCTTCATCTTATGTAGTTAACAAAATATATCCTGCCCTTTTCTTCAAACTTGTTTTCAAAAAATAAAACTTCCAAATGTCCGAGGAATAAGAAACGGAACTTAAGTTTTTCAGTGGCATTTCTAACTTATACTGGAAGAAACGTTATGGATATAGCAGAAGTTTTATTTTTATTTTATCTTACTCTGCCCGGTAAGAGGCTCTTGATCCAAGGGATTGGACTTATCTTTTCTTTGAATATATGTAATTGACTTAATTCCGCTGGGCACTATGACCCCTACAAGTTTTGCACTTCCTCTTGATTAAACCATAATTAACTGTCTTATTCTAAACTGTTTTATTCTAAACTGTTTTTTTTCTAAACTGTCTCACTGTAACATAACAAACATTGTTAGTGACTCACCAGATTTTTACCGGGTTTGTTGAAAGTTTTCACAGCAGCTGAGCTCCTGGTGACCTGCTGAAGATAAGTATAACTCAGTTGACTACTGACTTAGGTGGGTTACCAGAGACTCAGTTCATTTACTAAAGACTCAGGTGAACTACTATTAGCTCAGGTGAATTATTAGTGACTCAGTTTAACTACCAGTGACTCAGTTCAACTGCCAGTGACTCATTTCAACTGCCAGTGACTCAGTTCAACTACTGGTGACTCAACTGAACTGCTAGTGACTCACTTCACTACCAGTGACTCAGCTCAATTACTAATGAATCAGTTCAACTATCAGTGACTCAATTCAACTACTAATGACTCAGTTCAATTACTAGCGAATCAGTTCAACTACCAGAGACTCTGTTCAACTTATAGTGAATCAGTTCAACTACCAATGACTTAGTTCATCTACCAGTGACTCATTTCAACTACTCGTAATTCTGTTCAGCTATCAGTGACTCAGTTCAACTACCATTGACACATTTCAACTATTAGTGAATCAGTTCAACTACCAGTGACTCTGTTCAACTAATAGTGAATAAATTCAACTACCAGTGATTAATTTCAACTGCTAGTGACTCAGTTCAACTATCAGTGACTCAATTAAACTACCAGTGACTCAGGCCAACTACTAGTGACTCAGTACACCTACCTGTGACTCAGTTCAATTACTAGTAACTCAGTTCAACTGCTAGTGACTCAATTCAACCACCAGTGACTCAATTCAACTACTAGTGACTCAGTTCAACTACTAGTGACTCAGTTGAGCCACCAGTGACTCAATTCAACTACCAGTCACTCAGTTCAACTACTAGGGACTCGGTTCAACTATCAGCCACTCAGTTCAACTTCCAGTGACTCAGTTCAACTACCAGTGACTCAGTTCAACTAACAGTGACTCAGTTCAACTGCTCGTGACTCACTTCAACTACTAGTGACGCAATTCAAATAATAGTGACACAGTTCAATTACCAGTCCCTCAGTTCAACTACCAGTGACTCAGTTCAACTACCAGTGACTCAGTTCAACTGCCAGTGTCTCAGTTCAACTGCCAGTGACTCAGTTCAACTACCAGTGACTCAGTTCAACTACCAGTGACTCAGTTCAACTACCAGTGACTCAGTTAACTACTAATGAATCATTTCAACTGCCAGTGACTCAGTTCAACTACCAGTGATTCACTTCAACTTCTAGTGACTCAGTTCAACTAATAGTGACTCATTTCAATTACTAGTGGCTCAGTACAATTACCAATGACTCATTTCAACTACAAGTGACTTAGTTCCACTACCAGTGACTCACTTCAACTACTAGTGACTCATCAGCTACTAGCGACTTGGTTCAACTACTAGTGACTCAGTCCAACTACTAGTGACTCAGTTCAACTAATAGTGACTCATTCCAACTATTAGTGACTCATTTCAACATTCTGTGACTCAGTTCAAGTACTAGTGATTCAGTTCAACTACTAATGACTCAGTTCAGCTATCAGTGACTCAGTTCAACTACTATTGACTTAGTACACCTTTTAGTGACTCAGTTCAACTATTTAAATGATTTATTAATGACTCAAGTAATTACTAGTGACTCAGTAGACACACGATTGCTTAAAGGTAAACCACAAGCGACACTACTGAACCACTGAAATGACTAAACTGACTTCAAAAGTAACTCACTTGTCTCGTGAAGGAAATCATCTGACTGAAGCATAACAGTAAAGTGCACACTGTTCTGAAGTGTTAATAGAGTGATGACAATACTGTAATTCCCAGCCTTCTGTGTGACTCTTCTGATGTGACTACATTGTTTGTCCTTTTCCACAGCTCACTATCATAAAATTTGTTGACTGGACGTGGCACTATGGTGGCGGGCGCAGAAAGATGGTGTCAAATTAAGCGCGAAAAGTGGGGTAGCCAATGTCTCCAGCTGTCACTGGTTTATTCGTGCTGCATTCAGTGATTTGCGAAGAACTCGGTAGCTCGGATGGTAGCACACTCAGTTCAGACACTGAGGTCCGTGGTTCGATCCCCGGTACGCGTTCAAACATTAGGGCGTGTTTCTTTAAGACACCTACTGTCCCTGTTCACTTAGCAGCAAGTAGAAACATGGATGTTAGTCGACTGGTGTAGGTCGCATAATGGGGACAAAATTAGCCTAAATTCCCCGAAATGTTCTGCATAACCAGGGGGCTGTCTATATTGTATATCATTGACGTCAGGTAATGAGGCTGACGAAGGAAGGAGCTCATTTGGAATTACCAGTAACTCTGTGAGGAGCTGAACGAAATATATAAGGAGGTATTCCTAGTGGAATCAGGAACATTATCAAAAAGCCAAAGTGAGTCCACCAACGAACACTGGACACAATGTACACGCCAGAAGGAAAGGTGAGGGAACTACCTAGGAAGCTAGACAACAGGACCAGAAACATCTCTCCGTAAGTTCTGTGAAAGGAAGCAGAGGAACTGCGCGAACCACTAGCAGCGATCCTCAACAAGTCATTTGAGACAGGGCAGCTGCCAGAAGTCTGGAAAACAGTGAATGTTGTCCCAATTTTAATGAGGAGGAGACAGGTGTCATTGAATTACAGACCAGCGTCACTAACAAGAATAATATGTAACGCCATGAAGATTATCAGAAGAAGAGTGGAGCACCTGGAAAGCGTCGGATATATATGCAACTTCCAGCATAGTTTTTGTGATGTAAATTCTTGCAGAGAGAGAGAGAGAGAGAGAGAGAGAGAGAGAGAGAGAGAGAGAGGAGAGAGAGAGAGAGAGAGAGAGAGAGAGAGAGAGAAGAAGAAGAAGAAGAAGTTGATATCCTTAGGGTGAAATTTGACTCCAAGCTGACCACGAAGAACGACGCTGTAAATCTTGCAAACAAGGCAGCCAGGAAGCTTACAGCATTTTACCTTATCTCACATCTGCTTGGCAGTAGGGGTTGCAAGATTCTGTACGAGGCACAAGTACGCTCACACCTTGAGTATGCTCCACTTTCCTGGTTTGCCTGCCCCCTCCTCTCATTTGCGAATGCTTGACAGAGTGAACAACAGAGCAAGACGTCTCATCTCTCGCCTGGACCAATCCTGGATAGATCTGTCATTTCAGCAGAGCCTTCAATACAGGAGGGATGTGGGTGGCCTTGCTGTTATGTACAAGGCCAATATTTTCAAAGTACCACACTTGGATCCACTTCGAGGACAGCGTGAAACAAGCTTCTGTACCACAAGACGGGCAGAACGCAACAACTTCACTCTGGCTGTACCCTTCTCCATAACATCACTTCATCTGATATCATTTATCCCCAGGATGACTTGAGTATGGAACACATTTGTACAGCATTATGATGTCAACGAGATAAAGTTAGTTGATCAAATGAAAATGCTGGTCCACTGATGGCTCCAACTTCATCCTGTTCCCTACTTGTATGTCTCATAACAATAAAAATGCTTTCAAATGAGCTGATGTAGGTAACAGCTCTTAGCTTGTCAATAAAGTTAGGAATCCTTTAACCTGTAAATAGCTTGTCAATAAAGCTAGGGATCCTTAACCTTGTCAAACCCTGAGTAAAAAGAGAGAGAGAGAGAGAGAGAGAGAGAGAGAGAGAGAGAGAGAGAGAGAGAGAGAGAGAGAGAGAGAGAGAGAGAGAGAGAGAGAGAGAGAGAGAGAGAGAGAAAGAGATGGGTGGATTGTATGATTTTTGACTGCAAGAAAGAACTCTACACAGAAAAGCTAGACGAATTGATAGGAGTTATAAAAAAACACTAAAATGCATCAAGAAATACTTAACGGGAAGGAAGGAGTGAGGTAATGTCTGGGAAGAGATGATATAAAGGGCGAGTGTGATTTTTGTCGTGTATATATAAACGACATTTCAGAGTAAATCGAATCAGAGGTGTACCTTTTCGCAGATATGAAATCAATGAAGTGAACACAAACAGGAACAGACCAAGGAAGATTAGAAATGGATGTAGACAAGCTGGCAAGTAGCATGCTCCTTGCAGAAATTTTGTATCTCCTGCCAAGCCTCGATTCCTGTGCACTTGAGTTTGGTCAGGCCTCTTTCCTCGGCTGACCTTCACTCCGATAAACAGCTGCCTCTCCTAGATCTGGCTCTGGCTTCCTCTACACGTTGTGCCTGGTGTTCCCCTCAAGGGAGGTTCCTTGACGTAGGTGAGGGGCTCTTGATCTAGGGAATTGGATCTGTGCTCCGGTTCCCTGAATTGAACCTGAATACCTTCCATCCCCCCACATGCGCTGTATAATCCTACGGGTTTAGCGCTTCCCCCTTGATTATAATAAAATAATAATGTGCCTGGTGTTACCGCTTAGCAAATAAACCTCCTGCAGTCAGTCGTGCCTTTGCCTCTACCTCGCTCTGCTACACATCACATTAGCTACTAAGGTAATCATTTTCAAGGCACGTACAAGGTGGAGTGTTTAGTCCAACAGTAAGATAGGACACGCACAGCAGGAGTGAACCTAGTAGCGATCAGCTGAGACTCGACCCCTACAATCACAATTAGATGGGTGCCTTAAGTCACAGTTTCATGTTATTGTTGCATGCACTGATGGTTCTAAATCCCCAGATAAGATCAGAATAATCCAAGGACATTAGCAAGAGTCAATCAGCATTTTCACAGTAGATATATACATTATTACTCATTGTTATCATTGTGTAATTATGTTCCCCTTGTTAATCCTCGTTGACAAACTCCCCAAAACATCGAATCTCCACATCTCATTGTCTTTCCTTGACAATAATGGTTTGTCATGTTTCCCATAAACACAGTTTTTTTTTTTTGGGCTGATTCCTGGAAATACTGATGGTCAAAACAATGAAATCGCAAAGTAAACAACTCGGTCTCCCGCAGTGTTGCCGGGTCACTGCATGGAGAAGACCCGGGCCAGGACCTGTCCTGGCGAACCTACCTCTACGTGTACCAGTGGTTTTCCTTTGCTTTCTTGGATTACTGTCCTGTATTCTTTCAACACCTTCAAAAATACTGGAAGCATCGTTGGTCCGAGTTAAAAGATAACTAGTTGTTTTCTATCAAATCAAAATTAGGTTCTTCGCCATTTTTTTCCTGCCGTTGTCAAGTGTAGCGAACCACTATCTCAGTTTTATGAGTTGGACACACGACTCTTACATACATGACTGGCAGTGCACTCTGTACAGAGTGCGAGGTTGCACCATCATTTTGGAATATTTTAAAAGAGTGTGCCCTGTCAATCAGAGATCATGTAGAATTCACATCCGATATCTACAATACCCTTGATGCACTAACTTCAGGTGATCTCGCTCAAAGTCCCACTTTTTACTTAGACTCACTATTTGACCGTTTGAGGGAAATTAACCTACTTCACTATGACTTCAATTTTGCACCCACACTAACTCCCACCTCCACTAACCTGTACTCTTGCACACTCCCAACTGCAGCACTATTTGCCCCACATACTGTAGGTTTAGTGCATGCGTTAATAATAATAATAATAATAATAATAATAATAATAATAATAATAATAATAATAATAATAATAATAATAATAATTATGAGAAATAAATCATCTCATGTACCTCAACATTACATTCATGCAAGTAATTTGATTAGAAGACAACAATAATATATTATTTACATTTGTTGCACCTCTGAGGTTGTGAGAAATATTTTGAGCCACTCCTGGTCACAAGAAGAGTGTCTCCCTTCGACACCCACTACTCTCTGTTCACATTCAACGTGGACCAGAATTATTTAAGTATATATAAACAACACCAGTAATTGATGTTGTTAATAGTTATAGTGGACTGTATAGATTATATTAGACTGACTGAAGGTTGGGGGGGGGGGGGAAGTGGAGTACACATACATATGCATCAGGGGAAAATATACTTGAATATAATACCAACACTTACCAGACTGTCTCTGGTGGTTACTTGATGCAACTGGGTCACCGACAGCCTGCCTATCATATAGAATATGTTGGCCAACATGCATCTATAAAATAGAACTGGTACTTAACTGTGGTGGACTGCATCCTCCGCTTCTTCTTGCCCCACTCAATCTCAAAGTCCTGCTAAGTTGATATGATGCAACTTCAGCAAGACACTATTTTCAATTTATTTTATTCTAATATAGGAGGCTGAGCCTATTAAAAACCTCCGTGGATATTGGAAATGGGATGTCAGGTTACCATGCGGTCACACCGGGATAAGGTGACTCTTTATTTCACCTAATATCACTTTGGCTGAGTGTGTTTTTCACTATCTTCTTCACAGTTCGCAGTGTATTACATTCCCGTATTATTTTCTGTTCATCAGAGGTCGATTCACTGTAATTTGTCCTTGATGAAGCTTGATTAAATTAGATGAGTTTGTTGTCACCGCCTCCACACTCTCCAAGCCAGTGTCCCTCACTGTTTCCCATTCTCACCGCCCTATTATGGTGGTTTCGCTAACTTACTGTCCCGTATTCTTCACCGGGAAGTTACAACACTTCCTATTATGAAGTGAGGCCAATAATAGGATCTTCAATCTTTCTTCATAAGGAAGATTTCTAATGCTATGTATTAATTTATTCATTCTACGCTGAATGTTTTTTAATGAATTCATGTTCATTCTGTAATATGGAGAGCAGAATTGAGCTGCGTAATCTAGGTGAGGCCTTACTAATGATGTACAAAGCTGTAATATAACTTCTGAACTTCTGTTGCTTACACTTCTTGATATATATCCCAGTAATCTGTTTGCCTTATTACGTACGCTTAGGCATTGCTGTCTTGGTTTAAGGTTATTGCTTATCATAACCCTCAAGTCCTTTTCGCAATCTGTATGGCTAAGTTCTACATTATTTAACCTATAAGTGCTAGGGCTATGGACACTCCCAAGCTTAGAACCTTGCTTTTATCTACACTGAATGCATTGCCATTTTTTCGCCCGGGTATGAGTTTGTCAAAATTTCCTCCTGAAGTTCCCTGATATCTACGTTTCAATCAATTGTCCTGCCTAACTTTGTGTCATCGGCGAATTTGCTCATATCACTTGTAATTCCCTCATCAAGATCATTGATAAATTTTATAAACAACAACGGGCCCAAGATTGATCCCTGTGGAATGCACAAGCCACTGGTGTGCTTAAGTTAATATCTTGGGATGTCTGTGTCAACAGTTTTAGCTAAATTTGTGCACCTGGAGGGGAGTTCGCCAAAAAAAAAAAAAAAAAAAAAATTTTCCCATGGGAGTGGGGAATTGTAAAGTAGTGGCGGTAGTGGTAGTGGTAGAAGTACAAGTATTGCAGCAGTGGCAGAGGTGTCAATAAAAAGTGAGTAATGGTAATGACACGAAAGTTAGAGAGGGGTGTTAACAAAGTATAGTAGTAGTAGTAGTAATAGTAGTAGTTAGAGTAGTAGTAAGGGAGTGTAGTGTAGTAGAGTAGTAGTAGTAGTAGTAGTAGTGTAGTAGTAGTAGTATATAGTAGCATAGTATAGTAGTATTTTAGTGTTGTAGTAGGGAGTAGTAGTAGTGTAAGGGAGTATAGTAATAAAAATAAAAATAATAATAATAATAAAAATAATAATAATAATAAATCTATTTACTACAATACATGTCAAGATAAAACAGGTCACGACATCATGACTCTATAATAGAAAACCCCTATTTGCAGGCATTTGGGGAAATTAGGTCAGTTTTGTCCCAGGATGCGACCCACGCCAGTCGACTAATACCCAGGTACCCATTCTACTGATGGGTGAACATAGACAACTGGTGTAAGGAAACACGTCCGATGTTTCCACCCCTTTGCTGGGAATCGAACCCGGACACCTCTCCGTGTGAAACGAGAGCTTGACACGGTAGTCTAATTACAAGAGAAAACAGAAAAAGAATCACTGCAGGAGAACTAATGTCCCACTTTAACTAACGATCATATTTATTCCTTCAATAAAGCTGTTAAGTTAAGAAATACACAGCCCAGATCTAATTAAAACGCTTCAAAGAGTCCAAAGAGACCAATATTCCAAAAGACTTCAGCAAATTAAGTTTGAAGCCACTCAGAAGTTACATTATTAAGTTATCAGCATGGAAGACTTGAGAATAATTGGTCGTGACATACAGTAATTAAATTAAAGTTACATATACCAGGGTTTAATTAATTAGGCATAGTAAGAAAATAATTGCCTTATTTAAACATTGGGTACATACAGTGGTCTCTAGGGAACATACATGTTATAGAGGCATAAAAGTTCATTATGTGATCTATTACTGGCCAAAAGAGAGATTCTCCAATTATGTCTCAGAAACCAATTTGATTAGTAAAATTGGCAAGTGATAATTTACACAGCCTAACAAAGAGATTACTTTCTTTGAGGGAAAAATACTTCGACACTAAGAGTATAAACCCTAACAAAAGATGCATATTCCAGATAATGTACAGAATCTAACAGAATTTGCACCTAAATAACCTAAGACCAAAAAATGCTTCGTCCATTTCGAAAGATGAATAACTCATTAAAGATTAATGCTATTCACAATAGTTTCATTTTAATCACAGAGTAGAGCTAAACCAATAGGGATCATATAGCACCTATGGAATGGAAAACATTCAGATTAGATGCAAAATAGGGGAGGATAAGACCAGTTCCTTGGATAAAGTGTTGCTCACTAGCATTAGGGAAGAGTAATGCAATATTGTAAACAAATTAAAAATGGCAAAAATGAAACCCACACACTCCATTAACAGTACGAATCTTGTAGTAGGTTTCCGACCACCCTCTCTTTCATCCACCGAGGTGGCTCAGTGGATGTGAGGTTGTTATCCTGGATTGCAGTTCACTGGCATGTAAGGTAGGGTACAGTTAGGTGTCCTGTAGCTCGATCGCTAGCACACTCGGCTCACACGCTGAGGTCCAGAGTTCGAATCTCTGGTATGGCTGGAAAACATTAGGATGTGATTCCACAAGACACCTACTGTCCATGTTCTCCCATCAGAATAAAATGGGTACCTGGGTGTTAGTCGACTGGTGTGGGTTGCATTCTGTGACAAAATTGACCTAATTTGCCCAAAATGCTCAGCATAACAAGCGGCTTTCTATATAGTAGTATGTCATTGCTGTCAGCTAGGTCTGTATACCTTGTACATGTACTTGTAGAAATAAAGATATTACTATATTATTGTTATTATTCCATGTTGCATCTGCACTGCTGGCCGCACTGAGGCCATCTTAGGCACAGGGGTGATTTCTGTTCCTTTCATTCCTCCTAGGAGCTGCGTTTCTACATTCCTCACCCCACTTTTTTTTTAGCTTTTGCTGCTTTTTTATCTTTTTGGAAAAACAAAAGACAAGTGGCCTAGCCATGGACTCCCAAGTCCATGATACTTTGCCTCCCAGTTCCCTTTCTGCTGCAGTGCCCTGTTCGAACCCTGCTTTGTTATCAGAGCATTCTTCGAACCTTTCTAACACCCCAGTACCTTTCTGTGGGCAACATTTCATTGCCTGCCCTTGGTACCAGGAGTACGCCTAACTCCTTTGATACATCTGACCTCTGCACTTCTTTCACCATGCTTCCTACTTCTCCCTTTACTGTGTGACAACTATTTTCAGATCACCTGCACATCTCAGGTTGGATCACCTCTGGTCCTATACCTAAATGACCACGACCATGAATAGATGACACTGCTTCGACTATGTCTCGCCCTTCCCCCTCCCCTCACCAAAAAAAAAAAAAAAAAAAAAATAGCATGACACTCCCTGCTAATGAAACTAGGATACCAGATATATTAAGCAAATTTTCTAAATTTTCTTGTAACAGATAAGTGAACTGTGAATATAAATCCAGATGTACTCCTGTTAACCCTTTTGGGGCCTAGTTCCTAGGCCTTTTATGTATTCATATGCTTTTGTGCTACCGTCCACAGGATGGATATGGGGTACACAATAAACAAGCCACTTCGGTGGCAAAATCTAATTTAATTAAAATCCCCTCACACACTACGTTTCAAAGCACTCAATGGACTAAGTTTCTCACTCTGCAACTAACATCTCCAGCTGACTGTTTTTTTGATCATAGTATCAGAAAAGCACTCCAGCACCATGTTGGTCAAAATATTTCATGTCATGCTCTTAACCCTTTGAGGGTCGGTCACATACTAGTACATCATTGCAGCCAGGGTCGGGCACGTACTTGTATGTGTAAATTCTAGCGGTATCAAATCGAGCAGGAGAAAGCTGGTAGGCCTACATGTGAGAGAATGGGTCTGTATGGTCAGTTGGTCAGTGTGCGCAGTAGGAAAAAATCGGGAGCCAGTGGTGCATTGTGGGAATGCCCATTTTAGATCACCTTGTCTACCATGCCTTGCAGTAAGAAACTCCTCACTCCTCGGCGAATTGGGACTCTTTTGTTCCCAAGTGACAGTTCAAAGACAGATGGAAGAGTTTGTGAAGATGAATTCCAGGGTTTTGAGGAGTTTATGACCGAGAATAATTAACAAAATAGTCGTAATAGTGATGAAAACCCAGACGACCCTTAACCTTCCACATCTGGTGCTGGGCCGTCTTGTTCACGTTCAGTTGTACCAGAATGAAGGAAGAAACTTGTATTTTCCCGTGTTCAAGACACAGATGTGAGAAGTGGTGATGATACTAATAGTGAATATAATCTCCAAGCTCTTGAAAATAGTTCCAGTAGCGAGAGTGAAGTAGAATATTCAGTATATATGATGCTACATGCGCTCTGGTAGTGTGCCATATGCCGTTCCAAGGGTAAGGAGTACATTTCGGAATACATCTCGTTGCCAAACAACAGGAAAAGATAGTGAAAATGAAGATGATATTGTTACAATGGGGATCAAAAATGTGCATGCGTCAAAAGATGGTGGTGGTGGTGGCAGCCATGAGGCACCAGCAACGGCTCATGCTGGTACCCACGCCGCTGCTCATTACTCTATAATTTGTTCATGATTGTAGCCAAAGTATAAACGTAAGTAACCATTCTACAGAATTCATTACCTTTGTAACTTGTGAGCTCATTACCTTTGTACCTAGTTCAGCTATCAAAACTTTGGGGGCCCAGTCCCTGGACCCATTACGTACCTCTGTAATCTGTAAATACCTTTGTAACTTGTCATGATTGTGACCAGACTTACCTGGAGTTCATTACCTTTGTAAATTGTGAGTTCATTACCTTTGTAAATTGTGAGTTCATTACCTTTGTAAATTGTGAGTTCATTACCTTTGTAAATTGTGAGTTCATTACCTTTGTAAATTGTGAGTTCATTACCTCTGTAACTTGCTCAGCTATCAAAACTTTGGAGTCCAGTCCCTGGACCAATTATGTACCTCTGTAATCTTTTGACTACCGCCCACAGGATGGGTATGGGGTGCATAATAAACATTAAACTAACTGAGTCAGCTCAGCTACAACAAAGGCCACCCTCACCCACCCACCACACCAACCTCCACAACCACAGCCTCTACAACCCCCTGTCAGTATCCAGTATCCACCAGCAGACCCACCTGGGATTGGTAGGAAGCTGCCAATTTTGTTCCCAATTCCCATCACTTAGATGAAAGTCAAAGTGGACTACGGCCATCTTGTACACTTGGGAACAATGCCACTGAACTGGAATGTTTTGAGTTATTCTTTGATGAACCCCTGATGGAAATGATTGCCAGGGAAAGCATCAGATACTACGAGTACACCATGGCAAACACAATTCCTTCACCAAACTCACGCCTGCACCAGTGGAAGGAGACAACTGTGGCTGAGATGTATCTTTTGTTTGCCACAATAATGCTTATGCCACATGTATATAAGCAGTGTCAAATCATACTGGTCGACAGACCGCCTGATGGCAACCCCAGGTTTCATTGATATAATACTACTGAATCGATTTGTGCTACTGTTACGTATGCTACACTTCTCAGACAAAACCAGGCCTGACAGAAAAAACAGGTTATATAAGATTAGAAATGTGTTTATGTATCTGAAACAAATTCAATATGTATTTTTATCCCTTCACGAAGTTTGTTATTGATGAGTCCGATTTTGTTCAAAGGCAGACTGTCGTTCAAGCAGTATATACTAAGGAAGAGGAAACACTTTGATATAAAGTTGTTTGTACTTTGTGATTGCTACAGTGGTCTTGTATTGGGTATTATTGTGTACACTGGAAGTAATACATTGCAAGATACCAGTAAGTTATTGAGTATCTCTGGTGATGTGGTTAGAACAATGATGGAACCATATCTTGGTAAGGGGCATATATTATATACTGATAACTGGTGAACATGAGTGAACATGACAGATGTGTGTGGTATAGTGCGTGAAAATTGTGTACATATGCCTAGGTTCAACGCAGGCACTCGTAGAGGTGATGTGTAGGCGTTTGCTGCCAATGACATCATGGGATTTCGGTGGCATGACAAACGAGATGTCACACTGTCATCAGTTCACCGAAACAAAATGACAGACACTGGCAAGCAGCAGAGAGAGACCAATGAACCCATTCTAAAACCTGCTGTTGTGACGGGCTACACCCTCAATATGCGCTCAGTGGACAAATGTGATATGCAGATTGGGTTTGCTGATTGTGTTCGACCCATTATGTACCTCTGTAATCTTTTGACTACCCCCCACACGATGGGTATGATTTGCATAATAAAGATACTGATTGTGTTCGCAAGAGTTATAAGTGGTACAGTTAGTTAGTTTAATATCTTTATTATGCACCCCATACCCATCCTGTGGGTGGCAGTCAAAAGATTACAAAGGTACATAAAGGGTCCAGGGACTGGACCCCAAAGTTATGATAGCTGAACTAGTTACAAAGGTAATGAACTCCTGGTAGATCTGGTCACAATCATGGCCTCACTCCTATACATGGTTACAGTCATGAATTAATTACAAAGTAAAGAACCACTGATACGTCCACACCTGGTCACAATTGTATTGAGTTATAAATGCAAATATTAAATGGGTCATACACCCACACTAGCGCGCGCGCACACACACATACACACACGAGGGCGCACGCACGGACATGTGCACACGAGCGTACAAATATATAAGAACATAAGAACATAAGAAAGGAGGAACGCTGCAGGAGGCCTGCTGGCCCATACTAGGCAGGTCCTTTACAATTCATCCCACTAACGTGTGTGTGTATGAGTTTGTGTATGTGTGTGTTTTGGGGTGTGTGTGTGTGTGTGTGTTGTGGTGTGGTGTGGTGTGTGTGTGTGTGTGTGTTTGTGTGTGTGTTTTGGTTTTATGTGGGGGTGTGTGTTGTTGGGGTTGGTGGTGTGTGTGTGTGGGGTGGGGGGGGACTAAACAATCAACTTTGCCCCAATAACCACTACAGTGGCCCGGGTGGGAAGTGTGAATTGCTATTACTCAAAAATTTTTCAGATTGCACCCATTATAAACGAAAGAAACCCTTTTCTTCAGTTTTTTTTCCTTTGTAACTTGTGAGTTCTTATTTGTAACTTGTGATTTCATTCCCTTGTACCTATCACATCAAAACTTTGGACCCCGGTCCCTGCACCCATTGGTACCTTGTAATCGTAAAACTTTGTAACTTGTCATGATTGTGACTAGACTACCTAGAGTTCATTACCTTTGTAAATTGGAGTTCATTCCCTTTTGTAAATTGTGAATTCATTACTCTTAACTTGCTCACTATTCAAAACTTTGGGGCCCCCCCCTGGCCCATTATTACCTCTGTAATCTTTTGATCCCGCCCACGGGAGGGGTTTGGGGGTGTAATAAACATTTAACTAAATACAAAAAAATTTGCCCAAACCCAAATTTTTAAGCCACCCAAGAAATGAGCTTGATGTGAAAGTCCCACTCAAAACCCCAACCCCTCCCCCTCATGTATTACCAAACCCAGATTTGAAACTACCCCAAATCCCCCGCCTCAATAACCCAACTAGGTAGATGTTCCCCTCATCAACACCCATTTCCAAACCAATACTTTTCCCATTTCCTTTCTAAATCTAAAATTTTCTAATTTAAAAACCATTACTGCGGGTTCTCTCTTGGAGAGACATCCCCAAAAACCTTATTAATTCCCCCTTTTTTAAAACCTATCTTCCCCTTAACACTTCGACAGTCTCCCCTCATCTTCGTCTAACAAATGAATTAACTTAAAGTCTTTTAATTTTTTTCATAAGGAAAAATTTTTTTAAAGCTTGTATTAATTTAGTCATCCTACGCTGAAAGTTTTTCTAGCGAAAATTTTTGTCCCTTTTTTAAACGGGACCCAAAATGACTCAAAATCTAGGGGAGGCCCTTTCAAAGATGTATAAACTGCAGTATGACCTCTGGACTTTGTTCTTACACTTTTGATATAAAAACCCCGTATCTATTTGCCTTTTTAGTTCCCTTTGCATTGCTGTCTTGGTTTAAGGTTGCTGCTCACCATAACCCCCAAGTCCTTTTCGCATCTGTATGGCTAAGTTCTACATCATTTAACTTATAAGTACTAGGGTTATGGGCACTCCCAAGCTTCAGAACCTTGCATTTATCTACATTGAACTGCATCTGCCACTTTCTGACCAAGAATAGAGTTTGTTTAAATCCTCCTGAAGTTCCATAACATCTACGTTTGAATCAATTATCCTACCTATCTTTGTGTCATCGGCGAATTTGCTCATATCACTAGTAAATTCCCTCATCATGATCATCTGATATATATTATAAACAACAACGGGCCCAAGACTGATCCCTGTGGAGCGCCACTTGTTACAGATCCCCACTCGACTTAACCCCATTTATGGACACTCTCTGCTTCCTGTCAGTGAGCCATGACTCGATCCACGAGAGCACTTTTCCCCCAATGCCATGAGCTGCCACTTTCTTTAACAGTCCTATGGTGCGGAACTCTATCAAAAGCCTTACTAAAATCTAAGTAAATAATATCAAATTCTTTATTGTGGTCAACAGCCTCAAAAGCTTTACTGAAGAAAGTTAATAAATTAGTTAGACAAGACCGGCCTCTTGTGAATCCATGCTGAGTATCATATCAAGCTATGCTTATCGAGATGGCTTCTTATAATCTCAGCTATAATTGACTCTAGTAATTGCCTACAATTGAGGTCAGGCTTATTGGGCGGTAATTGACGGTAACGACTTGTCCCCTGTTTTAAAAATAGGAATTACATTAGCCATCTTCCACATATCAGACACTACACCTGTTTGAAGAGATAAATTAAAAATATTAGTAATGGTTCACAGAGTTCCATTTTGCATTCCTTAAGAACCCTTGAAAAAACCTCATCAGGGCCCGGGCGACTATTTTGCTTCAGTCTGTCTATCTGCTTCACAACCATCTCACTAGTGACTGTGATGTTACATAATTTACTTCTGCTAGCCCACTGTAAAAATTAATTACTGGAATATTGATAGTGTCTTCCTGTGTAAAAACTGAGAGAAAATAATTATTTAAAATCAAGCACATTTCATTCTCTTTGTCAGTAAGGTGCCCATAGTAATTTTTAAGGGGACCTTATCTTATCTCTAACTTTTGTTCTATAGACCTGGAAAAAACTTTTTGGGTTGTTTTTGAATCCCAGCAAATTTAAT
>NC_069459.1:20471951-20515141 GCF_026875155.1 Cherax quadricarinatus | reverse complement strand
CTAAAAACTTATCCCATTCATACATCCACTTACTACTGTCAACTACTCTAGGGGCCTTTAAAACCCTTAATATAAACCCTTTTGACCTAAAACGCTTTCTTGATATTGTGACAGAACCCACAGGCATAACACCAGACACAAACATCTCTGCGACATTCCCTTGTCCGACTAAACCTTTACAAAAATTCATTGTATGTCAAAGGCCCTAAAATCTGGAATACCCTACCTGAGAACTCTAAGAACTGCAAAACACATCCTCACCTTCAAAACTACCATTAGAAAACATCTTATCTCCCTGATACACCCCGTCAACTAACTACACGAATACCACCTGGTGGTTCCCCACTTACACCTCACTCACTCATTTGACCATAAACAGAAATATTAATCTCAATCTTAAAATAATAATCCTGTGATACCCCAAATACTGAAACTATGTACTGTCCAAAAAAAAAAGCATCACATTGCTAGACTCACAAACTAGTATTTAGTCACTTAGCCATAATACCAACTTACCTCATAATTTGTAATATTTTACAATTAAGAATAAAACTAAGTCTGCCCGAAATGCCTAGCCATGCTAAGCGTTCTAGTGGTACACTCTGTAATCACTATTTTACTACATGTTAACCACACAATAACCAAATTTCTGTAAACTCAGCATTGTAATCCTTATAGAGAATAAACTTTGAATTTGAATTTGAAATTGAACCAGTGACTCAGTTGAACTACCAGTGAATCTGTTCAACTTCGAGTGATTCAGATCACCTAGCATTGACTCACTTCAACTACAAGTGATTCATTTCAACTACTAGTGACTAAGTTGAACTAAAACTGACTAAGTTGAACTAAAACTGACTTAGTTCAACTAATACTGAATCTGTTCAACTACCAGTGACTCAGTTCAATTACTAGTGACTCAGTTCAGTTACTAGTGACTCATTTCAACTACTAGGGATTTGGTTCAACTACCAGTGACTCAGTTCAATTACTAGTGACTCAGTTCAATTACTAGTGACTCAGTTCAGTTACTAGTGACTCAATGCAACTACCAGTGACTCAGATCAACTACCAGTGATTCACTTCAACTACCAGTGATTCACTTCAACTACCAGTGACTCAGTTCCTCTTCTAGTGACTCAGTTAAACTACTATTGATTCAGCTCGACTATTAATGATTCAGTTCAACTAATAGTGGCTCAGTTAAACTGCTAATTACTCAGTTCAACCACTAGTGACTCAGTTGAACTGCTAGTGACTCATTTCAACAATCAGTGACTCAGTTCAACTACTACTGACTCAGTTCAGCTACTAGTGACTCAGTTCAACTATTTATGCCTCAGTTCAAACATTATTGATTCAGTTCAGCTACAAGTGACTCAGTTCAACTACCAGTGTCTCAATTCAACTACCAGTGACTCAGTTCAACTACTAGTGACTCAGGCGAAGCTTTAGTGATTATGGTAAATTACTTACGGCTATGTTGATTAATTTTCCAGATGATTTATTAGTGATTCAGCTAAATTACTAGTGACATCACATTAAAGTGATGGTCACTCTCAACGATCACATTAAAGGGATGATCACACACTCAGAATCACATTAAAGTGATGGTCACACTCAGCAATCACGTAAAAGTGAGGTCACACACACACTCAACAATCACATAAAGTGATGGTCACACACTCAACAATCACATTAAAGTGATGGTCACCGGGTTACCTGGGGGTTATTCCGGGGATCAACGCCCCCGCGGCCCGGTCCATGACCAGGCCCTCCCGATGGATCAGGCCTGATCAACTAGGCTGTTACTGTGGCCGCACGCAGTCCAACGTACGAGCCACACCCCGGGCTGCCCGGGCACTGACTTTAGGTACTGTCCAGCTCTCTCTTGAAGGCAGCCAGGGGTTTATTGGCAATTCCCCTAACTTAATGGGAGGCTGTTGAAAGTCTTGGGCCCCGGACACTTATGATGTTTCCTTAGTGTACCAACGGCCGCCCCTACTTTTTATTGGCGGCATTTTGCATCGCCTCCCCAGTCTTTTACTTTCGTAGGGGGGTGATTTCTGTGTGCAGTTTTGGGGACCATTCCTTCCAAGATTTTCCAAGTGTAGATTTTTGATATATCTCTCCCTCCTGCGTTTCAACGAGTACAAGTCAAGTGCTTCCAAGCGTTCCCAGTAGTTAAGGTGCTTGACAGAACTTATACGTGCAGTAAAGGATCTCTGTATATCTCTAGATCTGCGATTTTCACCTGCTTTGAATGGAGATGTTAATGTACAGCAGTTTTCCCAGCCTAGAGAAAACAAGGGGTTTTGAAAAGGATCATCATTGGCTTGGCATCTCTCGTTTTGAAACGTTCTCATTATCCACCCTATCTTTTTCTTTGCACGTGCGATCGTGGCACTGTTGTGATCCTTTGAAAGTGAGACCCCTCAGATATTACTACTCCCAGGCCCCTTACATTATTTTTCCGTTCTATTGTAGGCCAGAGTCCTGTGGTATACTCTGTTCTATTTATTATCTCCTCCAGTTTTCTATAACGGAGTAGTTGGAATTTGTCCTCTTGAACACCAGGCCCTGTGGCCTGGTGGCTAAAGCTCCCGCTTCACACACGGAGGGCCCCAGGTTCGATTCCCGGGGGGTGGAAACATTCGACACGTTTCCTTAAAACCTGTTGTCCTGTTCACCTAGCACAAAAGGTACCTGGGTGTTAGTCGACTGGTGTGGGTCGCATCCGGGGGGACAAGATTAAGGACCCCAATGGAAATAAGTTAGACAGTCCTCGATGACGCACTGACTTTCTTGGGTTTCCTGGGTGGCTAACCCTCCGGGGTTAAAAATCCGAACGAAATCTCTTATTCTTTACCGTTGCCCACGGGAAAAACTTGTTTATATCTTCTTGGAGGTTAACCCGTCCTCAGCAGATGACAGCCTCATGCAGATCCTATATCATCCGCAAAGGATGATAGGGTGCTGTGATGTATATCTCTGTCTATGTCTGGTATGAGGATAAGGAATAAGATGGGGGCGAGTATTGTGCCTTGTGGAACAAGCTCTTCACTATGGCAGCCTCCGTTTTAACTCTGTTGACCACTACTTTTTGTGTTCGATTTGTTAGGAAGTTGAAGATCCATCTCCCCACTTCCCATTATTCCTTTAGCACGTATTTTATGGGCTTTTACACCATGATCGCATTTGTCAAATGTTTTGCAAAGTCTGTGTATATTACATCTGCATTTGATTTTCTTCCAGTGCATCCAAGGCCATATCATAGTGATCCAGTAGTTGTGAGAGGCAGGAGCGACCTGCCCTAAAACCCATTTTGCCCTGGATTGTGCAGATTTTGGGAATTCAGGTGATTTGAAAGTCCTGCTTCTTAGCATCCTTTCAAAGATTTTTATGATGGGGGACGTCAGAGCTTTTGGTCTATAGTTCTTAGCTAATGCTTGCTGCCACCTTTATGAAGTGGGGTTTATATCCGTTGTTTTAAGTGAGGGTGGAATTTCACCCATTTTCCAAGCTCCTCCTCCATAGTGTACTTAGGGCACACGAGGGGGGTTTTTCTTGCAGTTCTTAATGAAAACAGAGTTCCACGAGGTCTGGGCCTGGGGCTGAGTGCATGGGCATGTTTGTCAATGGCTTTTTCGAAATCTATCGGAGTTAGGGTAATGTCGGAAATCTGCATACATTTATGGAGTTTTGAGGCTCATTCAAAAAGAAATCTTTTGGGTTCGTCGATCCTGAGGCCGATTAGTGGTTCACTAAACACAGAGTCATACTGGGATTTCAGTATTTCACTCATTTCCTTGTTGTCATCTGTGTAAGTCCCATCCTGTCTGAGTAAAGGCCCATACTAGATTGGTATTTGCCTTGTTTTTGGCATATGAAAAAAAAATATTTTGATTTCTTTCAATTTCACTAATAGCTTTAAGCTCCTCCTGCCTCTCCTGGTTCCTGTAAGAACCATTTAGCTTAAGTTCGATAGTTTTCCACTTCCCTGGTCAGTGCCCCCTTTTCGTGTATCAGATGTTCTAGCACTCCTGAGGAGCTCAGTGACTCTTCTTCGTCTTCTGTAGAGGGAGCGTCTTTTTCTCCCAGTTTACTCCCGCTCTTCTTCTTTCTTAGGGGAATATGCCTAGAACATGCTTCGGCACCAGGAAGTTGATCTTTCAAGGCACTGGTTTGGATCCATGTCATTTAAGACATCTTCCCAACATGTTTCGTTTAGGACATGGTTTACCTGTCCAGTTGATGTTCTTGTTGTTGAAGTTGTATTTTGTGAAGACACCTTCACAGGTACATGCATTCTGCTGATCGGGACCCCTATGCAGGGTACGCCCTGGACTTCGATTGGGTTGTGTTTCGGAATTTGTTGTTTTTGATATTCTTTATGTCTCTATCAGGTCCTCATTATTGTGAAGATAAGGTCAAGTGTGTTTTCTAGTCTTGTTGGCTCCACTTCTGCTGTTAAGGTGTGTTTTTTCGCAGAGACTTAGTAGCTCATGTGGTGTGACATTTCATCTGCGTACCCCGGGATTGTTTTCAGCAATAACATTATTTTGCTACATTCTTTCATTTTATATGCTTAGGTTGAAATCACAAAGCAGTAAGATGTTTGGGATGGAGCTGGAAGGTTTTCCAAACAGTAATCAATTTTCAGTAGCTGTTCCTTGAAACTGTTTTGGGGTTTTGAAATCTGGTGGCTTATATACAACCACAATGACCGGGTTTTTGGTTCTCGATCTTTATTGACAGCTTCAACTACCATTTGTGGTGTTCAGCAACTCCGTGCAGATGAGGGACTCTTTGACTACAGGCCAACCCCCTCCCCTTGTTGCCTGTTTTTTCTGTTGATCTAAAAAGGTTGTAACCACTTATCCATATTTCACTGTGAAAGTGATTTTTTTGCGTGATCTCTGTGAAGGCTGCAAACATTGCATTGACTCCTCTAAAGCCCCACTGATAAAAGGTATTTTGTTGTTGGGGGATGGCTTAAGGCCTGAAATATTAGCAAATGAACGGGGGTTGTATTCTGTGTTTGGTTGGGAGATTTTGTTATTGGCATCAGTAGTTGTAATTCTGGAGGCCAGGGGTGGCCACTGGCTGCGCCTCCAGTCCAACAAGGGGCTCCAAGGTAGTGGACTATTTTTGTTATTTCCTTCCATTTCTTTTTCCTTTTCCCTTTGCCACTAAAAAATCACCTGGAGTTGGGTTGTAGCTGCTTTGTTTGTCTTGTGGGTCTGTGCCTCCTGGTCCCTTTAGATGGTATGCAGGGCAGTCGATGTTGTAACACTGCTTCTGGGACCGAGGAGTGACACATTTTGGTGAAAGAAATTTACAGGAAGAAAACGACACAGTCCTTTAGACAGGAGCCCGCTACATTTTTTGGGATGCTCAAAGTTGCATGTCCCCTTTTTTTCCTGATATGCCATGCTTACAGATGCCAAAGCATAATATTTGCACAAAAATTTACCTTTGGTTGAGATTGTTTGGGGCTGCACATAATCCTCAGTATCCAAGTCAGGGCCACCCCGTCCTGGATTCCCTCTACTTTCCCCGCAGAAGAAGAAGGAGGAGACTCCTCTCCAACATCTGAACTGTGGGCCACGGTCTTGTGCAATGATGGTTATATATTTACGGGTTTTTTGTGGTGGTTTTGGTAGGGTCCATAGTAGAGTCTGAGCTGGCAGTAAGGCTGGGGGCTGGATCTGAGTCAGCACTGGGGCTGGGGGCTGAGCCTGGGCCAGCGGCCGGGCCTGGGTCAGCGGCTGGGCCTGGGCCAGCGGCTGACCTGGGCCACGGCTGGGCCTGGCCAGCGACTGGGCCTGGGCCAGTGGCTGGCCTGGGCCAGCACCAGCACTGTGGGGGATTAGTGCTGTGATTGGGGGATGGGTCTGGTTTAGCACATGTGGGTGACTATCACATTAAAGTGATGGTCACACTTTAACAACCACAATAAAGTGATGGTCACACTCAACAATCACAATAAAGTGGTCACACACACCAACAATCACAATAAAGTGATGGTCACACTCAACAATCACAAAAAGTGATGGTCACACTCAAAAAACCACAATAAAGTGATGGCACACTCAACAATCACAATAAAGTGATGGTCACACTCAACAATCACAATAAAGTGATGGTCACACTCAACAATCACAATAAAGTGATGGTCACACTCAACAATCACAATAAAGTGATGGTCACACTCAACAATCACAATAAAGTGATGGCACACTCAACAACCACAATAAAGGATGGTCCACACTCAACAATCACAATAAGTGATGGTCACACTCAACAATCACAATAAAGTGATGGTCACACTCAACAATCTGCTTCATCTTATGTAGTTAACAAAATATATCCTGCCCTTTTCTTCAAACTTGTTTTCAAAAAATAAAACTTCCAAATGTCCGAGGAATAAGAAACGGAACTTAAGTTTTTCAGTGGCATTTCTACCTTATACTGGAAGAAACGTTACGGATATAGCAGAAGTTTTATTTTTATTTTATCTTACTCTGCCCGGTAAGAGGCTCTTGATCCAAGGGATTGGACTTATCTTTTCTTTGAATATATGTAATTGACTTAATTCCGCTGGGCACTATGACCCCTACAAGTTTTGCACTTCCTCTTGATTAAACCATAATTAACTGTCTTATTCTAAACTGTTTTATTCTAAACTGTTTTTTTTCTAAACTGTCTCACTGTAACATAACAAACATTGTTAGTGACTCACCAGATTTTTACCGGGTTTGTTGAAAGTTTTCACAGCAGCTGAGCTCCTGGTGACCTGCTGAAGATAAGTTATAACTCAGTTGACTACTGACTTAGGTGGGTTACCAGAGACTCAGTTCATTTACTAAAGACTCAGGTGAACTACTATTAGCTCAGGTGAATTATTAGTGACTCAGTTTAACTACCAGTGACTCAGTTCAACTGCCAGTGACTCATTTCAACTGCCAGTGACTCAGTTCAACTACTGGTGACTCAACTGAACTGCTAGTGACTCACTTCACTACCAGTGACTCAGCTCAATTACTAATGAATCAGTTCAACTATCAGTGACTCAATTCAACTACTAATGACTCAGTTCAATTACTAGCGAATCAGTTCAACTACCAGAGACTCTGTTCAACTTATAGTGAATCAGTTCAACTACCAATGACTTAGTTCATCTACCAGTGACTCATTTCAACTACTCCCTAATTCTGTTCAGCTATCAGTGCTCAGTTCAACTACCATTGACTCATTTCAACTATTAGTGAATCAGTTCAACTACCAGTGACTCTGTTCAACTAATAGTGAATAAATTCAACTACCAGTGATTAATTTCAACTGCTAGTGACTCAGTTCAACTATCAGTGGGCTCAATTAAACTACCAGTGACTCAGGCCAACTACTAGTGACTCAGTACACCTACCTGTGAAATCAGTTCAATTACTAGTAACTCAGTTCAACTGCAGTGACTCAATTCAACCACCAGTGACTCAATTCAACTACTATGACTCAGTTCAACTACTAGTGACTCAGTTGAGCCACCAGTGACTCAATTCAAAATACCAGTCACTCAGTTTTAACTACTAGGGACTCGGTTCAACTATCAGCCACTCAGTTCAACTTCCAGTGACTCAGTTTTAACTACCAGTGACTCAGTTCAACTAACAGTGACTCAAATCAACTGCTCGTGGACTCACTTCAACTACTAGTGACGCAATTCAAATAATAGTGACACAGTTCAATTACCAGTCCCTCAGTTTCAACTACCAGTGACTCAGTTCAACTACCATGACTCAGTTTCAACTGCCAGTGCTCAGTTCAACTGCCAGTGACTCAGTTCAACTACCAGTGACTCAGTTCAACTACCAGTGACTCAGTTCAATACCAGTGACTCAGTTAACTACTAATGAATCATTTCAACTGCCAGTGACTCAGTTCAACTGCCAGTGACTCAGTTCAACTACCAGTGATTCACTTCAACTTCTAGTGACTCGGTTCAACTAATAGTGACTCATTTCAATTACTAGTGGCTCAGTACAATTACCAATGACTCATTTCAACTACAAGTGACTTAGTTCCACTACCAGTGACTCACTTCAACTACTAGTGACTCATCAGCTACTAGCGACTTGGTTCAACTACTAGTGACTCAGTCCAACTACTAGTGACTCAGTTCAACTAATAGTGACTCATTCCAACTATTAGTGACTCATTTCAACATTCTGTGACTCAGTTCAAGTACTAGTGATTCAGTTCAACTACTATTGACTTAGTACACCTTTTAGTGACTCAGTTCAACTATTTTGATGATTATTTAAAGACTCAATTAATTACTAGTGACTCAGTAGACACACGATGCTAAAGGTAAACCAAAAGCGACACTACTGAACTACTAAAATGACTAAACTGACTTCAAAAGTAACTCACTTGTCTCGTGAAGGAAATCATCTGACTGAAGCATAACAGTAAAGTGCACACTGTTCTGAAGTGTTAATAGAGTGATGACAATACTGTAATTCCCAGCCTTCTGTGTGACTCTTCTGATGTGACTACATTGTTTGTTCTTTTCCACAACTCGCTATCATAAAATTTGTTGACTGGACGTGGCACTATGGTGGTGGGCGCAGATAGATGGTGTCAAATTATGCATGGAAAGTGGGGTAGCCAATGTCTCCAGCTGTCACTGGTTTATTCGTGCTGCATTCAGTGATTTGCAAAAACTCGGTAGCTCGGTTGGTAGCACACTCAGTTCAGACACTGAGGTCCGTGGGTTTGATCCCGGTACGCGTTCAACATTAGGGCGTGTTTCTTTAAGACACCTACTGTCCCTGTTCACTTAGCAGCAAGTAGAAACATGGATGTTAGTCGACTGGTGTAGGTCGCATAATGGGGACAAAATTAGCCTAAATTCCCCGAAATATTCTGCATAACCAGGGGGCTGTCTATATTGTATATCATTGACGTCAAGTAATGAGGCTGACGAAGGAAGGAGCTCATTTGGAATTACCAGTAACTCTGTGAGGAGCTGAACGAAATATATAAGAGGTATTCTAGTGGAATCAGGAACATTATCAAAAAGCCAAAGTGAGTCCACCAACGAACACTGGACACAATGTACACGCCAGAAGGAAAGGTGAGGGGAAATACCTAGGAAGCTAGACAACAGGACCAGAAACATCTCTCCGTAAGTTCTGTGAAAGGAAGCAGAGGAACTGCGCGAACCACTAGCAGCGATCCTCAACAAGTCATTTGAGACAGGGCAGCTGCCAGAAGTCTGGAAAACAGTGAATGTAGTCCCAATTTTTAAAGAGGAGGAGACAGGTGTCATTGAATTACAGACCAGCGTCACTAACAAGAATAATATGTACCCATGAAGATTATCAGAAGAAGAGTGGAGCACCTGGAAAGCCGTCGATATATATGCAACTTCCAGCATAGTTTTTGTGATGTAAATTCTTGCAGAGGGAGAGAGGGGAGAGAGAGAGAGAGAGAGAGAGGAGAGAGAAAAGAGAAGAGGAGAGAGAGAGAGAGGGAGAGAGAGAGAGAGGGGGAGGAGAGAGAAGAGGGGAAGAGAGAGAGAGAGAGAAGATGAAAAGAAGAGAGGAGAGAGAGAGAGAGAGAAGAGGAGAGAGAGAAGAGAGAGGGAAGGAGGAAGAAGAAGAAGAAGAAGAAGAAGAAGAAGAGGAAGAAGAAGAAGAAGTTGATATCCTTAGGGTGAAATTTGACTCCAAGCTGACCACGAAGAACGACGCTGTAAATCTTGCAAACAAGGCAGCCAGGAAGCTTACAGCATTTTACCTTATCTCACATCTGCTTGACAGTAGGGAGCGGTGCTCACCGTAATTTCGACAGGAGCAATATGTGCCTTTTGCACCGGCCAGTTAATTTTGTCCACCAGCCAACTTGGCCCTTTAAACCACGATAAAGCACTCACAAATTTTTCATAAGTCAAGCCTCGAGACAAGAAGTCAGCTGGGTTCTCGTCACCAGGAATGTGATTAAAGGTTAACATATGCTGACCCAAACTGTTATATTTCTCCTGCATTTGATTGATTTCAGCGACTCTGTTTTGTACATACACAATTTTACTGTTACCATTACGAATCCATTGTAAGGATACCTCGTTATCAGACCAAATTACGGTGTCCGCTGATATTTTTCTCTCGCAATTTATTTCTTATATAATTGGCTAATTTGACACCTACATAAATGGCCGTTAATTCCAACTGAGGTAAGGTGCGTGATTTGATTGGAGCCACCTTAGCCTTAGACATAACAAGGGGAAATGGCACTATTACATTTAAGGGAAGCGACTGCTCCATATGCTAATTTCGAAGCATCGCAAAAAATGTGGAGTAAATTTTCTCCATCTTGACTGGCCACATTACGGGGGAACTTTTAACATTGGTAATTTTACATATTCCCCTATTAGTTCTTCCCACCTTTCAACAAATTCCTCGGGGAGGGTTTCATCCCCAAACACACTTAAGCTTTCCCGCTTCTTGTATCAACAATTTTCCTCTTATGGAAGTGGGGACACTAAGCCTAGTGGATCGAAGCATTTTTTAAACTTCTGCAAGCAAGACTTCTTGGGTTTAAATTTATTGGGGGAGCTGTGCTTAGACTTTAACGATAACAAAATCTCCCTCTGAATTTCAGCACCCAATATCCAGCATATAACCAAAAAAGTATCCAAAACGGTTGGGATCCTCTCCAAGATACGATACTACGTGCCGCAAAATGCCTTCTCACTCTATACCATCACTTATTTTATCCATACCTCACTATGCTATTTGTGCTTGGGGCTCAACTGCAGCAACACACCTAAAGCCAATAATACCATCAAAAAGCTGGCAGTAAGAATATTCACTAAATCCCATCCCTGGCAACTCACACCCCCCCCACTCTTCATAGACCATAAACTTACTCCCAGTTCGTAACATCCACACTACTACTGTGCATCTACTCTACAGGGACTTAACTCTATATCAACCTGACCTAAAAACGCTTTTTGATAGTTGTGACAGAATCCCACGGCTAACACCAGACTCAAAATCTCTGCGCATTCCCATTGGTCCGACTAAACCTTTACAAAAATTCATTGTATGTAAAGGCCCTAAAATCTGGATACCATACATGAGAACTCTAGGCAACTGCAGACACCATTCCTCACCTTCAGTACTACCATTAGAAAACATTTGTCTCCCTGATACACCCCGTCAACTAACTACACGATTACCACTGGCTGGTTCACACTTACACTCACTCACTCATATTGACCATAAACGAAATAAATTAATCTCCAATCTTAAAATAATGAATCCTGTGATACTCCATACTGACACTATGTACTGTGCCAAACAAAAGCATTCACATTGCTAGACTCACAAAACCTGTATTTAGTCAGTAGCCATAAATACCAACTTACCTCATAATTTGTAATACTTTTACAATTAAGAATAAAAACTAAGTCTGCCCGAAATGCCTAGCCATGCTAAGCGTTCTAGTGGTACACTCTGTTAATCACTATTTTACTACATGTTAACCTCACCATATCAAATTTCTGTAACTCAGCATTGTAATCCTTATGAGAATAAACTTTGAATTTGAATTTGAAAATTGAACCAGGGACTCAGTTGAACTACCAGTGAATCTGTTCAACTTCGAGTGATTCAGATCACCTAGCATTGAGCCACTTCAAACTACAAGTGTTTCATTTCAACTTAGTGACTAAGTTGTTTTTTTTTTTTTTTTTTTTTTTTTTTTTTTTTTTTTTTTTTTTTTGTTTTTTTTTTTTTTTTTTTTTTTTTTTTTTTTTTGTTTTTTTTTTTTTTTTTTTTTTTTTTTTTTTTTTTTTTTTTTTTTTCCCCCCCCCCCTAAACTAAAACTGACTATGTTGGATCTAAATCTGACTTAGTTCAACTAATAACTGAATCTGTTCAACTACAGTGACTCAGTTCAATTACTAGTGACTCAGTTCTTTACTAGTGACTCATTTCAACTACTAGGAGATTTGGTTCAATACAGTGACTCAGTTCAATTGACTAGTGGACTCAGTTCAATCACTAGTGACTCAGTTCAGTTACTAGTGACTCAATGAATTCTACCAGAGACTCAGATCAACTACAGTGATTCACTTCAACTACAGTGATTCACTTCAACTACCTGTGGACTCAGTTCCTCTTCTAGTGACTCAGTTAAAAACTACTATTGATTAGCTCGTAATTATATGATTCAAGTTCAACTAATAGTGCTCAGTTAAAATGCTAAATACTCAGTTCAACCACTAGTGGACTAGTTGAGACCTGCTAGTGAATATTTCAACAATTCAGTGACTCAGTTTCAACTACTACTGACTCAGTTCAGCTACTAGTGGACTCAGTTCAACTAACCAGTGTCTCAAGTTCAACTACAGTGACTTCAGTCAACTACTAGTGAACTCAGGCGAAGCTTTAGTGATTAGGTAAATTACTTAGGCTATGTTTGATTTATTTCAGTGATTTATTAGTGATTCAGCTAAATTACTAGTGACATCACATTAAGTGATGGTCACTCTCACGTCACATTAAAGGGATGATCCACATCAGATCACATTAAAGTGATGGTCACACTCTAGCAATCACGTAAAAGTGATGGTCTCACACACACTCAACAATCACAATAAAAGTGATGGTCACACACTCCAACAATCACATGTAAATGATGGTCACCTGGAGGTTACCTGGAGGTTATTCCTGGGATCAACGCCCCCGCGGCCCGGTCCCATGACCAAGGGCCTCCCGACTGGATCAGGGCCTGATCAACTAGGACTGTTACTGCTGGGGGCGGGCGTTTGGGGGGGCGGAGCCGCACGCGTCCAACGTACGAGCCACAGCGGCAGATCCGGCACTGACTTTAGGTATCTGTCCAGCTCCTCTTGAAGGCAGCCCAGGGTTTATTGGCAATTCCCTAATGCTAATGGAGGCTGTTGAACAGTCTTGGGCCACCGGACACTTATGATGTTTTCCCTTAGTGTACACACGGCGCCCCTACTTTTTATTGAGCGGCTTTTGCATCGCTAGCCCAGTCTTTTTACTTTCGTAGGGAGTGATTTCTGTGTGCTGATTGGGACCATTCTTCCAAAGATTTCCAAGTGTAGATTATGGATTTATCTCTCCCTCCTGCGTTTTCAACGAGTACAAGTCAAGTGCTTCCAAGCGTTCCCAGTAGTTAAGGTGCTGACAGATACTTTTACGTGCAGTAAAGGATTCTGGTAATACTCTCCTAGATCTGCGATTTCACCTGCTTTGTCTGGAGAATGTTAATGTACAGCAGTATTCCAGCCTAGAGGAAACAAGTGGTTTGAAAAGGATTCATCATTGGCTTGGCATCTCTCGTTTTGAACGTGCTCATTATCCATCCTCTCATTTCTTTGCCACGTTGCGATCGTGGCACTGTTGTGATCCTTGGAAAGTGAGATCCTCAAGATATTACTACTCCCAGGTCCCCTTACATTATTTTCCGTTCTATTGTACGGACAGGTCTGTGGTATACTCTGTTCTAGTATTAACTCTCCAGTTGTCTATAACGAGTCGTTTGGAATTTGTCCTCATTGACACCAGGCCGGTGGCTGGTGGCTAAGCTCCCGTTAACCCTGAGGGCCCAGGTTCGATTCCCGGCGGGTGGAAACAGTCGGACACGTTACTACACCTGTTGTCTCCTGTTCACCTAAGCAGCAAATAGGTACCTGGGTGTTAGTCGCTGGTGTGGGTCGCATCCTGGGGGACAAGTTAAGGACCCCAATGGAAATAGTTAGACAGTCCACGCGCATGACGCATGACTTTTCTTGGGTTATCTGCGGTGGCTAACCCTCGGGTTAAAATTCCGAACGGAATCTCTTATTCTTTTCGGGTTGCCCACTGGGAAAATTGGTTTTTATTCTTCTTTGAGGTTAACCGCGTCCTTCAGCAGATGACAGCCTCATGCTGGATCCTAGTATCTTCCGACAAAGATGATACGGTGCTGTGATGGATATCTCGTCTATGTCTGGTTTGAGATAAGGAATAAGATGGGGGGCGAGGTATTGTGCCTTGTGGAACAGAGCCTTCACTATGGTCAGCCTCGATTTACTATGTTGACCACTACTCTTTGTGTTCGATTTGTTAGGAATGACAAGGATCCATCTCACCACTTTCCCAGTTATTCCTTTAGCACGTATTTTATGGGCTATTACACCATGATCGCATTTGTCAAATTGCGCTTTTGCAAAGTCTGTGTATAATACTTTGCATTCTGATTTTTCTTCCATTGCATCCAAGGCCATATCATTAGTGATCCAGTAGTTGTGAGAGGCAGGAGCACCTGCCCTGAACCCATGTTGCCCTGGATTGTGAAGAGTTTGGGAATTCAGGTGATTTGCAGTTCCTGCTTCTTAGCACTCTTTCAAAGATTTTTATGATGTGGGACGTCGAGCTATTGGTTATAGTTCTTAGCTAATGCTTTGCTGCCACCTTTATGAAGTGGGGCTATATCCGTTGTTTTAGTGACTGTGGATTTTACCCATGTCCCTAGAGCTCCTCCTCCATAGTTAACTTAGGGACACAACGTGCAGGGGTTTCTTGCAGTCTTATGAAAACAGAGTTCCACGAGTCTGGGCCTGGGGCTGAGTGCATGGGCATTGTCAATGGCTTTTTCGAAAAGCTATCGGAGTTAAGGTAATGTCGGAAATCTGGATACATTTATGGAGTTTTGGAGGCTCATTCATAAAAGAAATCATTTGGTTCGTTCGATCCTGAGGCCCCCGAAAAATTTTAGTGGGGTTTCACTAAACACAGAGTCATACTGGGATTTCAGTATTTCACTCATTTCCTGTTTCATCTGTGTAAGTCCATCCTGTTTGAGTAATGCCCGATACTTGATGTGGTATTTTGCCTTGTTTTTGGCTATGAAAAGAAATTATTTTGAATTTCTTTCAATTTCTCTAATAGCTTTAAGCTCCTCCTGCCTCTCCTGGTTCCTGTAAGAATCAGTTAGCTTAAGTTCGATAGTTTCCACTCCCTGGTCAGTGACCTCCTGTCGTGTATTCAGATGTTCTAGCAATCTGAGGAGATCAGTGACTCTTCTTCGTCTTTCTGTAGAGGGGGTCTTATTCTCTCCAGTTTACTTCCCGCTCTTCTTCTTTTTTGGGGGAATATGCCTGAACATCTTCGGCTACCAGGAATTGATTCCTTTTCAAGGCACTGGTTTGGATCCATGTCATTTAAACATCTTCCCAACATGTTTCGTTTAGGACATGGTTTACCTGCCGTCCCTGTTGATTGTTCTTGTTGTTGATGTTGTATTTTGTGAAGACACCTTCACAGGTACATGGCATTCAGCTGGATCAGGACCCCTATGCATGTACGTCTGGACTTCGATTAGTTGTGATCGGAATTTGTTTGTTTTGATATTCTTATGTCTCTTATCAGGTAATCATTATTTGTGAAGATACAGGACAAGTGTGTTTTCTAGTCTATGTTGCTCCACTATCTTGTGGCTTAAGGTGTGTTTTCGCAGAAGACTTAGTAGTTTAATACTCATGTTGTGTGTGACTTTTCATCGCGTACCTCCGGGGATTGTTCAGCAATAACATTATTTGCTCATTCTTTCATTTTTACTGCCTTAGGTTGAAAATCACAAAGCAGAAAAACGTAGATGTTTGGTGGATGGGCTGGAAGGTTTTCCTAACAGTAATCAATTTTCAGTAGCTGATCCTTGAACTGTTGTGAGGTTGCATCTGGTGGCTTATATACAACCCACAATGACCAGGTTTTGGTTCTCGATCTTTATTGACAGCTTCAACATACCTCATTTGTGGTGTCAGCAACTCGTGAGATGAGGGACTCTTGACATACAGGCATCCCCCTCCCTGTTGACCTGTTCTTTATGTTGCATCTAAAAAGGTTGTAACCACTTATCCTATTTCACTGTGAAAGTGATCTTTTTGTGTGAGTCTCTGTGAAGGATGCATACATTGCATTAGTCTCCTCTAGAATCCACTGATAATAGGTATTTTTGTTGTTGGTGGATGGCTTAAGGCCCTGTATATTAGCAAATATTGAACGAGGTTGTTTTTTATTATGTGTTTGTTGGGAGATTTTGTTATTGGCATCAGTAGTTGTATATTCTGGAGGGCCATGGTGGCATGTGGCCTCTGGCTGCGCCTCCCAGTCCAACAAGGCTACAAGGTAGTGGGACTATTTTTGTTATTTTCCTGCCATTTTCTTTTTCCGTTTCCTGCCACTAAAAATCTCCTGGAGTTGGGTTGTTAGCTGTATTGTTTGTCTTGGTGGGGTCTGTGCCTCCTGGTTTCCTTTTAGATGGTATGCCAGGGAAGTAGATGTTGTAACACTGCTTCTGGAGGACGAGGAGTGAACACATTTTTGGGTGAAAGAAAGTACAGGAAGAAGAACGAACTCAGTTCCTTTAGACAGGAGGTCCGCTAATTTTTTGGGATGCTCAAGTTGCATGTCCCATTTTTTTCCTGATTTGCCTTGCTTACAGATGCCAATGCATAATTATTTGCACAAATTCCACCTTTGGTTGAGAATTGTTGGGTCTGCATAATTATCCTCAGTATTCCAAGTCAGGGGCACTCCGTCCTGGATTCCATCTACTTTCCCCAGCAGAAGAA
Source organism: Cherax quadricarinatus (assembly GCF_026875155.1). Taxonomy (NCBI): domain Eukaryota; kingdom Metazoa; phylum Arthropoda; class Malacostraca; order Decapoda; family Parastacidae; genus Cherax; species Cherax quadricarinatus. The sequence goes on along the minus strand of NC_069459.1, from coordinate 20,498,484 downwards.
GAAGGAGGAGATCCTCTCCAACATTGAAACTGTGCGGCAGCGGTCTTGTGCAATGATGGTTATATATTTACGTTTTAGTGGTGGTTATGGTTAGGGGGTCCTTAGTAGAGTCTGAGCTGGCCCGTAAGGCTGGGGGCTGGATCTGAGTCAGCACTGGGGCTGTGGGGCTGAGCCTGGGGCCAGCGGCCGGGCCTGGGGTCAGCGGCTGGGCCTGGGCCCAGCGGCTTGAGCCTGGGCCAGCGGTGGGCCTGGGCCAGCGGCTGGCCTGGGCCAGATGGCTGGGCCTGGGCCAGCACCAGCACTGTGGGTATTAGTGCTGTGAATTGGGGGATGGGTTCTGGTTTAGCAATATGTGGTGACTATCACATTAAAGTGTTGGTCACACTCAAAACCACAAATAAAGTGATGGTCACACTCAACAAACCACTAATAAAGTGATGGTCACACTCACACAATTCCAAATAAAAGTGATGGTCACACTCAACAATCACAATAAAGTGGTCTCACACACTCAATCAATCACAATAAAGTGATGGTCACACTCAACAATCACAATAAAGTGATGGTCACACTCAAACATCCACAATAAAGTGTGGTCACACTCAACAATCACAATAAAGGGTAGGGTCACACTCAACAATCACAATAAAGTGGTCACACACACTCAACAATCCACAATAAAGTGATGGTCACACTCAACAACCACAATAAAGTGATGGTCACACTCAACAAACCCCAAAAAGTGATGGTCACACTCAACAATCACAATTAATGTGATGGTCACACTAAACAATCACAATAAAGTGGTCACACACACTCAACAATTAACAATAAAGTGATGGTCACACTCAACAATCACAATAAAGTGATGGTCACACTCTAACAATCACAATAAGTGGTCACACATCTCAACAAGCACAATAAAGTGTTGGGCTCAATCAAAATCACAATAAAGTGATGGTCCATCACATTCACAATAAAAGTGATGGTACACTCCAACAATCACAATAAAGTGTCACAACACACTCATCAATCACAATAAAAAAAAAAAAAAAAAAAGTTTTTTTTGATGGTCACACTCAACAATCCAATAAAGTGGTCACACACATCAACAATCACAATAGTAGTGATGGTTCACACTCTTTTAACAATCCAATTAAGTGGTCACACACACTCAACAATCACAAAAGTGATAGGTCACCACTCAACAATCACAATAAGTGATGGTCACATCAACAATCACATTAAAGTGGTTCACACACACTCAACATCACATTAGTGATGTCACACTCAACAATCACAATAAAGTGATGGTCACCACTCAACAAACACAATAAAGTGATGGTTCACACTCAACAATCACCAATAAAGTGATGGTTCAACTCAACAATCACATAAAGTGATGGTCACACTCAAACATTGTCAATAAAAGTGTATGGTCACAACTCAACCACAATAAAGTGATGGTCACACTCACAATCACAATAAAGTGATGGTCACACTCAACAATCACAATAAAAGTGATGGTCACACTTCAACAATCTGCTTCATCTTATGTATGTTAACAAAATATATCCGTGCCCTTTTCTTCAAACTTGTTTTCAAAAAATAAAACTTCCAATATGTCCGAGAATAAAGAAACGGAACCTTAAGTTTTTCAGTGCCATTTTAACTTATACTTGGAAGAAACGTTTGGTTATTGCAGAAGTTTTATTTTTAATTTTATTTACTCTGCCCGGTAAGAGGCGCTTGATCCAAGGGATTTGGACTTATCTTTTCTTTGAATATATGTAATTGACTTAATCGCTGGCACTATGACCCCTACTAGTTTTGCACTTCCTCTTGATTAATCCATTATTAAAAACTGTCTATTCTAACCTGTTGTTTCTAAACTGTTTTTTTTCTAACTGTTATCCACTGTAACATAACAAACATTGTTAGTGATCAACAGATTTTTTACCGGTTTGTTGAAAGTTTTCACAGCAGATGAGCTCTGGTGACTGCTGGAAGATAAGTTATAAAACTCAGTTGACTACTGACTGAGGTGGGTACCAGAGACTCAGTTCATTACTAAAGATCAGGTGAACTTACTATTAGCTCAGGTGAATTATTAGTGACTCAGTTTATTCTACCAGTGATCAGTTCAACTTGCCCAGTGACTTCATTTCAACTGCCAGTGACTAGTTTCAACTACTGGTGACTCTACAGAACTGCTAGTGACACACTTCACTACCAGTGACTCAGCTAAGTACTAATGAATCAGTTAAACTATCAGTGGACTCAGTTCAACTACTAATGGACTCAGTTCAATAATAGCGAATCAGTTCAACTACCGAGGACTCTGTTCAATCTTATAGTGAATCAGTTCAACTACAATGACTTAGTTCATTTACCAGTGACTTCATTTCAACTACTCGTAATTCTGCTTCAGCTATCAGTGACTCAGTTAATACATTGACACATTTCAACTATTAGTGAATCAGTTCAACTACCAGTGACTTCTGTTCAACTAATTAGTGAAATAAATTCAACTTAACAGTGATTAATTACAACTGCTAGTGACTCAGTTTCTCAACTATCAGTGACAATTAACTACCAGTGACTGCAGGCCAACTACTAGTGACTCAGTTACCCCCCCCAAACAAAAAACTACACCTACCTGTGACTCAGTTAATGACTAGTAACTCAGTCTCAACTGTAGTGACTCATTCAACCACCGTGACTCATTCAAACTACTAGTGACTCAGTTCAACTACCTAGTGAACTCAGTTGAGCACAGTGATCTCAATTCAAACTACTGTCATCGTTCAAACTACTAGGGGACTCGGTTCAACTATAGCCACTCATTTCAAACTTCCACAGTGACTCAGGTTCAACTACCAGTGACTAAGTTCAACTAACAGGTGACACAGTTCAACTGCTCGTGACTCCACTTCAACTACTAGTGACGCAATTCAAATAATAGTGACACAGTTCAATACCAGTCCCTCAGTTTCAAAACTACAGTGGACTCAGTTCAATACCAGTGACTTTCAGTTCAAAACTATTTTTTTTTGTTTGCAGTGTCTCAGTTCAACTGCCATGGACTCAGTTCAACTACCAGTGACTCAGTTCAATACCAGTGACTCAGTTCAAAAACTACCGTGACGCAGTTTATACTAATGAATCATTCATCTGCAGTGGACTCAGGTTCAACTAAAGTGATTCACTTCAACTTCTATGTGAAGCAGTTCAAACTAATAGTGTCATTTAATTTAATAGTGGCTCAGTACCAATTACCAATGACTCATTTCTACTACAAGTTGACTGAGTTCCACTACCAGTGACATACTTCAAACTACTAGTGACTCATCAGCTACTAGCGACTTGGTTCAATACTAGTGACTCCAGTCCAACTACTAGTGACTCAGTGCAAACTAATAGTGACTCATTCCACTATTAGTGATCATTTCAACATTCTGTGACTCAGTTCAAGTATAGTGATTCAGTCAAACTACTTAATGACTCATGTTCAGCTATCAGTGACCTCAGTTCAACTAATATTGACTTTAGTACACCTTTTTGTGACTCAGTTCAACTATTTTAAATGATTTATTAATGACTCATCGTAATTACTAGTGACTCAGTAGACACACGATTTGCTTAAAGGTAAAACCAAAAGCGGACACTACTGAACCATGAAATGACTAAACTGACTTCTAAAGTAACTCACTTGTTCGTGAGGGAAATCATCTGTCTGAAGCATAACAGTAAAGTGCAACATGGTCTGTAGTGTTAATAGAGTGATGAACAATACTGTAATTCCCAGCTTCTGTGTGACTCTTCTGATGTGGACTACATTGTTGTCCTTTTCAACAGCTCACTATCATAAAATTTGTTGACTGGACGTGGCCTATGGTGGCGAGGCGCAGAAAGATGGTGTCCAAATTAAGCGCGAAAAAAGTGGGGTAGCCAATGTCTCCAGCCTGTCACTGGTTTATTCGTGCTGCCATCAGTGATTGCGAAAGAAAATAGGTAGCTGGATGGTAGCACACTCAGTTCAGACACTGAGGTCCGCGGGTTCGATCCCCGGTACGCGTTCAAACATTAGGGCGTGTTTTCTTTTAAGACACTACTGTCCCTGTTTCACTTTAGCAGCAAGTAGAACAGGTGTTTGTCGGACTGGTGAGGTCGCATAATGGGGGACAAAAATTAGCCTAAATTCCCGAAATGTTCTGCTAAACAGGGGGCGTCTATATTGTATATCATTGAGTCAGGTAATGAGGCTGACGAAGGAAGGAGCTCAGTTGGAATAACTGTAACTCTGTGAAGGAGCTGAAACGAAATTATTAAGGAGTATTCCTAGTGGAATCAGGAACCATATCAAAAAGCCAAAGTGTGTCCACCAAACGAACACTGGACTCACAATGTACCACGCCAGAAGGAAAGAGTGAGGGAAACTACCTAGGAAGCTAGAAACAGACCAGAAACAATCTCTCCTAAGTTCTGTGAAAGGAAGCAGAGGACACTGCGCGAACACTAGGACAGCGGGACCTCAACAAGTCATTTGAGACAGGGTCAGCTGCCAGAAGTCTGGAAAAACAGTGCAATGTTGTCCCAATTTTCAATGGGAGGAGACAGGTGTATGGATTTACAGACAAGCGTCACTAACAAGAATAATAGTAACGCCATGAAGATTTTCAGAAGAAGAGTGGAGCAACCTGGAAAGCGTCGGATATATTTGCAAAACTTCAGCATAGTTTTTGTGATGTAAATTCTTGCAGAGAGAGAGAGAGAGAGAGAGAGTGAGAGAGAGAGTAGAGAGAGTCGAGAGGAGAGAGAGAGAGAGAGAGAGGAGAGAAAGAATAAGGAGAGAAGTTGATATTCCTTAGGTGAAATTTGACTCCAAGTTGTACCAAGAAAACCGACGCTGTAAATTCTTTGCAAACAAGGCAGGCCAGGAAGCTTCAGCTTTTACCTATCTCACAATCTGCTTGGCTGTAGGGGGTTGCAGATTCTGTAGAGAAAAAGTACGCTCAAACTGAGTATGCTCCACTTTCCTGGTTTGCCTGCCCACTCCCTTCTCATTTGCGAATGCTTGACAGATGGGAAAAACAGAGCAAGGACGTCTCATCTCTCGCCAGGACCAATCCTGGTTAGATCTGGTCATTTCAGCAGAGCCTTCAATACAGGAGAGGATGTGGTGGGCCTTGCTGTTATGTACAAGGCCAATATTGTCAAAGTACCACACTTGGATCCACTTGAGGACAGCGTGAAAACAAGCTTCTGTACCACAAGACGGGCAGAACGCAACAACTTACTCTGGCTGTACCCTTCTCCATAACATCACTTCATCTGATATCATTTATCCCCAGGATGACTTGAGGGGGTTTGGAAAAACTTTTTTACAGCCATTATGATGTCAAACGAGATAAAGGTTTGTTGGATCAATGAAAATGCGGTCCACGGATGGCTCCTCAACTTCATCCTGTTCCCTACTTGTATGTTCCCTCATAACAATAAAAATGCTTTCAAATGAGAGAGGGGGATGATGGTAGGTACAGATCTTAGCTTGTCAATAAAGTTAGGAATCATTAAACCTGTAAAATAGATGTCAATAAAGCTAGGGATCCTTATCTTGTCAAACCCTGAGTAAAAAGAGAGAGAGAGAGAGAGAGAGAGAGAGAGAGAGAGAGGTGAGAGAGAGAGAGAGGAGAGAGCGAGAGAGAGAGAGAGAGAGAGAGAGTGAGTGAGAGAGAAAGAGATGGGGGATTGTATGATTTTTGACTGCAAGAAAGAAACTCTACACAGAAAGCTAGACGAATTTGATAGGGAGTTATAAAAAAACACTAAAATGCATCAAGAAATCACTTAACGTGGGAGGAAGGAGTGAGGTAGAATGTCTGGGTAAGAGATGGATAATAAAGGGCGAGTGTGATTTTTGTCGTGTATTATAAAACGACATTTCAGAGTAAAATCGATCAGTGGTGTACCTTTCGACAGATATTGAAATCAATGAGTGACACAAACAGGAACAGACAAAGGAAGATTAGAAATGGATGTAGACAAGCCTAGGCAAGTCTGCATGCTCCTTGCAGAAAAATTTGTATCTCCTCGCCCAAGCCTCGTTTCCTGTTGCTCACTTGAGTTTGGTCAGGCCTCGTTTCCTCGGCTGACCTTTCCATCCGATAAACAGCTGCCTCTCCTAGATATGGCTCTGGCTTCCTCTACACGTTGTGCCTGGTGTTCCTCAAGGGAGAGGTTCTTGACGTAGGTGAGGGGCTCTTGATCTAGGGAATTGGATCTGTGCTCCGGTTCCTGAATTGGGACCGATTACCTTCCATCCCCCACATGCGCTGTTAATACTACGGTTTAGCGCTTCCCCCTTGGATTATAATAAATAATAATGTGCCTGTGTTACGCTAGGCTAATAATCCTCCGCAGTCAGTCGTGCCTGTTCTGCCTCTACCTCGCTCTGCTCACCTACATTAGCTACTAAGGTAATCCATTTTCAAGGCACGTACAAGGTGGAGAGTGTTTGTCCAACAGTAAGATAGGCACGTACAGCAGGCTAGTGAACCTAGTACGATCAGCTGAGACTCGACCCCTCAAATCACATTAGATGGGTGCCTTAAGTCCAGTTTTATGTTATTGGTTGCATGCACTGATGGTTCTAAATCCCAGATAAGATCAGAATAATCCAGGAATTAGCAAGAGTCAATCAGCATTTTCACAGTAGATATATACATTATTCTCATTGTTATCGTTGTGTATTTAAGTTCCCCTTGTTAATCCTCGTTGACAAACTCCCAAACTCGAATCTCCACTTCTCATTGTCTTTCATTGTCAATAATGGTTTTCATGTTTCCCATAAACGTTTTTTTTTTTTTGGGCTGATTCCTGGAAATATGGGGGATGGTCAAAACAATGAAAATCGCCAAAGTAAGAAAAACTCGGTCTCCCGCAGTGTTGCCGGGTCACTGCATGGAGAAGGACCGGGCCAGGACCTGTCTGGCGAACCTACCTCCACGTGTTCCAGTGGGTTTTCCTTTGCTTGCTTGGATTACTGTCCTGTCTATCTTATGTTGTTGATCCAGCACTGTCAACAAGGAAAACTGTACTCGGAACACTTACTCGTCGTGATCTTCCCTAGAGCCCTTGTTCTCGAGAGTTCCTCTGTTTTTGTGCACTCCGCTATCCATCATAGCTCTAGCATGACGTTTCTATCAATGAACATCTCCCTATAGAGCTAAGAGTCGCATACTGCTCAGACATCTCTCGCGTCGACCTTCCGCCCCCCGCTCCCCCCGCGCCTACACCAACCGCCTGCTCCCGTCCCCCCTCCCCTCGCTCTGCCACGCACTCCACTCATCCTCAGTTTTCCCCTTCGAGTCCGGTCCACCGACTCTTACATTACATGCACTGGCCAGTGCCAATCGTACATGAGTGCGAGGGTTATGCACCATCATTTGGAATATTTTAAAAGAGTGTGCCCTGTCAATCAGAGATTGAGAATTCACATCCGATATCTACAAATACCTTTGAGGCACTAACTTTCGTGTGTTCTCGCTCAAAGTCCCATCTTTTTACTTAGACTCACTAGTTGACCGTTTTTGAGGGAATTAAAACCTACTTCACTAGGACTTCAATTTTGCACCACTCTCCTATCTCTCCCACCTCCACTAACCTGTACTCTTGCCACACTCCAAACTGCAGCACTATTTGCCCCACATACTGTAGGTTAGTGCATGCGTTAATAATATATTAATAATAATTATAAGTAAATAATATAATACTAATTATAATAGTAAATTATAATAATTATCAATTATGGGAGAAATAAATCATCTTCATGTACTCAACATTACATTCATGCAAGTATTTGATTAGAAGACATACAATAATATATTATTTACATTTGTTGCACCTTGAGGTGGTGAGAAAATATTTTGAGCCACTCCTGGTCACAAGAAGAGTGTCTCCCTTTCGCCACCCACTTCTATTCTGTTCACATTCAACGTGGACCAGAATTATTAAGATTACTACTATAACAACACCAGTAATTGATGTTGTTAATAGTTATAGTGGACTGTATAGATTATATTAGACTGAATGAAGGTGTTGTGGGGGGGGGTGGGAAGTGGAGTCACATACATAAGAATCAGGGGAAATATTCTTGAATATAATACCAACATTACCAGACTGTCTCTGGTGGTTATTGGATGCAAACTCGGGTACCGACAGCCTTGCTATCATATAGAATATGTTGGCCAACATGCATCTATAAAATAGGTAACTGGTACTTAACGTGTGGTGGACTGCATTCCTCCGCTTCTTCTTGCCCCACTCAATCTCAAAGTCCTGCTAACGTTGATATGATGCAACTTCAGCAAGACACTATTTTCAATGTTTTTAATTCTAAATATAGGAGGCTGAGCCTATTAAAAACCTCCGTGGTTATTGGAAATGGGATGTCAGGTTACCATTGCGGTCACACCGGGATAAGGGCACTCTTTATTCACCTTAATAATTCACTTTGGCTGAGTGTGTTTTTCACTATCTTCTTCACAGTTCGCAGTGTATTACTTTCCGTATTCTTTTCTGTTCATAAGAGGTCGATTACTGTAATTTGCCTGATGAAGTTGATTTAATTAGTTGTAGTTTGTTGTTCACCGCTCACACTCTCCAAGCCAGAGCGTCCCTCACTATTTTCCCATTCTCACCGCCCTAATTATGGGGGTTACGTAACTTACTGTTCCCCCCCCCCCCCCCCCCCCCCCCACCCCCTCTCCCGTATTCTTCCACCGGGTAGTTTTACAACCACTTCCGTATGAAGTGAGCCAATAATAGGATCTTCAATCATTCTTATAGGAAGTTTTCTTATGCTATGTATTAATTTTTTTCTTTCTACGCTGAATGTTTTTTAATGAATTCATGTTCATTCGTAATATGGAGAGCAGATGAGCTGCGCGTAATCCTAGGTGAGCCTTACTAATGTTGTACCAAAGCTGTAAATATTAATTCTGAACTTCTGTTGCTTACACTTCTTGATATATTTCCCAGTAATCTGTTTGCAGTAATTACCGTACGCTTAAGGCATTGCTGTCTTGGTTTAAGTTATTGCTTATCATAACCCTCAAGTCCTTTTCGCATTCTGTATGGCTAAGTTTCTACAGTATTTAACCTATAAGTGCTAGGGATATGGACCTCCCAAGCTTCAGACCTTGGCATTTATCTACACTGACTGAATCTGCCACTTTTCTGACCAGGTACTGAGTTTGTTAAATCCTCCTGAAGTTCCCTGATATCTTTGTTTCAATCAATTGTCCTGCCTAAACTTTGTGTCATCGGCGATTTGCTCATTATCACTTGAACTTCCCTCTCAAGATCATTGATAAATATTATAAACAACAACGGGCCAAGATTGATCCCTGTGGAAATGCAAAAGCACTGGTGTGCTTAAGTTATATCTTGGGATGTCTGTATGTCAACAGTTTTATGCTAAATTTGTGCAACTAGGAGGCAGTTCGCACTCAAAAAAAAGAAAAAAAAAAAAATCCCCACTGGTAGTGAGTAATTGTAAAAGTAGTGGCGGTAGTGGTTGTGGTAGAAGTACAAGGATTGCAGCATGAGTGGCGAGGGTGTCAATAAGAAGGGAGTTAATGGTAATTGACACGAAAGTTAGAGAGTGGGTGTTAACAAAGTAGTAGTAGTGTTAGTAGTAGTAGTTGTAGTAGTAGTAGTAGTGTAAGTAGCAGTAGTAGTCAGTAGTAGTAGTGTGTAGTAGTAGTTGTAGTAGTAGTAGTAAGTAGTAGTAGTAGTAGCAGTAGTAGAGTAGTTGTTGTAGTAGTAGTAGTAGCTTGTAGGTAGTGAGTCAGTCGTAGTAGTAGTAGTAGTAGTAATAATAATAATAATAATAATAATAATAATAATAATAATAATAATAATATCTATATTTACTACAAGTACATGTACAAGATAAACAGGTCTAGCTGACATCAATGACATACTACTATATAGAAAACCCCCTAGTTCTGCAGAGCATTTTGGGCAAATTAGGTCAGTTTTGTCCCAGGATGCGACCCACGCCAGTCGACTAATACCCAGGTACCCATTCTACTGATGGGTGAACATAGACAACTGGTGTAAGGAAACACGTCCGATGTTTCCACCCCTTTGCTGGGAATCGAACCCGGACACCTCTCCGTGTGAAACGAGAGCTTGACACGGTAGTCTAATTACAAGAGAAAACAGAAAAAGAATCACTGCAGGAGAACTAATGTCCCACTTTAACTAACGATCATATTTATCTTCAATAGAGCGGTAAGTTAGAAATACACAGCACCAGATCTAATTAAAACGCTTCAAAGAGTCCAAAGAGACCAATATTCCTGAATTTCAGCACCCAATATCCAGCATATAACCAAAAAAGTATCCAAAACGGTTGGGATCCTCTCCAAGATACGATACTACGTGCCGCAAAATGCCTTCTCACTCTATACCATCACTTATTTTATCCATACCTCACTATGCTATTTGTGCTTGGGGCTCAACTGCAGCAACACACCTAAAGCCAATAATACCATCAAAAAGCTGGCAGTAAGAATATTCACTAAATCCCATCCCTGGCAACTCACACCCCCCCCACTCTTCATAGACCATAAACTTACTCCCAGTTCGTAACATCCACACTACTACTGTGCATCTACTCTACAGGGACTTAACTCTATATCAACCTGACCTAAAAACGCTTTTTGATAGTTGTGACAGAATCCCACGGCTAACACCAGACTCAAAATCTCTGCGCATTCCCATTGGTCCGACTAAACCTTTACAAAAATTCATTGTATGTAAAGGCCCTAAAATCTGGATACCATACATGAGAACTCTAGGCAACTGCAGACACCATTCCTCACCTTCAGTACTACCATTAGAAAACATTTGTCTCCCTGATACACCCCGTCAACTAACTACACGATTACCACTGGCTGGTTCACACTTACACTCACTCACTCATATTGACCATAAACGAAATAAATTAATCTCCAATCTTAAAATAATGAATCCTGTGATACTCCATACTGACACTATGTACTGTGCCAAACAAAAGCATTCACATTGCTAGACTCACAAAACCTGTATTTAGTCAGTAGCCATAAATACCAACTTACCTCATAATTTGTAATACTTTTACAATTAAGAATAAAAACTAAGTCTGCCCGAAATGCCTAGCCATGCTAAGCGTTCTAGTGGTACACTCTGTTAATCACTATTTTACTACATGTTAACCTCACCATATCAAATTTCTGTAACTCAGCATTGTAATCCTTATGAGAATAAACTTTGAATTTGAATTTGAAAATTGAACCAGGGACTCAGTTGAACTACCAGTGAATCTGTTCAACTTCGAGTGATTCAGATCACCTAGCATTGAGCCACTTCAAACTACAAGTGTTTCATTTCAACTTAGTGACTAAGTTGTTTTTTTTTTTTTTTTTTTTTTTTTTTTTTTTTTTTTTTTTTTTTTGTTTTTTTTTTTTTTTTTTTTTTTTTTTTTTTTTTGTTTTTTTTTTTTTTTTTTTTTTTTTTTTTTTTTTTTTTTTTTTTTTCCCCCCCCCCCTAAACTAAAACTGACTATGTTGGATCTAAATCTGACTTAGTTCAACTAATAACTGAATCTGTTCAACTACAGTGACTCAGTTCAATTACTAGTGACTCAGTTCTTTACTAGTGACTCATTTCAACTACTAGGAGATTTGGTTCAATACAGTGACTCAGTTCAATTGACTAGTGGACTCAGTTCAATCACTAGTGACTCAGTTCAGTTACTAGTGACTCAATGAATTCTACCAGAGACTCAGATCAACTACAGTGATTCACTTCAACTACAGTGATTCACTTCAACTACCTGTGGACTCAGTTCCTCTTCTAGTGACTCAGTTAAAAACTACTATTGATTAGCTCGTAATTATATGATTCAAGTTCAACTAATAGTGCTCAGTTAAAATGCTAAATACTCAGTTCAACCACTAGTGGACTAGTTGAGACCTGCTAGTGAATATTTCAACAATTCAGTGACTCAGTTTCAACTACTACTGACTCAGTTCAGCTACTAGTGGACTCAGTTCAACTAACCAGTGTCTCAAGTTCAACTACAGTGACTTCAGTCAACTACTAGTGAACTCAGGCGAAGCTTTAGTGATTAGGTAAATTACTTAGGCTATGTTTGATTTATTTCAGTGATTTATTAGTGATTCAGCTAAATTACTAGTGACATCACATTAAGTGATGGTCACTCTCACGTCACATTAAAGGGATGATCCACATCAGATCACATTAAAGTGATGGTCACACTCTAGCAATCACGTAAAAGTGATGGTCTCACACACACTCAACAATCACAATAAAAGTGATGGTCACACACTCCAACAATCACATGTAAATGATGGTCACCTGGAGGTTACCTGGAGGTTATTCCTGGGATCAACGCCCCCGCGGCCCGGTCCCATGACCAAGGGCCTCCCGACTGGATCAGGGCCTGATCAACTAGGACTGTTACTGCTGGGGGCGGGCGTTTGGGGGGGCGGAGCCGCACGCGTCCAACGTACGAGCCACAGCGGCAGATCCGGCACTGACTTTAGGTATCTGTCCAGCTCCTCTTGAAGGCAGCCCAGGGTTTATTGGCAATTCCCTAATGCTAATGGAGGCTGTTGAACAGTCTTGGGCCACCGGACACTTATGATGTTTTCCCTTAGTGTACACACGGCGCCCCTACTTTTTATTGAGCGGCTTTTGCATCGCTAGCCCAGTCTTTTTACTTTCGTAGGGAGTGATTTCTGTGTGCTGATTGGGACCATTCTTCCAAAGATTTCCAAGTGTAGATTATGGATTTATCTCTCCCTCCTGCGTTTTCAACGAGTACAAGTCAAGTGCTTCCAAGCGTTCCCAGTAGTTAAGGTGCTGACAGATACTTTTACGTGCAGTAAAGGATTCTGGTAATACTCTCCTAGATCTGCGATTTCACCTGCTTTGTCTGGAGAATGTTAATGTACAGCAGTATTCCAGCCTAGAGGAAACAAGTGGTTTGAAAAGGATTCATCATTGGCTTGGCATCTCTCGTTTTGAACGTGCTCATTATCCATCCTCTCATTTCTTTGCCACGTTGCGATCGTGGCACTGTTGTGATCCTTGGAAAGTGAGATCCTCAAGATATTACTACTCCCAGGTCCCCTTACATTATTTTCCGTTCTATTGTACGGACAGGTCTGTGGTATACTCTGTTCTAGTATTAACTCTCCAGTTGTCTATAACGAGTCGTTTGGAATTTGTCCTCATTGACACCAGGCCGGTGGCTGGTGGCTAAGCTCCCGTTAACCCTGAGGGCCCAGGTTCGATTCCCGGCGGGTGGAAACAGTCGGACACGTTACTACACCTGTTGTCTCCTGTTCACCTAAGCAGCAAATAGGTACCTGGGTGTTAGTCGCTGGTGTGGGTCGCATCCTGGGGGACAAGTTAAGGACCCCAATGGAAATAGTTAGACAGTCCACGCGCATGACGCATGACTTTTCTTGGGTTATCTGCGGTGGCTAACCCTCGGGTTAAAATTCCGAACGGAATCTCTTATTCTTTTCGGGTTGCCCACTGGGAAAATTGGTTTTTATTCTTCTTTGAGGTTAACCGCGTCCTTCAGCAGATGACAGCCTCATGCTGGATCCTAGTATCTTCCGACAAAGATGATACGGTGCTGTGATGGATATCTCGTCTATGTCTGGTTTGAGATAAGGAATAAGATGGGGGGCGAGGTATTGTGCCTTGTGGAACAGAGCCTTCACTATGGTCAGCCTCGATTTACTATGTTGACCACTACTCTTTGTGTTCGATTTGTTAGGAATGACAAGGATCCATCTCACCACTTTCCCAGTTATTCCTTTAGCACGTATTTTATGGGCTATTACACCATGATCGCATTTGTCAAATTGCGCTTTTGCAAAGTCTGTGTATAATACTTTGCATTCTGATTTTTCTTCCATTGCATCCAAGGCCATATCATTAGTGATCCAGTAGTTGTGAGAGGCAGGAGCACCTGCCCTGAACCCATGTTGCCCTGGATTGTGAAGAGTTTGGGAATTCAGGTGATTTGCAGTTCCTGCTTCTTAGCACTCTTTCAAAGATTTTTATGATGTGGGACGTCGAGCTATTGGTTATAGTTCTTAGCTAATGCTTTGCTGCCACCTTTATGAAGTGGGGCTATATCCGTTGTTTTAGTGACTGTGGATTTTACCCATGTCCCTAGAGCTCCTCCTCCATAGTTAACTTAGGGACACAACGTGCAGGGGTTTCTTGCAGTCTTATGAAAACAGAGTTCCACGAGTCTGGGCCTGGGGCTGAGTGCATGGGCATTGTCAATGGCTTTTTCGAAAAGCTATCGGAGTTAAGGTAATGTCGGAAATCTGGATACATTTATGGAGTTTTGGAGGCTCATTCATAAAAGAAATCATTTGGTTCGTTCGATCCTGAGGCCCCCGAAAAATTTTAGTGGGGTTTCACTAAACACAGAGTCATACTGGGATTTCAGTATTTCACTCATTTCCTGTTTCATCTGTGTAAGTCCATCCTGTTTGAGTAATGCCCGATACTTGATGTGGTATTTTGCCTTGTTTTTGGCTATGAAAAGAAATTATTTTGAATTTCTTTCAATTTCTCTAATAGCTTTAAGCTCCTCCTGCCTCTCCTGGTTCCTGTAAGAATCAGTTAGCTTAAGTTCGATAGTTTCCACTCCCTGGTCAGTGACCTCCTGTCGTGTATTCAGATGTTCTAGCAATCTGAGGAGATCAGTGACTCTTCTTCGTCTTTCTGTAGAGGGGGTCTTATTCTCTCCAGTTTACTTCCCGCTCTTCTTCTTTTTTGGGGGAATATGCCTGAACATCTTCGGCTACCAGGAATTGATTCCTTTTCAAGGCACTGGTTTGGATCCATGTCATTTAAACATCTTCCCAACATGTTTCGTTTAGGACATGGTTTACCTGCCGTCCCTGTTGATTGTTCTTGTTGTTGATGTTGTATTTTGTGAAGACACCTTCACAGGTACATGGCATTCAGCTGGATCAGGACCCCTATGCATGTACGTCTGGACTTCGATTAGTTGTGATCGGAATTTGTTTGTTTTGATATTCTTATGTCTCTTATCAGGTAATCATTATTTGTGAAGATACAGGACAAGTGTGTTTTCTAGTCTATGTTGCTCCACTGTATAAAGCAGTGTCAAAATCATACTGGTCGACAGACCGCCTGATGGCAACCCCCAGGTTTCATTGATATAATACTACTGAATCGATTGTTGCTACTGTTACGTATGCTACACTTCTCAGACAAAACCAGGCCTGACAGAAAAAACGGGTTTTATATAAGATTAGAAAGTGTTTATGTATCTGAAAAAAATTTTCAATATGTATTTTTATCCCTTCACGAAGTTTGTTATTGATGAGTCCGATTTTGTTCAAAGGCAGACTGTGTTCAAGCAGTATATACAAAGGGAAAGAGGAAACACTTTGATATAAAGTTGTTTGTACTTTGTGATTGCTACAGTGGTCTTGTATTGGGTTTTATTGTGTACACTGGAAGTAATACATTGCAAGATACCAGTAAGTTATTGAGTATCTCTGGTGATGTGGTTAGAACAATGAGGGAAACCTATCTTGGAAAGGGGAAATATATTATATACTGATAACTGGTGAACATGGTGAACATGACAGATGTGTGTGGTATAGGCGTGAAAATTGTGTACATTGCCTGGGTTTCAACGCAGGCACTCGTAGAGGTGATGTGTGGGGTTTTTGCTGCCAATGACATCATGGGATTCGGTGGCATGACAAACGAGATGTCACACTGTCATCAGTTCACCGAAACAAAATGACAGACACTGGCAGCAGCAGAGAGAGACCAATGAACCCATTCTAAAACCTGCTTTTGTGACGGGCTACACCTCAATATGCGCTCAGTGGACAAATGTGATATGCAGATTGGGTTTGCTGATTGTGTTCGACCCATTATGTACCTCTGTAATTTTTTAAACTACCCCCCACACGAGGGGTTATGATTTGCATAATAAAGATACTGATTGTGTTCGAAAGAGTTATAAGTGGTTACAGTTAGTTGGGTTTAATATCTTTATTATGCACCCATACCCATCCTGTGGGTGGCAGTCAAAAGTTTAAAAAGGTACATAAAGGGTCAGGGACTGGCCCCCAAAGTTATGATAGCTGAACTAGTTACAAAGGTAATGAACTCTGGTAGATCTGGTCACAATCATGGCCTCATCCTATACATGGTTACAGTCATTGGGAAATTTAAATTTCAAGTAAAGAACCACTGATACGTCCACACCTGGTCACAATTGTATTGAGTTATAAATGCAAATATTAAATGGGTCATACACCCACACTAGCGCGCGCGCACACACACATACACACACGAGGGCGCACGCACGGACATGTGCACACGAGCGTACAAATATATAAGAACATAAGAACATAAGAAAGGAGGAACGCTGCAGGAGGCCTGCTGGCCCATACTAGGCAGGTCCTTTACAATTCATCCCACTAACGTGTGTGTGTATGAGTTTGTGTATGTGTGTGTGTGTGTGTGTGTGTGTGTGTGTGTGTGTGTGTGTGTGTGTGTGTGTGTGTGTGTGTGTGTGTGTGTTTATGTGTGTGTGTGTATGAATTTGTTTTGTGTGTGTGTGGGGTGTGTGTGTGTGTGTGTGGGGTGTGTGTGTGTGTGTGTGTGTGTGTGTGTGTGTGGGCTCAACAATCAACATTTGCACCAATAACTCACTACAGATGTGACGGGTGTGGAAGTGTGAATTGCTATTACTCTAAAAATTTGTTTTATGATTGCAGCCATGTATAAAACGTAAGTAACCATTCTTACAGTATTCATTACCTTTGTAACTTGTGAGTTCATTAACTTTGTAACTTGTGAGTTCATTACCTTGTACCTATCAGCCCTCAAAACTTTGGAGCCCGGTCCCTGCACCCATTGTGTACCTCTGTAATCTGTAAATACATTTGTAACTTGTCATGATTGTGACTAGACACCTAGATTCATTACCTTTTTTAAATTGTGAGTTCATTACCTTTGTAAATTGTGAAATTATTACTCTTAACTTGCTCAGCATCAAAACTTTTAGGCCCCCCGTCCTGGACCCATTAGTACCTCTGTAATCTTTTGATACCCCCCACAGGATGGGTTGGGGTGATAAAAAAACATTTAAAATAAATAACAAACATTTGCCCACCCATTTTCAATGCCACCCCAAAAATGAGCTTAGGTTTTAAAGTCCCACTCAAATCCAAACCCCCCCACTCATGTATTTATCCAAACCTAGTTTGAAAATACCCAAAGTCCCCCGCCCCAAAAACCCAATAGGTAGATGTTCCCCTCATCAACACCCCATTTCCAAACCAAAACTTTCCTAGTCCTTTTTAAATCAAACTTATTAAATTTTAAAACCATTACTGGGGTTCCTCTTTGGGGAGACATCCTCAGACCTTATTAATTCCCCTTTATTTACCTATCTTCCCTTATACACTTCGATCGGGGCTCCCCCCATTTTTTCGTCTAACAAGTGAATGAAACTTAAGAGTCTTCAATTTTCTTCATAAGGAAGATTTCTAAAGCTATGTATTAAATTTGCATCCTCGCTAAAGTTTTCTAGCGAATTTATGTCCCTTTTGTAATACGGAGGACCAGAACTGAGCTGCATAAATCTAGGTGAGGCCTTACTAATGATGTATAAAGCTGCAGTATGACCTCTGGACTTCTGTTGCTTACACTTCATGATATAAAATCCCAGTAATCTATTTGCCTTATTATGTATGCTTAGGCATTGCTGTCTTGGTTTAAGGTTGCTGCTCACCATAACCCCCAAGTCCTTTTCGCAATCTGTATGGCTAAGTTCTACATCATTTAACTTATAAGTACTAGGGTTATGGGCACTCCCAAGCTTCAGAACCTTGCATTATCTACATTGAACTGCATCTGCCACTTTTCTGACCAAGAATAGAGTTTGTTTAAATCCTCCTGAAGTTCCATAACATCTACGTTTGAATCAATTATCCTACCTATCTTTGTGTCATCGGCGAATTTGCTCATATCACTAGTAATTCCCTCATCATGATCATTGATATATATTATAAACAACAACGGGCCCAAGACTGATCCTGTGGAGCGCCACTTGTTACAGATCCCCACTCGGACTTAACCCCATTTATGGACACTCTCTGCTTCCTGTCAGTGAGCCATGACTCGATCCACGAGAGCACTTTTCCCCCAATGCCATGAGCTGCCACTTTCTTTAACAGTCTATGGTGCGGAACTCTATCAAAAGCCTTACTAAAATCTAAGTAAATAATATCAAATTCTTTATTGTGGTCAACAGCCTCAAAAGCTTTACTGAAGAAAGTTAATAAATTAGTTAGACAAGACCGGCCTCTTGTGAATCCATGCTGAGTATCATTAATCAAGCTATGCTTATCGAGATGCTTCTTATAATCTCAGCTATAATTGACTCTAGTAATTATGCCTACAATTGAGTCAGGCTTATTGGGCGGTAATTTGACGGTAACGACTTGTCCCCTGTTTTAAAAATAGGAATTACATTAGCCATCTTCCACATATCAGACACTACAACCTGTTTGAAGAGATAAATTAAAAATATTAGTTAATGTTCACAGAGTTCCATTTTGCATTCCTTAAGAACCCTTGAAAAAACCTCATCAGGGCCCGGCGACTTATTTTGCTTCAGTCTGTCTATCTGCTTCACAACCATCTCACTAGTGACTGTGATGTTACATAATTTATCTTCTGCTAGCCCACTGTAAAAATTAATTACTGGAATATTGATAGTGTCTTCCTGTGTAAAAACTGAGAGAAAATAATTATTTAAAATCAAGCACATTTCATTCTCTTTGTCAGTAAGGTGCCCCATAGTTATTTTTAAGGGGACCTATCTTATCTCTAACTTTTGTTCTATAGACCTGGAAAAAACTTTTTGGGTTAGTTTTAGAATCCCTAGCAACTTTAATTTCATAGTCCCTTTTAGCTTTTCTTATCCCCTTTTTAATGTCCCTCTTAATGTCAATATACTGATTCATAAGATGACCCTCACCTCTTTTGATAACGCCTATAAATTCCTTTCTTATGCCCTAGTAGATATTTGAGCCTATTATTCATCCATTTTGGGTCATTTCTATTTGATCTAATTTCTTTATATGGGATAAACGCTCTTTGAGCAGCATGTATAGTGTTCAGAAAACTGTCATATTGATAGCTCTCTTCGTTACCCCAGTCAACAGATGATAAGTGTTCTCTAAGCCCATCATAATCTGCTAAGCGAAAATCTGGGACTGTTACTGAGTTATCGCTACTATCGTACGTCCATTCAATGCTAAATGTAATTGATTTGTGGTCACTAGCACCCAGTTCCTCTGAAATTTCTAAATTATTAACAAGGGATTCAAAAAACAATCCTGAAATACTTCTAAGAAGTCATATGATTCTAAATTCCCAGTCAAGAAATTCCAATCAACATGACTAAAGTTAAAGTCTCCTAGAATTGCTACATTATCGTGCCCTGTGGCCTTAACAATTTCCTCCCATAGTAGTCTCCCTTGGTCCCTATCTAAGTTTGGGGGACGGTATATCACTCCTAAAATCAGTTTTTCATGCCCCTCTGAAAATTCTATCCAAACAGACTCTGTATGTGTTACTTCAGACTTAATACCCGTTTTTATGCAACAGTTCAAGTGATCTCGGACATACAATGCCACCCCACCCCCCTTCCCAATACTTCTATCTTCTTGGAACAATTTAAAACCCTGAATATGACATTCCGCAGGCATGTCCCGACTTTTTTAATTAAACCACGTCTCAGTTAAGGCAAATACATCAATGTTACCTGCACTAGCAACTAATCTCAACTCGTCCATCTTATTCCTAGCACTCGGAAATTAGCATAATAAACATTGAAAGACTCTCCTTTCTCTTTACCCTTCCTGCTCATTTCTATTTTTCTACTAAACCTATTACTGTCCTTATCCCCCAAGGTCCCTGGCTTTTCAATATCTACCTCGTTCTTATTGTTACTAGTTCCCCTAGAACTCGTAATATTACTACACTGGGACTTCACTGTTTTCCTGCCAAAACCCATACCACTAACTACTCCTAGTTTAAAGTCCTAACAGCTCCCTCCACTGCAGTTGCCAGTGCTCCCACCCCACACCTAGATAAGTGAACCCCATCCCTGGCATACATGTCATTTCTGCCATAGAAGAGGTCCCAGTTGTCAATGAATGTTACCGCATTTTCCTTACAGTATTTGTCCAGCCAGCAATTGACACCAATTGCCCTGGACAACCATTCATTTCCAACTCCCCTCCTTGGAAAAATACCACATATGAGAGGGTTCCCACCCTTCCTCCTAATTATTTCTATTGCTGACCTATACCTGCTAATCAGGTCTTCACTCCTACGTCTGCCAACATCGTTGCCTCCAGCACTGAGACAGATAATAGGATTGCTCCCATTACCTCTCATCATGTCATCCAGACGGCTAACAATATCCTCCATCCCAGCCCCAGGAAAGCAAACTCTCTGTCTCCTACTCCTGTCCTTCAAGCAGAACGCCCTATCCATATACCTAATTTGGCTATCCCCAACAACAACAATATTTGTACCTTCCTTGGTGTCGTTCGTCGTGACGTTCCCAGCAGTCGACTCACATTCGTCGGGTAGCACTGAGAATGTATTAGATGTTTCCACAACAGTTTCCACGGCAGTCTCTTTCTTCTTCATCGTTTCTACCTTTCCATTCGTCTTCTTGATCGTCAACTTCTTTCCCTGCTGTCCAGCCACTGACCAGTTTCCCTTCTTGACCTGAGGACTCAGAACAGGAGGACTACTACGAATCTTTTTGTTTTCCTCGGTCAGTCGCCGAATTTCCATATTCGCCAACCTCAATTCTTCCTTAAGCTGTTGGTAAAGTTGCTCGATGAAGGGCATCTTGCTTCAATTCTAGAGAGCGCGCAAACAGGTCTTCACAGAGCCAAGTACACGTCAGCAGTGCGCAAAAGCCAACTCAGTCAGGAGCTACTGCGCAGCACGTCCGCACGGCCCAACAGCGATGCATACACACAAGCACGCATGCACACACACACACACACACCGGTGAAGAGGCGGGGCCAGGAGCTCAGACTCGACCCCTGCAACCACAAATAGGTGAGTACAAATAGGTGAGTACACACACACACACACACACACACACACACACACACACACACACACACACACACACGCACACACACACACTCACACACACACACCCACACACACACACCCACACACACACACCCACAAACACACAAACATGCACACACACACACACACACCACACACACACACACACACAAGCACACACACACGCACGCACACCCACATACACACACACACACACACGCACACACACACACACACACACACACACACACACACACACACAACACACACTCACACACACACACCCACACACACACACACACACACACTCACACACACACACCCACACACACACACACACACACACACACACACACACACAACACACACACCCACACACACACACACACACACACACACACTCACACACACACACCCACACACACACACCCACACACACACACCCACAAACACACGAGGTGTCAGAGTGGGCACCTGTGACCAGCGGGGTCCCGCAGGGGTCAGTCCTAGGACCAGTGCTGTTTCTGGTATTTGTGAACGACATGACAGAAGGAATAGACTCGGAGGTGTCCCTGTTTGCAGATGACGTGAAGTTGATGAGAAGAATTCACTCGATCGAAGACCAGGCAGAACTACAAAGGGATCTGGACAGGCTGCAGACCTGGTCCAGCAATTGGCTCCTGGAGTTCAATCCCACCAAGTGCAAATATCATGTGGGAGTTCGATACGTGGATTAGGGTAGAAATACTCACGTAGGCTGTTATACGTGTAATTACTGTTATGTGGACAGAGCCCTTGCCAGCCGTGCCTATCTCCTTGCTTCCACTCGTAACACTGCCTAGCCGGCTGGCCAGTACCCCGCAGTGGGTGTTTTGAAATAGTGTCAGCTCAGCACAATATGAAGACGTGACTCAAGACGGTTGGTCGTGAGTCAACGGACACTGGTTACTGGTAACTGGTTACTACGTTACTACTACTGAGATTACTGGTAACTGGTTACTACGTTACTACTACTGAGACAAAGTCATGAAGATTAGGGAAGGGCAAAGAAGGCCGCAGACGGAGTACAGTCTAGGGGGTCAGAGACTACAAAACTCACTCAAGGAAAAAGATCTTGGGGTGAGTATAACACCAGGCACATCTCCTGAAGCGCACATCAATCAAATAACTGCTGCAGCATATGGGCAACTAGCAAACCTCAGAACAGCATTCCGACATCTTAATAAGGAATCATTCAGGACCCTGTACACCGTGTACGTTAGGCCCATATTGGAGTATGCGGCACCAGTTTGGAACCCACACCTAGCCAAGCACGTGAAGAAACTAGAGAAAGTGCAAAGGTTTGCAACAAGACTAGTCCCAGAGCTAAGAGGTATGTCCTACGAGGAGAGGTTAAGGGAAATCAACCTGACGACACTGGAGGACAGGAGAGTAGGGGGGACATGATAACGACATACAAAATACTGAGAGGAATTGACAAGTGGACAAAGACAGGATGTTCCAGAGATTGGACACAGTAACAAGGGACACAGTTGGAAGCTGAAGACACAGATGAATCACAGGGATGTTAGGAAGTATTTCTTCAGCCACAGAGTAGTCAGTAAGTGGAATAGTTTGGGAAGCGATGTAGTGGAGGCAGGATCCATACATAGCTTTAAGCAGAGGTATGATAAAAGCTCACGGCTCAGGAGAGTGACCTAGTAGCGATCAGTGAAGAGGCGGGGCCAGGAGCTCGGACTCGACCCCCACAACCTCAACTAGGTGAGAACTAGGTGAGTACACACACACACAACCACACACACACACACACAAGCACACACACACACACGCACGCACACCCACATACACACACGCACACACACACACACATACACACCACACACACACACACCCACACACACACCACACACACACAAGCACACACACACACCACACACGCACGCACAACCACATACACACACACACACGCACACACACAAAGACAGGATGTTCCAGAGTTTGGACACAGTAACAAGGGGACACAGTTGGAAGTTGAATACACAGATGAATCACAGGGATGTCAGGAAGTATTTCTTCAGCCACAGAGTAGTCAGGAAGTGGAATAGTTTGGGAAGCTATGTAGTGGAGGCAGGATCCATACATAGCTTTAAGCATAGGTATGATAAAGCTCCGGTTCAGGGAGAGTGACCTAGTAGCGATCAGTGAAGAGGCGGGGCCAGGACTCGGACTCGACCCCCGCAACCTCAACTAGGTGGGTACAACTAGGTGAGTACACACACACCACACACACACACACACAACACACACACACACACACACACACACACACACACAAAACACACGCAAAACACACACACACACACACACACACACACACAGAAAGTGCAAAGGTTTGCAACAAGACTAGTCCCAGAGCTAAGAGGTATGTCCTACGAGGAGGGGTTTTAAGGGAAATCAACCTGACGACACTGGAGGACAGGAGAGATAGGGGGGACATGATAACGACATACAAAATACTGAGAGGAATTGACAAGGTGGACAAAGACAGGATGTTCCAGAGATTGGACACAGTAACAAGGGGACACAGTTGGAAGCTGAAGACACAGATGAATCACAGGGATGTTAGGAAGTATTTCTTCAGCCACAGAGTAGTCAGTAAGTGGAATAGTTTGGGAAGCGATGTAGTGGAGGCAGGATCCATACATAGCTTTAAGCAGAGGTATGATAAAGCTCACGGCTCAGGGAGAGTGACCTAGTAGCGATCAGTGAAGAGGCGGGGCCAGGAGCTCGGACTCGACCCCCGCAACCTCAACTAGGTGAGTACAACTAGGTGAGTACACACACACACACACACACACACATGGTAATGCATTATTTACAGCTAGCAAAGTCAGGGTATTTCTCCAGAATGGTCTGTAATATACCACTGTGGATAAAATACTTTGCCATTACTTGAACATTTCTGAGTGAGTTGTTTCTAAATTCATTAATTTGATCACACTCCAGTACATAATGACGTACATAATACCTATGTCTGGCTTCTGACACAAGCATGCCACAATTTATACTTAATGAGTTGAGAGCATTTATGGATGACAGAGAATCAGTTACAATTAAAGTGTCAACCTTAGATACATGGACGCATTTCAGTGCAAGGAGTATGGCAAACAGTTCTGTTTGAAGGGTAGAGGCCCAGTTATTGATGCGTGCTCCAATTTCTTTAAGAGAGCCATCACTCTGTATGACAACAGCAGCACTACCAGCTGCACCAGTGGACTGGTGAATAGAACCATCAACGTAAATAATTTGTGGAAGTGTGTTGTGTGTGACTAAGTTATCAATACAGCTTAAGGCATCATGTTTGGCTTCAAGACGAAGATTTGGTTGTGATTTAAGAAGAGTTTTGGGGGAAAATGGAGGAATGGTAGTTTGGAATGGGGTAATATCCCATGGAGCAGGGAAATGTCTCTGTTGTCTAACTTGACATAGATCACGTAGCTGGTTCATGCGGAGGTCGGTTCCGGTTTTCTCGATCCATCTGGAAGGATGTTCACCAGTGCTGAGGAAAGTTTGGAGGGCTTCTGTGCTGGGGTTTGAATGGGCTAACCTAAGCATATTGACCCCAACAAGGATATTTCTTTCAGTAACACGATCTCTAATGCTTGGAATATTAAGTTCTTTCCGCATATTTAAAATTTTGGCAGTACGAGGGCATCCTAGGATGATCCTCATTGCTTCGTTTTGCAGTTTTTCCAGCCCTCCAAGCTTCCAGTCAGACACGAGTGCAAGTAGTGGCGCTGCATAATCAACCAATGATCTAATATAAGCAAGATACACCATTTTCACAATTTTAACATTAGCTCCATACCTGGATGAAACCCAGCCACAACTCTAAGTGCTCTCAGCCTTTCTTTGTATTGGCGACAAAGTTTCGTTACAACAGGTCCAAGTAGTGGAACCTCTAAGCCTAGATACCTGTATCTGCTTACATATTCTAGAAGAGACCCATCATGCAACTGGA
Organism: Cherax quadricarinatus; assembly: GCF_026875155.1. Lineage (NCBI taxonomy): Eukaryota > Metazoa > Arthropoda > Malacostraca > Decapoda > Parastacidae > Cherax > Cherax quadricarinatus. The sequence goes on along the minus strand of NC_069459.1, from coordinate 20,473,190 downwards.
TCTGACGAACTGGGGCCTCTCTGTCGAGGAGGACGCCTTTTTGAGTATCTTTGTTTTGTCCCTGGATTATTAACCCCAGGTCCTGACACGGGGCTAGTTACATGGTTAAGGATGTTTTGGGTGTCGGAGAATCCGGTGGTGTGAATCATTATATCATCAGCAAAACTAACCATATAATATGGGGCTGGCTAGGCACAGCATTAAGTAAGGCATTAATCAGAATATTGAGAAGGGTGGGACTAAGCACACCTCCCTGTGGGGTTCCTAATTCAAAATCTTTAGATACACTTCTATGTCCCTGGAACAACACAGACAACTTTCTGTTGGACAGGTAACCTTTAATCCAGCGGAGAAGCCATCCTCCAACATCCATTCTGGCAAGTTCACTAATGATTACATGTCGGTTGGCTACATCAAAAGCGGATTTAAGGTCAAGGAACGTAGTGTATGAGCTGCCAGTGTGCAAAGTGAGTTAGTTTAATATGTTTATTATGCACCACATACCCATCCTGTGGACGGTAGTCAAAAGATTACAGAGGTACATAATTGGTCCAGGGACTGGACTCCAAAAGTTTTGATAGCTGAGCAAGTTACAGAGGTAATGAATTCACAATTTACAAAGGTAATGAACTCACAATTACAAAGGTAATGAAACTCCGGGGAGGTCTAGTCACAAACATGACAAGTTAACAATGGTATTTTACAGATTACAGAGGTACGTAATGGATCCAGGACTGGGCCCAAAGTTTGGGTGGGTGAACGATACAAGGAATGAACTCCCCAAGTTACAAAGGAATGAAAACTGTAAGAATGGTTACTTTACGTTTATACATGGCTACAATCATTAACAAATTATAGTTAAATGAGCCCAAATTTACAATTCCACACCGGGCACAACTGTAGTGAGTATTGGTGCAAATGATGATTGTTGAGTCACACACACACACACACCACACACAATATACAAATTCACACACACACACACACACATACGCGCAAACAACACTACCAAACTCTACACACACGCACACACATATCCGGTGAAGAGCAAGGTGAAGAGGGGGGGCCAGGAGTAAGACCGACCCCCGCAACCAAAATAGGGATACACACACACACCCATATAACCAACCCCACACTTAAAAACAACCACACACACACACACACACACCACACACACACCACACTCGCAAAAAACAACAGGCCCAGTGTTAATCGACATGTGCCCAGGACAAAAAGGTA
>NC_069459.1:20214660-20471451 GCF_026875155.1 Cherax quadricarinatus | reverse complement strand
GGGGTTAAACAAACAAACTTAGACAACCACAAGGGGGTAAAACAGCTATACACAACTGTAGGACTGACCAAAGGGGTGGAACAGCTATACACAACTGTAGAACTGACCAGTAAGGGGGTGGAACAGCTATACACAACGTAGACTGACCAGCAAGGGAGTGGAACAGCTATACACAACTGAAGGACAGACAGCAAGGGGGTGGAACAGCTATACACAACTGTAGGACAGACCAGCAAGGGGATGGTACAGCTGTATACTACTCAAATCAACTTGAATGTATCAATAATTCTTGCACAAGGGATGAGCATGGTGAATATATTATAGCTAAATTTAAATCAAAAGGCATGCAAAAACTCCTCACAGTCTTAAACATCTACAGAGTACCACAGTCAAACATTTACCACTTTAGTGAAAAATTAGGGAATTTGGTAAATGATACACATATGAACACAGACCACCTACTACTAACAGGAGATTTCAACATAAATCTAGTACATGACCAGGACCCACAAGTAACTGAATTCACAAACACTATGAGCAACTGTTTGTTGCTACCAACAATATCAAAACCTACAAGAATCTCCCAGAATAGTATCTCTTTATTGGACCACATCTGGACTAACACCATATCCCTTTAAAATCAGGCATAATCACAGACAACACCACAGACCACTACCCAACCTTTCTCATAACCAACCCAAGTAAACTGCTCCAAGACACTACTAAAGTTACCTTCAGACTACTTAACGAGACAGCTGTTAATAACTTTATAGCAGCTATGAATAATGTCGACTGGCATAATGGATGTTCTAATGAAACTAATGAATATACTAATAATTTAAAAAAAAAAAGTCCACTACCTCTATAACAAACATTGCCCTATAAAAAAAATAAAGAGATCACAGCAAAGAGAATGAATAGTCCCTGGCTAACACCCAGCATCCTCTAATCCATAACACAAAGCACCAATATGAAAACAGTACAGATGGGTCAAATAACTAGAGAACAGTCTAAATGTTACTCGTCACCTCTTAGAAACCTGATAAGAAGGTCTAAAAAATTGGATTATGAAAACAGATTACATAACATCAAAGGTGATATGAAAAGGACCTGGAAACCCCTATCTGAAATTTCTAGGAAATAAAAAGATATCAAAAAACAAAATCAAATTAACTAAATCAGACGAACCCCTACTCCCACCAACTGAAACAGCAAACAGACTCAATGTTTTCTTCTCCACCATAGGAAAGAATCTAGCAAGCAAAATCCCAAGCTCAAACACCCGTCCATCAGACTATCTCATGGGCAGCTACCCGCATACACTATTCCTAGGTCCTGCCAACCCATCAAAGGTCTCGCTCATCATCAACACATTAAAAATAAGGCTAGGAGACATAAACTACTTGCCAACTTTTTGTTACGAGAAAGCTTCTCAATTTACTGTCACCAATTATTGCACACTCTTGAACAAATCCATTGATTCCTCCATCTTCAAGCAAATCAAAAATAGCGAGGTCCCCGATTCCACAAAGGAGGTGACCAAGCTGTCTGGAATAACTATAAAACGAATTTCCTAACTTTCCAATGCTCTCTAAAAGTCTTTGTTAAAATAATTCACAGACGGATTCTAGTCCTTCCTCGTCTCACAAAACTACTAAACCTTGTCAGTTTGGATTCAGGATTTATAAAAGCACAAATGATGATTTCATTACACATGCTAGAATAATAGGTACGTCTTGAGTAGAAAGAAGTCCACTGGGAATTTTCATTGATTTACGAAAAGTGATACAGTTCGACCATGAATTGTCTGCACACCAAAAACTTGACACTACTAGGGGTATAAGAGGCATTCCTCAACTACTGAAAGTCATACCTTAGCACAGAAGCCATATTTGTACACAGATGGTGCAAATTCTTCCACTATTCCGATCACAGTAGGAGTCCCAAAGGGATGGTGTCCTTGGCCCATTCCTCTTTCTCATCTTCATCAATGACCTACCGAATGTTCACAGCTACTCAAACCCATATTATTTGCAGGCGACACAACATAGGTCTTCTCCATCCAAAACCAGTCATACTGGCCAACACTCTTAATGCCGAATTGCATAAAATGTCTTGGCCTGGGATGATTACTAATAACTTACTCTGAATCTGACAAAACCTATTTTCATTCAGTTTGGAAACAGAGCTGCAAATGTTACACTTAACATAACGCTAAACTGATCCACCCGTCACAAGACTCACAGAGGGAAAATTCCTAGAATCCACCTTGAGAGTAGCCCCAAATTCCAGGACACATATACAACAGATTTTCAAGAAAGAAAAAATCTCACGACAGTAGGCATTACTATCAAAGATACGTTACTTGTTCCTCAACCAGCTCTCCTTGTACTGTATCATTTCACTCTTCTACCCTTATTTACATATGGAATCTGTGCCATGGGGATTAACAACCATTAAATCACCTAAGGCCACTATATCACAGAAAAAGGCTACAATCAGAATGATAACAAATTCCCCCCCACTTTCCCGGGGCGAGACAGCATATTCCACCAATATTCAAAAGTCTAAATTTGCTCCACCATTAAGCAACATCCACCATTATTTATGTGCCTACTACATTCAATAGAACATTTTCATGCAAACATAAACCTCCACTCAACTTTCTCTCACCAACCTTAACAGGACACAGACCATAACACAAAGACACCAGGATCTATTTTTGATGTGACACCGTGTCCATTATAACACTGGTGTTAAAACTCTATGCACATAAATGGGCCCCAAAATTTGGAATTCATTAACCAGAAAATACTAAAGAAACCCGTCTGAAAATCTTTTTGGTCTTTTCTCAAAAAAGTCACTTACTACCATAGGATAAATACTCAATATCAAAATTTATCTTTACCATCAAAATCTCCAATCGGCAGGATATATAATTGACTTATGCTCATAAAAAGCATTTTGAAAAATATGAATTTTCGTTTGGTTTATAGGAATTAGATTCATTTATAAACTAATAGAACTACTGTTCAACTAAATAAATTTTCTTTAGTGTTAAGTAAGCCATTAAAATTAAGTTGGCCCATAATGCCTAAGCATCAATAGAGGCTGTGTGTTAGCACTGCAACGCAATATAGTAAATATATACCTCATGTACTACTTGCAAATAAATAAATAAATTTGGAAAAAATTTTTGAATTTGATATAAAAATCAAATTAATCTATAGTTTCTTTTATATAGACACGATATTGGAAGGATATTATAGATAAATTCTTACCTGTGAGGTGGCTCCTCAGCTAAGATGTGTTACAGTTGTTGAATACACTGCAACTGACCAGAGGGGAGTGTTTTGAAAGTGGCACTGAGAGCCAGGGTCGAGCAAGAGCACTGAGGCTTCTTGGGCTCTCACAAGATGCCACACATGCGGGCACCACACATGCAGTCCCACACCTACATACTTGCATCTATCTCAACAAGACACTTGAACACTTTTTATATTTCGAGTGTACCAGTGAGTATTGGAATTACTTGTTTAACAACTGAAAATAATTTAATGTAAGCTGTGTTGTGACGGTTTAATGATGTGTATATTATTGTGTTGTGTATAATTGGCAGTTAGTCACTGAGCAAACTGCAACACAGAGAAGCAATGTGTTGAGTAAAAATATACTACACTGGGCACTGAAACAGTCCACTTGACAAGATATCTCCATATTTATACCTAACTTAAAGCTTTTCTTTCATATCTTCTCAGTCTTATATGAATTTTAGTTCTAGTGACGTCACACTAGCTGGCTAGAATGAACACGATTTACTGCTTGATTATATTGTTATTAAGGATGTAATTAATAGTAGAATATTGGGCAGGAAGCTGTTTATATCTCTATATCTACCCCATACCATCCTGTGGGCGGTGGTCAAAGATTACACAGGTACATAATGGGTCAAGGGACAGTACCCTAAACATTACATGAGGTACATAAATGGGTCAAGGACTGTACCTCAAACATTTACAGAGGTCATAATGGGTCAAGGGACTGTACCTCAACATTACAGAGGTACATAATGGGTCCAAGGACTTGACGAAAAAGATTTGATAGCTGAACAAGCTACAGTGATAATGAATATTTACATTTTTATATCTGGTTACAATCGTAATGAGTTATTTATGCAGACATGTATTAGAGTCACACAAAACATAAAAAAGTTGAATGTATTTTTTATTATTATGATAACATGAGGCGCGCTAAATCCTTGGTGATTAAACAGGACTGTGGGGAGTGAGGGCGGAAGGCATTTAGGTTTATTCCCGGGACTAAGTATGCTATGAGAAGGGTCATAAACACAGGAGAAATTCTACAGTCACTAAAAACAATGGATATAGCACTCATAAAGGTGGCAGCAAAGCAATACCTAAGAACCATAGACCAATAGCTTTAAGTCCCACTATCAAAATCTTTGAAAGAGTCTGAGAGAAACAGGATTGCAAACACTTGGACTCCCAGCAATTGAACAATCCAGGGCAACATGGGTTCAGAGCAGGTCGCTCCTGCTCTCACAACTACTGGAACACTATAATATAGTCTTGGATGCACCTGGAAAACAAACAGATTACAGATGTAGTATACACAGTTTTGCAAAAAGCCTTGGACAAGTGCGATCATGGTGTAATAGCACACAAAAATGCGTGCTAAAGGGGATAAATGGCAAAGATGGCAATGTATCTTCAACTTTCTAACATATCGAGCACAAAGAGTGTGGTAAACAGGAAGTTACAATCGGAAGCTTGACAGCGTGTTAAAGCTCTGTCCACAAGGCCACAGTTACTCGCACCTATTCCTGTTCCTTCATCTTCATCTCAGAACTACACAGAGATGTAAATCATAGCACCGTATTTCATCCTTTGCAGGACGATACTAGATCAGCATGAGAGTGTCATCCCATTGAGGACACGGCAACTCTCCAAGAAGACATTATCCAAGTTTCCAATGGGAACGGAGAGAGAAGGAAACAATATGATTTTCAATGGAGGACAAATTCCAATACTCCGTTAAGGAAAACTGGAGGAAAAAGTAGTAGGACTGAGTATCTACACACTCTAATCACACATTAGAGCGGAAAAGTAAAGTAAAGAACTGGGAGTGGATAATTTCTGATGATCTCACCTTCAAGGATCACAACAGTGCCACTATCACATCTGCGGGAAACCTGATTGGATGGCTAATGAGAACATTCGAGAGAAAGAGATGCCAAGCCAGTGATGATCTTTTTTAAAAATCATTTGTTCACTTTAGGCTGGAATACTGCTGTACATTAACATATCATTCAAGGCAGACGAAATTGCAGATCTTGAGAATGTACAGAGTAACCTTTACTGCAATTGAAGTTCATTCAAAACCCTTAACCACTGGGAAAAACGCTTGGAAGCGCTTGAACTTGTGCTCACTGGAGCGCAGGCGAGACGAGCTACTCATTTCTACACTGGTAGATCTGGTCTCTAATCTACAACACATAAAATCACTTCTCCATACGATAGGAAAAGACTTGGCAAGCGATGCAACTTACCACAAGTGAAAGATTGATTTTGCCACCGAAGTGGCTTGTTTATTGTGCACCCATATCCATCCTGTGGACGGTAGCCGCGAGTGAGCACTATGGTACACAAAAGGCCTAGGAACTAGGCCAAAGGGTGGTAACAGGATACCATATGGAATTTATATTACATATCTATAATTCACTTCTCTGTTGCAAGCAATTTAGGACAATTTGTTAGTTTATCTGGTATTTATTTTCATTAATAAGATATCATTGGACATGTCACATAGGTTATTATATGTCTGTCTCTGTATTCCTCAATAAGTGGACAATTATGCACATTAGTGTTCAAGAGAGTGACCATATGCCTGATCACATAATTTACATTTAGTTTGATCATCATCGTGATGCTCTTCCCAATCTGCCAGACGTACTTTTTGTACCATGCCTAAGCCTGGCCACTTCAACATCAGTCAGTCTGGTCACATTGTAGTTGCTCCATAAACATACTTATCTAAGTTCTGTTATCATAGTGGGTTTTGATATAAAAACCTTTTTCCCAAGGGGAGGGGCCTGCTTCTAACTGCATTCCTATAACAATCATTTTCATTTATTTTCTTCTCTCCTAATTTATTCCTTAATGCTAGACACAGTTATACGAACCTTAATGCTAGCCACGTTATACCAAAGTTTTTTTACATTCTCCTTCTGGGTACTCTTTTTGGGCTACCAATCAACTTTTCATGAAGGAGTAATCCAATGTGTGATGGGGATCCTTACCCAAATTTGTACTTTAAATTTCCTTTTCCCCCCAAAATTTTTGAGTATCTATACCTGGCTCTCCAATGAGAAATGTTTTGGGTCATTATTGAGTAAAGAGCCTTCAATGGGGACAAAAGAATCAGAAATGATGAAAAGTCAAGTCATGTCATGGGAAAGCTTTAGCGCCTTTAGGATTGCAAAAAATTTCCCTTTGCAGTGTAGACCCCAGTTTTTAATTTTTTGGGCCAATCAAAAATTTTTTTATCGTTTTTTAAACTAGGGGGGTTTGGCCCAAAAAGGGGCAGATGCACCCTGCCAGAAATTCCTTTTTTAGATCCTAGTGTTTAAAATTGTGATAACTTATTACTACCAGTTTAGGTGGAAATTTCTTTTTGGGCATTTTCTCTAAACAAGAGTTTAAAGGGAAAAGGGATTACTAGCAATAGCTTTTTGGGAGGGACTTGAAATATGTGATTTTAAAAAGAACACATTTTCCCAAAGGAAGGGGTTTAAATTTTTGTTGCCTACAGTGATACAGTTCATGCGGGTTTTATAAAACTTAATCAATTGCACTTTTTTTCACAATCCATTTAGATCTTTTGTTTATTTACCTCTAGACCCTTGGTAAGATTCACGGGACTTTTGCCCCGGTTTTCGTTTCTCAACATTCTAATACCCGGGACATTTTTTAATTTTAAAATTTCCCATCATGATACTAGAAATACCAAGCTCCTTCCCCCCATTTTAAGAAATTTTTTAGATCTGGGGCAGCCAAGAATAATCCGAGAGCTTCATTTTGCATTAACTCCAAAGGGGGAGAGGGAAATTTTTCTAGCCCAAAATCAACATGGGAGCAATAACAATTAAGGACCTAACATAGGCTATGTTCATCATTTTTACGATTCCACATTAGGGACCATATTTGGGGTTGAGCCAGCAACCGCTTGAGAGCATTTAGCCTAGGGTTTCATTTTTTGTTTAGTTGTGGAAAAGTGGTTTTTTTAAAAAGGGACATTTCACCCCAAAATATCTGTTTAAATTTTAACGAGCTAATGATTTCACCCGCAAATAGATGGGTGGGGGGTGTCGTTTTTCTTGTTAAATCTTTGTTTTAGAGGAAGATTTATGGGCCCCAGTCCGGGTTTCAAATTTCTTGAACTTTATTAAAAATGGAAAATTTATCTTCTATGCCCTGTTTTATGGATCATGATATCTTTTAGCCTTTTTTTATAGCTAATGTTTTTGGTGAGGCAGGGGGAGGGCTTTTTGGGGGAGCATTAATTGAAAATTAAATAAACATGGGGCTAAGAAATCCTCCCGCGGGGTACCTAAAAAACAATTCTTAAGGGAAACACTTCTGAAGCCTTTTTAAAGGACAGAGGATAAACCCATTTGACAGGTATCCCCATTATCCAGCAGAGTTTCTACCCCCAATTTTTCATTTTTGCTTTTGTTCATGTAGTTTTAACGGTTTTGTTTTGCAATATCCAAAACCCGATTTTAGATCAAGGGAAAAATGGTAAAACTAGTAGAGGTTTTGTGAAATGGAAAAGGGGGAAATACCCGTTCTTCACACTTTTACCCTTTTATGAAACCCATAGAGGTAGGGGGAAAGTTGATGTCTGATTCTGTAGTACAGTCTGTTAAGCATCATTCTTTCAAAAGTTTTACAAAGACAACTAGTTAAGGAGATCGGCCTAAATGTATCAGGCTGTTGGGGCTTAGGGATAGGCACAATGAGACTATTGGTCCAGGAAGTAGGAAGAACGCCCTCAATGTAACTGAGATTATACAGTGCCAACAAAGGGTTATCAGGCACGTGCCTTAGAGTTCTGAGAATATCATAGGTTATACCATCCTCTCCAGGAGCAGTTGATCGACCTTTGGTTAATGCATTATCTAATTCATACTCGGTAAAGAGGCAATCACTCTCATCAATATTTTGGCTCATAAAATTAATCAGTTTCAACATTTCTTCAGAAGTACTCTCTAAATTTTTTCTAATATGAGATGGAAGGTTTCATGCCTGGATGTTTTGGACCAGTCATTTATGAGGTCATTTGCTTTTTCAAGAGGAAAGGGATGAGCAACATTGCCAGTCTTTTTCCTGGTTATTTTATTTATACCTTTCCAAGCCAAACTCAAAGGGGTGGACCTATTTAATCCACTAACAAACTGTTCCCATTCCTGTTGCCTAAGTTCTTCCTTTCTATTCCTTGCATTTGTTAGTGCAGCTTGGAACGTTCTGAGCAGGTCTGGGTTCTACATTCACGGTATGCTTTACCAATCCTCCTAGCTGCATGTGTTAGATTGCGCAGCTGTGGATCATTATAGTATTTACATTGGTTTTTATTGTTATTTATAGTGGAGGGTCTTTGTTTCCTATTCCTGCCCACTTGATCTGTGAGAACACTCTCAATAGTGGTAATTAAATCATCATTAAATTTTTGTGTGCCAATGGGCTCGTAATTCTTATACCATTGATCCAAGTGGTTAATAAAGTTGTCTCTGTGTTCTGGTTTGAGAATAAGTTTCCTCCTTCTGTATTTAGCTCCTTGATTGCTGGAGATGTGATCAAGATTGACAGTTGTTAGTCTTGGGAAGTGATCAGATAGAAGATCATCAACTATGACAGAGTCATGCATCGTATATGATGTATTAAATCCAAGACACAGATCTAGTATGCCACCATATATGTGAGTAGGCTCAGTAGTGCCCACAATTCGAACATTATCATGCTCATTTAGCAATCTCACTAGTTTAGTTCCATTGGTGTTTGTTATAGACCCACCAATATTCTTATGTCTGGCATTAAAATCTCCAAGAATGATGGTAGGTTCACTATTGATGCGATCTGGTAAAGCATCAGGTCGAAGCTGGTTCGCTGGGCATAGAGATTAAAAAATGTTATGAAAAATCGCCTCATATACTTTGACAAACCATGATACGTATGTTAATCGACTCTGCAAGGAAATGGAGTGAATGTGGCAAGTCTTTCTGACTACATCACACAACAGTTGGTTGACTAAGGTTATAAGCTGGATATCCAGGCAAGGTTTGGTGGAGGTGCTCCATCTTTCATCTACATTCCTGCAAACAGATGACATCAATATTCTTGTTGCACTAATATGATGTAAGTCAGGCAACCGCTTCCTGAAGGAAAGCAATGTTCCATGAAAAAGATTTTGTAAGATCCATTTGTATGAGTTATTACAATCTCTTGCTCATAAAAGGTAAAACTATTAAGACTATGGCTACAGTGTGGCAGAGCACTTAAGAGCAAATAGCATAGTTTGTACGCTCTTTTATCTTTCAGACCTTTATTTTAAGCATTTTTCGGCATCTGGCAGCCAGTTAAAAGGCAAGTCCTTGAAGGCAAAGAGTCCAGGGCTTCTTTCTCACAAATGCTGGAAGCTGAACGAGATTGCTGGCACTTTGACATCATCACCATGCTCAAGAGCATCATCCTGATTACACATTAATTAAACTTGCCAGGATCAGTTCAAAGATGCTTCAATTTTTTTTCTGGCAAATTTTTTAAAAATATGAGGAAGGTCAGCGAATCTCCAATGCTCTCCGGAGGATGCACTTCTGGTTAGTGCTTTCTTTAACACCTATCAACTTAACAGGTACCATGGTTACATTAGTGTCTCTGTTTTCTCATTCATTGCAGGTAGGTCCTGTGCATCTGACTCATCTCCAATTTCCAGGGGGGGTTACCTGTGTGGTGTCCGTCTGACTGTTGTAGTTGTGTGTATTGGGAGAAATGGCAAACTCATCCCCATATTCAGGTGTAGCCATAGGTATCTGTAGTGGCAGACCAGTAGTTCCATATGTGCTAGCAGGGATGGCTAGCTCCTCCACAGCTGGTGTGTGTGATGGCAGCCTCTGTGCACCAAGGACGTTTAGTGTCACATTGTGTACGAGTCAAGTGAGTCTGACTACATCGACGCTCTAGCCCTTTCTCACTTTTTTCTCTTTTGTTTTACTTTTAAAGGTTCGAAGCTATCATCATTTCCAACACCTTGCAGAATAGTTCCTCTATAATATTTTGCCATGTTTGTGCCAGTGATGAATATCTGAGTGTGAAGACTCACAACACAAGAATTCCTCGCTTATCTTTCCCTTATAGCTTATGCAAGAGCAAATATTCACTACAAAGTTAGAAGTCCAAAATAGATCACAAGACACAAGTGCTCAAGTTCAATGGAACACCTCCCACATACCAACCCAGACCACGAACTCACCACCACACAATACGACACAATCACCCCACCAAAAACACACTCAGAGACTTCTTGTATGTTGTTAATAATAAGGTACATATTAATGATTATAATTGATGGTTACGGCGAGGTTCTTACACCTTATCACAAATTACAAAGATGAAAAGAGAGAGAGAGAGAGAGAGAGAGAGAGAGAGAGAGAGAGAGAGAGAGAGACAAAGTAGGTAATCTTGAGCATAAAATTAGAATTCTGACATACTCACATAAAACAAGAGGTTCAAATTCAATGATAACTTATCCACTTGAGTTAGTTCAGGCACTCCACCTAATGAACCTCACTGAAATAATAATACAGCAGACATCCAATGATGCTGAAGACAACCTCTTACCCCAACCAATAGTTGTAAACAGTATTACAAAAAAAAAAAAAAAAAAAAAAAAAAACTAGGTAATGAGTTACAATGACAATAGATAAAACACTCTGTTTACTTCCTTGGTCCATCCTGGGTAACACACACGTTACTATGTTATACATAGTAAGCAAGGCAAAGTGTGCAGCTGAAGATAGATGAACCAGTACCTAAACAATCTCACAAACACACTCATTACTATGTATGACAAGTGTTTACCAAGTACACAAGTGTACACACTTTAATCACTTAGAATATACTTGTATAATGTCAAATATAAGTGAAGTGGTACACCGCTGGCCGTAATAAACACACTTCAACTTCTCAAAGTCACACACTAGGCTCAGCTTTCTGGAGAGGTAACCAAGTGTTTTTAATGTGTTTATTATGTGTCAGTGCGTGACTGCAGTCATTAAATTTGGTTTGTATCAAAGTTAAACCTACAATCCAGTTGATCAAATAGTCCTATAAACATTTTACACAATGTATAACCTAGAATATAATTAAATGCAAATTGGTAACTATTACAATTTTTAACTAGGCGCCTAAACCCACCTAAGAATGAGAATGGCTAGGAAAATAGATGTTAACAGGAGACTCTTGCTAACACAGTTTAAAGGTAACCGCATTACTCAAGTAAGAAAGTAATCCATGCAAACTGAACATTATGCAGAGTAATCTTGTTCACAGTAAAAAATACAAAGCATAAGTTACACACTCACGACCACAGATGAACACTGCAATTTGAAATATTATCACTGGGAATTTAAGCAGTAAAGTTTCAGTCTGAACGAAAAATGTTTAGAAAACAAGCAATGACACTAGGATAAGCAATTTAATTATGTAACCGTATTTTAATAGTTCAGTTTACACTGAGCAGAGCATGCATTACACTGATTTATCAAATGAGAGTAAGGAGTCACTACACATGAAGTAACACTTCTGAGCCATTTTAAAGTCATAATACAGGCTTAACAAATGACAATTAACTGTTGGGGAAAGCAGCACTAAACACTTCAGCATTATATAAGCACAAGTAGACAGATGAATGTTCACTTGTACAAGCCAATCACCACAAACCTTACTAAGTAATAAGTGAACCCTGGCATGTCCTCACTCAAATTGGTTCAGCACTGCACTGCTCGTCAAATGTTCTCAAGCCACTACAGAACACTGGTATGCCAGCAGCACTGCAGAACGTCTACCCAGACATTGCTGGGGCCTAGGACACTATAACTGCAGGCTGCCTTAGCTTGTTCTGGCTAGCTTTAGTGTTGCCCACAAGCTTGCTTGACAGTGCACCGCCAGCCCGCGCCACCAACCGACACCTTCATGCTGCAAACAGGCAGGCACACAAGGAGAACACTCGTCAATATGAGCGTAGTGCAGCCCAGAGGACACGGGCACTCAAGCACCCATGTTGACTGTGCAAAAAACCGCCTCTAGACCACAAGCAAATAGAGGCGAACGGCTGAGTTACCAAAATGGGGGGTCGAGGAAGGAGAAGTGACAAGGAAGGGATATCACCTCGCTAGACACAGGCAATATGGGTGTAGTGGCCTGCAGGTCGCAGTGCAATTTCAAGTCATTCACTTCACCTGGCCCACAGTCGTCCTCGAAGTTACCAACAACCCTGAACTACTTTTAATTACTCCAAACCCGCAGCACTTAACATCATCTAGCACACGTGGTCTTGGAAATGACAGACAAATTTTTCACTAGATAAGAACTAGTTATCACAACACCGAAGGTGCGTCCGGAACACTGTAGAACGTTCACAAAGCAATCAGGGATCAGAACAGATGTAGCCTTGGCCATCACTAGCTGGCTTGGAGCGCTGACTTGGCCTGGATCAGCTAAACTCGCCTCTTATCCCCATATGAGATAATGGCGACGCGTTAAGGGATACCGTGAATATGAAAGTCGAGGAAAGGACATTCACCTCCACTATACACACGCAGTATTGGTGTAAGTGGCAATGCAGGTCTTATAGTGCCATTTTCAAGTCCCCCCAGCAGGCCAGACATTCCTCACTTCATTTTAAAGCTAATGTAGGTACTGATGGTACACAATGTCCCTAAGTCAGTGTAATCCACTCATGCAAAATAGTTACAACAAATCTGCAGAACTTGCCAACTCACATATTCGAGTACCAGCAGCGGGGCAGCAAAAAACACCTCTACACTGCACGTTTTTGATAGAGGCGAACGGCTGAGTTAAAGCAGAGATTGGGTGATACAGAGAACAGCAGGGGTAACTGAGCACGCACATTCGCCATTCTATCACAATAGCAATATGGGGCGAAAGTCTCAGGCAGGTGATGCAGTTCCTCGCACAAGGTACTCAGGCAGGGCCAGAACTTCTCAAGCGTTACCAAAACACTGCAATACTCCCGTACAGATAGTTACTCACTCCAAACTGTGCAGAACTTCTAGCACACGTGTCCCCTTGGAGGTGAAGACGAATTTTCAGTGTGTGGACACCTGGTTACCAACTCACGTAGACTGCACACTCGTGTTATCCTCAGGTATGGTAAAGCGATGAGTTGTGAGCTTTTGAGAGGCACGAGTAGCAGTGGACTAGCAAAATTCGCCTCTACACTGTATGTTGATAGAGGCAAAAGGCTGAGGTCAAATGAAAGGCAGAGGGGAAGCAGAGGCCTGTGAGGGCCTTTGCAAAAAGGAAAACTATTTCCACTGTTTCACTAGGTATATCCTTAGTCACAGCTCGCACATAAGAGTTCTCACAACACTGAAGCTGTCTTCCAACAGTAGGAGTACTTATGTACTATCTGACGCTTCCTGTGTAATGTAGCTCATTTAACTTTTCACTGCCGAGAACTTCCGTCTTCAGTTTACATTGCGGGACATCTTTTACAATTCCGAGAGTCGATGCCGACACCACAACGGTACAGAAATTGCTGGCGCTTCAGACAGCCAGCGAAATATTGCAGGCCCATGGCAGAATGCCCAGTCTGTGGTGCTGCTGATCAAAAGGTGGCTCGTGGCCTGGTTAGCAAAGCTCTCACTTCACACGCTGAGTGTCCGGGTTCGATTCTTGGCAAGGGTGGAAACATTGGGCTTGTGTCTATACACCAGTTGTCCCTGTTCACCCATCAGTAAAATGGGTAGCCGGGTGTGGGTCGCATCCTGGGACAAAATTGACCATCCTAAATGCCTGAAATGCTCTGCAAAACAAGGAACTTTCTATCTCTGTATACCTTGTACATGTACTTGCAGAATTAACGATAACCAATACATCTTGTGACCTGCCTCTTTCTAGCCTTAATTATAATGAGGCTCACTCAGCTTACAAGAACATAAGAACATAAGAAAGAAGGAACACGGCAACAGGCCTACTGACCCATGTGGAGCAGGTCATGTCCCCACCCCCCCCGGATTATCCCAATGGCCCACCCAGTCTGGTCATCCCCACTCAAGGATGGAGCACTGTACCAGACCCAGCAGCACAAGCTAGTCAGGTCCAACTCACACCCACCCACACCCACTCATGTATTTATCTAACCTATTTTTAAAACCACACAACGTTTTAGCCTCAATAACTGTACTCGGGAGTTTGTTCCACTCATCCACAACTCTATTACCAAACCAGTGCTTTCCTATATCCTTCCTGAATCTGAATTTTTCCAACTTGAAACCATTGCTGCGAGTCCTGTCTTGGCTGGAAATTTTCATCACACTATTTACATCCCCTTTATTTATTCCTGTTTTCCATTTATACACCTCGATCATATCCCCCCTAATTCTACGCCTTTCGAGAGAGTGCAGATTTAGGGCCCTCAGTCTATCCTCATAGGGAAGATTCCTGATACATGGGATCATCTTCGTCATCCTCCTTTGTACATTTTCCAGAGCATTTATATCCATTTTGTAATACGGTAACCAGAACTCAGCAGCATAGTCTAAATGAGGCCTAACCAAGGATATATAGAGTTGAAGAACAACCTGAGGACTTCTATTATTTATACTTCTAGATATGAAGCCAAGAATTCTGTTAGCTTTATTGCGAACACTAATGCACTGTTGTCTTGGTTTTAGGTTACTGCTAACGAGAACTCCTAAATCATTTTCGCAATCGGTAGTATTAAGATCTACATTATTTAGTTTATATGTGGCATGGTTATTTAACTGTCCAACATTTAGAACTTTGCATCTGTCAATATTAAACTGCATCTGCCACTTCTCCGACCATTGCGTCAGTCTATTCAAATCATCCTGGAGTGCTCTAATGTCCTCATTAGAATGAATTTGGCGGCCTATTTTGGTGTCATTAGCAAATTTGCTTAAGTCGCTATTTATTCCCTCATCTATGTCGTTTATGTAAATTGTGAACAACAACGGGCCCAACACTGACCCCTGAAGAACACCGCTTGTGACGTGCCCCCATTCTGATTTCTCCCCATTTATGCAAACTCTCTGCTGTCTATTTGTCAGCCATGCCTCTACCCAGGAAAAAATTTCTCCTCCTATTCCGTGTGCCCTAAGTTTCCTCAATAGCCTCTGGTGTGGAACTCTTCAAACATCTTAGTGAAAAAAGTTAGTAAATTCGTAAGACAGGAACGCCCCTTTGTAAAACCATGTTGAGAATCATTAATCAATCTCTGCCTGTCAAGATGGCTACGAACTTCTTCGGCAATTATTGATTCCCTAAATTTTCCCACTATGGAGGTAAGGCTTATTGGTCTATAGTTCGAAGCCAAGGACCTGTCACCTGCCTTGTAAATAGGTATTACATTTGCCATTTTCCACTTATCAGGTACTATGCCAGTTTGTAGTGATATGTTAAAAAGATTAGCCAAAGGTATGCTAAGTTCCTCTTTACATTCCTTTAACACCCTTGCAAACAGTTCATCAGGACCTGGGGATTTGTTAGGTTTTAGTTTCTCTATTTGTCTGAGGACCATGTCACTAGTTACCGCAATCGTACATAGTTTATCATCATCCTGTTCTACGTAATCTAGTATTTCAGGAATATCGCTAGTATTTTCTTGGGTGAAAACTGAGAGGAAGTAGGTATTTAGAATTTCACACATATCCTTATCACTGTCAGTGATCTGTATACCTGAAAGAACCCTTTTGGGTTAGTCTTTGAATCCCTTGCGACCTTAGCCTCATAATCCCTTTTTGCTTTTCTTATTCCTTTTTTATTTCTCTCTTTAATTGAATATATTGATTTCTTAACTGTCCATCCCCTCTTTTGATACGCCTATATATGCCTCTCTTTTGACCAATGAGATGTTTTAATCTATTGTTCATCCATTTGGGATCATTTTTGTTAGATGTAATTTTCCTACTACAAACAAAAGTTGTCTGGGCAGCTAGAACTATGCTCTGAAAAACGTCATATTGGCAACCAAGATCACCTACCTGACCCATAGTCAGGATATCCCAATTTATCCCACCCAAGTAATTTTTCAGTCCCTTAAAGTCGGCCAAGAGAAAATCTTGGACAGAGATTTGATTGCAGTTATCTGGGTAATTCCGTGATATATTGAAACTAAGTGATTTGTGATCACTTTCCCCAAGCTCATCATTAACCTCAAGATTATTAATTAGTGATTCTTTGTTGGCAAGAACCAAGTCAAGCAGATTGTTTCCTCTAGGTGGTTAGCTTATTCACGTCATTTCAATTATGCCATGGCAGTCTCTCATCTCCGCCTCCAAGGAAGACTTCCACGACTTTCTTATTCTAGATTTATTAAGCGGCCTCCAACCTTGGTGGTACCTACTTCCACAATCTTCTCTGTGGTCATAACTTCCACAGTCACCTCTGTTGCTAACTCATGCAGCCCTGGACTCCGAGGTCCCAACCTTGTCGCCTCAAACTGTCCTTGAGTCTTCATCTTCTCGCTCTCATGTATCTATGCCTACAAAATCTCCCACAACATCTTTCCTTCGCGTATAAACATCCCTAAAGT
This sequence comes from Cherax quadricarinatus, assembly GCF_026875155.1. Classification (NCBI taxonomy): domain Eukaryota; kingdom Metazoa; phylum Arthropoda; class Malacostraca; order Decapoda; family Parastacidae; genus Cherax; species Cherax quadricarinatus. The sequence goes on along the minus strand of NC_069459.1, from coordinate 20,454,576 downwards.
TCAAAATTAAATCTCCATTAACCCATTCATCACTTATCCTTCCCAAACATTTTTCCTGTCCAGTCTTTGTGTCTAGTATTTTGCCTCTTACTGTCTCTGTTACTGGTGTGGAGGCTCATCCTTCCCCTCGTACAGTTCCCTCCTCTCCTGTCCCCTACCAAGTTTCTTCCTTTCCTGTCCCCTCCCAAGTTTCTTCCCAAGTCAACTTTCACCTCTCATCCCCCCCTTCTTCGATAACTTCCATCTTTTCTCCTATTTTTACTCGCTCTCTGCCTTCTATCTCTGCTGTCGAATTTCCTACAACTTCCTTGTCCGCTGAAACGCTTGGAGCTATCTCCAAATATATTGAGGAGACAGAACCGATAATGGACACTGATCCACCTCCCATCACTCCTCTTCTTTCTCACTTTACTAAAGCATCTACATGACTCCTTTCTTCACAGTGCTCCAATCCTTCACTGCTTATTCTATTTTCGTTACCTCCATATGTAAACTTTACTAAACCTCCTAGCAGAGGCGAGTCTTATAATGTGCCTTTTACACTTCTGGAATTGGAGTCAACACTCCGCTTACCTATCGTCGGCAGCTGGGCCTGATGGCATTTATATTCGCATGCTTCAGCATTTACATACATCAGCCCTTGCAGTTCTCGTACGTCTTTTTAATCTTATTTGGTCACATGGGGTTCTTCCCCAGCTATGGAAAACTGCTGTTGTTCTACCTTGTCGTAAACCAGGTACTTAGGGCCATGATGTCTCACACTATCATCCCATTGCTCTTACCAGTGCAGTTTGAAAGTTGATGGAACGTCTAGTAAATACGTTGACGTTTGGTGTGGTATTTAGAGACACACAATAGTCTCTCTAATAGTCAATGTAACTTTCATGCGGGCCGCTCCACTACTGACCCCTTTCTCCGCTTCGGTACCTATGTTTGTAATACCTGTGCTAGTAACCACTCGGTTAAGGAATATGACATTACTTGGAGATATAACTTCTTGGCCCAAATTCATTCCTTAGGCTTCTAAAGCAATCTGCCACTTTTTCTTAGAAACTTCACCTCTGAGCCACGTTTCCGTATTTGCGTTACTGTTTCGCTTTCCCCGGACTTGTCCATGCTGAAGGTGTCCCTCAAGGATATGTACTTAGCACTACTCTTTTTCTACTAGCTATAAATGATCTGGCCTTGTTCTTCCATTTAATATTTGGTCATCACTTTATGTCGATGACTTTGCTATAGCCTGTGCAGGCGGTGACTGTCGCATAGTAGCAGCCTCACTCCAACACGCATTCAAGTGTGTTTCCCATTCGGCCACTATGCATGGGTTTAAATTTTCTGTTGCTAAAACGCACCAAATTATTTTCACTAGACGTTTTGTTGTCTCCGGTACTCTACTGTATGACTCCCATATCCCTGAAAGTGGAACGGTGAAATTTCTTGGTCTGCTGTTTGATCGCCGGCTGCCTTGGAAACCTTACATTACCTCCGTGAAAGCAACTTGCCATAGCCGGCTGAACCTCCTCAAAACCCTTGCTCATCTTTCTTGGAGGGGGAGGGGGTTCGATCGTCGAACTCTTCGATTTTTCAAAGCCTCTTCCACAACTCTTTTTAAACTTGATCACATTCATAATCTGGAATTACGTTTATGTCTAGGTGCTTTTTTTGCCCCTCTCCTGTTGAGAGCCTTTATGCAGTGGCGAATGTTCCATCCTTGAACAATTGCCGAGATGCTCATTTTCTCTGTTATCTTTTCCGCTCTCATGACCTGCAAGATCCTTCTACATACAGGATAATAACAAATGTTAGCAAAGGTCCATTATTTACTCACCGCCCCTGTTTACTCCTTCCCTTTTCTCTGTGTCTTCACTCGCTCTTCAGTTCTCGTCAGTTACCTCCTTTATATGTTCATCTGGCTGGCATCTAACTTTTCTCTTTAACCCTGGGAGGTTATTAGACTCGGCCATCATTTACAGCTGAACTGTATGCACTTCTTATTGGAGTTATTCGTATTGCATCTATGCCTCCCTCAACATTTGTCGTAGTCTCGGATTCCTTTAGTGCTCTGCAAACTATTTAAAAATTTGATTCCCCTCATCACCTAGTTCTTCGTATACTTTGGTAGCGATGCATTTCTGCAAAAACAAAGAAATAGTTTTCAGGTGGGTCCCTGGTCATGTTGATGCTCAAGGCAACGAGCAGGCAGACTCTGCTGCTGGGTCCCTGGTCATGTTGATGCTCAAGGCAACGAGCAGGCAGATCTGCTGCTGGTCCTGTCATGTTGATGTCAAGGCAACGAGAGGCAGACTCTGCTGCTGGGTCTGGTCATTGATGCTCAAGGCAACGAGCAGGCAGACTCTGCTGCTGGGTCCCTGGTCATGTTGATGCTCAAGGCAACGAGCAGGCAGACTCTGCTGCTGGGTCCCTGGTCATGTTGATGTTCAAGGCAACGAGCAGGCAGACTCTGCTGCTGGGTCCCGGTCATGATGATGTTCAAGGCAACGAGCAGGCAGACTCTGCTGCTGGGTCCCTGGTCATGTTGATGTTCAAGGCAACGAGCAGGCAGACTCTGCTGCTGGGTCCCTGGTCATGTTGATGTTCAAGGCAACGAGCAGGCAGACTCTGCTGCTGGGTCCCGGTCATGATGATGTTCAAGGCAACGAGCAGGCAGACTCTGCTGCTGGGTCCCGGTCATGTTGATGTTCAAGGCAACGAGCAGGCAGACTCTGCTGCTGGGTCCCCGGTCATGATGATGTTCAAGGCAACGAGCAGGCAGACTCTGCTGCTGGGTCCCTGGTCATGTTGATGTTCAAGGCAACGAGCAGGCAGACTCTGCTGCTGGGTCCCTGGTCATGTTGATGTTCAAGGCAACGAGCAGGCAGACTCTGCTGCTGGGTCCCCGGTCATGATGATGTTCAAGGCAACGAGCAGGCAGACTCTGCTGCTGGGTCCCCGGTCATGATGATGTTCAAGGCAACGAGCAGGCAGACTCTGCTGCTGGGTCCCCGTCATGATGATGTTCAAGGCAACGAGCAGGCAGACTCTGCTGCTGGGTCCCTGGTCATGTTGATGTTCAAGGCAACGAGCAGGCAGACTCTGCTGCTGGGTCCCCGGTCATGTTGATGTTCAAGGCAACGAGCAGGCAGACTCTGCTGCTGGGTCCCCGGTCATGTTGATGTTCAAGGCAACGAGCAGGCAGACTCTGCTGCTGGGTCCCCGGTCATGTTAATGTTCAAGGCAACGAGCAGGCAGACTCTGCTGCTGGGTCCCCGGTCATGTTAATGTTCAAGGCAACGAGCAGGCAGACTCTGCTGCTGGGTCCCCAGTCATGTTGATGTTCAAGGCAACGAGCAGGCAGACTCTGCTGCTGGGTCCCTGGTCATGTTGATGTTCAAGGCAACGAGCAGGCAGACTCTGTTGCTGGGTCCTTGGTCATGTTAATGTTTAAGGCAACGAGCAGGCAGACTCTGCTGCTGGATCCCTGGTCATGTTGATGTTCAAGGCAACGAGCAGGCAGACTCTGCTGCTGGGTCCTTGGTCACGTTAATGTTCAAGGCAACGAGCAGGCAGACTCTGCTGCTGGGTCCCCGGTCATGTTAATGTTCAAGGCAACGAGCAGGCAGACTCTGCTGCTGGGTCCTTGGTCATGTTAATGTTCAAGGCAACGAGCAGGCAGACTCTGCTGCTGGGTCCTTGGTCATGTTGATGTTCAAGGCAACGAGCAGGCAGACTCTGCTGCTGGGTCTTTGGTCATGTTGATGTTCAAGACAACGAGCAGGCAGACTCTGCTGCTGGGTCCTTGGTCATGTTGATGTTCAAGGCAACGAGCAGGCAGACTCTGCTGCTGGGTCCTTGGTCATGTTGATGTTCAAGGCAACGAGCAGGCAGACTCTGCTGCTGAGTCCTTGGTCATGTTGATGTTCAAGGCAACGAGCAGGCAGACTCTGCTGCTGGGTCCTTGGTCATGTTGATGTTCAAGGCAACGAGCAGGCAGACTCTGCTGCTGGGTCCTTGGTCATGTTGATGTTCAAGGCAACGAGCAGGCAGACTCTGCTGCTGGGTCCCTGACTATGATAATGTTCAAGGCAACGAGCAGGCAGACTCTGCTGCTGGGTCCTTGGTCATGTTGATGTTCAAGGCAACGAGCAGGCAGACTCTGCTGCTGGGTCCTTGGTCATGTTGATGTTCAAGGCAACGAGCAGGCAGACTCTACTGCTGGGTCCTTGGTCATGTTGATGTTCAAGGCAACGAGCAGGCAGACTCTGCTGCTGGGTCCTTGGTCATGTTGATGTTCAAGGCAACGAGCAGGCAGACTCTGCTGCTGGGTCCTTGGTCATGTTGATGTTCAAGGCAACGAGCAGGCAGACTCTGCTGCTGGGTCCTTGGTCATGTTGATGTTCAAGGCAACGAGCAGGCAGACTCTGCTGCTGGGTCCTTGGTCATGTTGATGTTCAAGGCAACGAGCAGGCAGACTCTGCTGCTGAGTCCTTGGTCATGTTGTTGTTCAAGGCAACGAGCAGGCAGACTCTGCTGCTGGGTCCTTGGTCATGTTGATGTTCAAGGCAACGAGCAGACAGACTCTGCTGCTGGGTCCTTGGTCATGTTGATGTTCAAGGCAACGAGCAGGCAGACTGCCGTGCGGTCAGCAGTACATGATCTTGTTTCACATATTCCATTCTCAGATTATTTTGCTGTAATTTCTAATCATTTTCGCAACCGTTGACAACACCGTTGCTCCAATATGACTCATAACAAAATGTATTTTATCAAACCTCCAATAGTGAATACCAAATTTTCTCGCAGTACAGCCTACCAACACTAAAAGTTTGAAGCCGATCACACATAGAACAACTGCATTCTTCCAGTACTCTATACCCACATCCTTTCATTCATAATTCTACATATCAAAGCCATGTTTCCTACTTCATCTGTGTGATTCCGTTCTTCCGTATTACTTTCCGGTTCTTCTCTATTAACAGACATAACTTCTTCCTCTTTCATCATCATTCAAATATTCTGTCTCTATTTCTTGATGTTTGTTTAAATGCTCATATTTTTTTTTTCACTTTTTTTATCTTTAGTTATCAAACGCCTCATCAATTTACTCTTAACGAAGAAGTCTTTACCAGATTGTCTCTTTAAAACAGATTCTTGTTCCCGGAAAACTATGTTGATCGCTCAACCATTCTTTTATTTGTTTTTCATCGTGAATTTGCTTTTCTAATATATTTTCTTTTCGAAAAAAAAATCACAAAGACATATACTTCATTATGGTCATTTTCACCCTATTCATCCAATCATTTATTCCTTTTTTCCTAATTCACTCACCTTCAGTAGCCTTAAATCAATGCTGCACATCCTTGTATCATTCTTAAGTCTGTACCAAAAAACATCTTTGAAAATGTCAATTAAAAATTACGCTGTTTCACTACTTTAAAGGATATGCAGCCAATGCCGATATTTGTTAATGTTTTTATAAATTACAAGTTTTGCTCTTATTTTGCTGGTAATTAAGCCAGATTGCTTTAAATTTTATATAATCACTTGGAAATTTACAAATTACTGAACAGACAGTTTATGAAGTGACTGACAGAGACCTGAAGCCACATGACTGGTCACTTCTGGTAACTACCCTACGATAATTTCTGTGTTCTTTATTATAAATTTTGCTAATAATTATTTATTTCACGTCGTGTAACTTGCCGTAATAAAAATTACAACATCACTTGCATATTAGTGTCATGACTCAAAGATACTTCACAAACAATGCAGCACAGGTCAGTATTTGCAAGTGTCTTCTAATATACATCATTTGTTTATTTACAGTAATGAGTAACCACTGCGGTGTAGTGTACTCACCGAAGAGCTCTCAGAGGAAGGACTGGTGTGAGGAACATGGAGCAGAATATTCAGTGTGAGGAAGACGGACACTGTTGCACAGATACAAACGCTCCTCACTACCATGCTCGCCATTATGACCTTCACAGTTCCTCTGCTATTGCTACTTCAGGTGACGCTCCAGTCTCACTCTCACCATCAATAGACATTCCTTTTGTCTCAGGAAATTCTCATGATTTTCTCCACACTGTGAATAAACCAAAATAATATTTTATGTTATCCCATTTTCTTATTGTTGAGTTAAAAGTATATACATATATATATATACATACATACATATATATATATATATGTATTATATATATATATATATATATATATATATATATATATATATATATATAATATATATATATAATATATATATATATATATATATATATATATATATATATATATATATATATATATATATATATATATATATATATATATATATATATATGCGAACAATCACTGTGAAAGATTAGTGAAATTCCAAGTACTTTCGTGACTTCTCACATTATCAAGGAACTATAAAAACAAAACATCAAAGGAAGGCATTTAAAGGGTAAAAACTACACCTCACCATCACATCCCACAACAAAGCAACACCTCACACACGCGTGACAACACCCGACTCTGTGAAACACACTTAATACTCTACCCAAGACTTAAGATTTATTACTTGTTTAATGCATCATTAAATTCTTCCCAAATTTTATTAATTATAAATTAATCCAATATATATAAATCAAAGGAAATATTCATATTATTTTCAAAACTGCATTTTATGAAACAAGATTCAATTATATTTCTGTCAACCATGGACTTGCTTGATACCACTTTCTCAACTTTTTGAAAATCAATTGGATGGTTAAAATCTCTCACATGAATAAATAGAGCATTAAAATCTTGTCCAGTTCTAATGCTATATTTATGTTGTTTTAATCTTAGTTCGAGACTTTTACCAGTTTGACCGTAATAAACTTTATCGCAAATTTTACAAGGAATCTTATAGACACATCCGTCAGCATTTTGTGGGGAATTCTTTATCAAAAGTTTTTTTACTGTATCAAGATTTTTAAATACAACTTTGATATTAAAAGTCTTAAGAAGAGAAGGTATATCAACCAAGTTTTCATGGAAAGGTAGAACCAACATATTTTTAGTTGAATAAGCAGTTAGAGAGTAACTGCTTCTTTAACACGGTTAAGGTACGAACAGATGCCTTCTTTGACACCGCTACCAGTTTTGAAATGCTGCACCCAATTCCTCACTGAACGCTCATACACACCAACATTCTCCAACATTTCTTTCGTCTGGTGCCCAGCTTTGTGAAGCCCCATGATTTGAGCTATAGTTTCAGGTGTTAAAGATTTCCTTTTACCCATAATCAAACATGTATAACCCCAAAACCAAAGGGAACACCGGACAAAAGATGGGGCAGATGAGAGACAACAGTGCAACACTTCCTCTCACCACGGTAACCACGTGAGCAATGAGAAGGCACTGTGAAGTGTGGCAGCAGCCGAGAGGTCATGCTAACAGCTGCTACCCAGCAGAATACACTGACGAGAAAAGACCCTCCTGTAGGCCTTTGATTTTCGTCACAGCATTGTGCCGGGGTGCTCACCCGGCACAATGGATCAAAGTCTAGCGCAAGCTGGACTCCAAGGTATTGGTCCAGTGTGGGTAGATTGGTAAAGCACTGCGTACCTTGTTCCAAGGTTCGTAGGTTCGAATCTCCTTCAGCCAGAGATCAGTGTTTGTGTATATTTCGCCTGCTCCTGCGAATTCCTTGCATATATATATATATATTATATATATATATATATATATATATATATATATATATATATATATATATATATATATATCATGCCGAATAGGTAAAACTTGCGATTTTAGCTTCAATAACAACGCTCTTCTTGCCGAATAAGGCAAGCGACAATTTGTGTATGCAATAATTTCGCAAAAATCATTCTGAAGCTTACGAAAAAAATATTTCGTTGTGTTTGTTTATTATTAAATTATTGTAAACTTATCTAAAATATATTTAGTTGATTAGGCTAAATTTAATTGCGCTTGTTATAATAAGGTTAGGTAAGTTTTCTGGTACAAAATTATTAATTTTTACATTAACATGAATGAATAATTATATCTTTAAACGTATAAGAGAAAATTTTAGAAAGGACCTAATTTTATATGAGTTCTTGCTAATTGACCAGTTAACGAGTTAACAACCTTCGTCAACACTGTCTGGCTGGGCGGATTCCAGAAGAAATTTAAACCTTCCTTTTTTGGAGCCTCACTATGTGCTTTGAAGAAGAAGGATGGGGGAATCAGACCCACTGCTACTGCTAACATTCTTCGCCGTCTCGTTGCCAAAGCAGCAGTCAGAAACAGTCGCCTAGAACAGGGCTACTCAAATACTAAGAGCAAAGGTCCACATGGGCAAGTACCAATGTATGCAAAGGTCCGGATACGTGTTTTACACGCAGTGAGAGTCCAGGGTCGCCAGACTTCCCAGCCCATATGCTACCAAACTCTTTTTAAAAAATGCGAAAAAAGTCAACTTCATTGCACAAGTGATAATTGCCAATAAGAATTACCATTGAATGAAAGAAAATATCACTATTTAGCTATGCTAGAATACTGTATTCCATTTAGTGTATGCATTCTATTAAGATAGAATAATGTATTAATCCTGCTTTTGTGTACCACCTCATCCTGAAGGTGGTAACACCTTCTATTTAACTAAGCTTTCTCCTAAAGCCCGCAGTCCAACTAAAACACTCAGAAGGTCCGGATTCGGACCGCGGGCCGCCAATTGAGTAGCTCTGGCCTAGAAGCTGCCAGTTTACTCCAGCCACACCAACTGGACTTTTGGGTCTCTCAAGGCAGTGAAGCCGCAGCTCATGCTGCAAGGGCCTACATCAGGGACTTACCAGAAGACAAGTCCATAGTCAAACTTGACTAGAAATGCCTTTAATATGGTGAAAAGAGATGTGGTCTTGCCAGCCGTTCGGGATCGGTTTCCCAGTCTTTTTCCCTTCATTTCAGCTGGCTACAGCAAACCCCCAATTCTTTTGTTTGGCGAACAAGAAATTCTCTCATCAGAGGGTGTTCAGCAGGGTGATCCACTTGTTCCACTTCTCTTCTGCTTGGCAGTAAGAGAACTAATTTCCAGCCTGCGCAGTGAGCTCAGCATCTGGTACCTGGATGATGGCACTCTAGCAGGTACTGAAGAGTCCCTACTAGAGGACCTATAACTGATGAGGACACAGGGAGAAGCCTTGGGACTCATCCTTAATCCCTCCAAGTGTGAAATCATCACAACGAACCAGGAAATAATCAGGGCTGTGCTAACAATCCTCCCTGAAGTCTCTACTACCACTCCAGCCAAGAGCACTCTATTGGGAGCACCGCTGGGTCACCAGGCCATCGACACAGTCCTCAAGAACAAACTGAATGCCCTGAAGAGAATTGAGGAGAGAATAAGATATCTCGATGCCCATGATGCCCTGTATCTCCTCACAAGGTGTCTTACTCTGCCAAAGACTCACTTACTTCCTGAGGTGCACACCCTCTTTTGACAGCCCAACACTCAAAGAATATGACTAACTCCTGAGATCAATCTTTAAGAAGGCACTGAATCTGTCACTGGAAGATCAGCAATGGGATCAGGCAACCCTCCCAGTGTGACTGGGAGGTATATGGGTGCGTAAAACAATGCAGGGAGCTTTACCTGCATTTCTGTCTTCGTGTTTGACTTCCAGTGGATTAGTTAAGGAGATTGACCCTGAACGCTTGAGAGGTGCGGTAGGAGCTCAAAACCCCAGGTTCATTGAAGCAGCCGTGTGGTGGGACGCCCTTGCCGACTCCTCCAGTAGACCAGCTCCTCCTAAAGAGCACAAACAGTCCTATTGGGACAAACCGATCATGGAAAAAATCGCCAACACAATGCTCACCAACGCTTCAGAAAAGGACAATGCTCGTCTCCTGGCAGTGAAGGCACCAAATTCAGATTTCCTTCTAGCTGTTCCCAATTCCTCTTTGGGAACTTGACTCGACTCACAGGCCATTCGGATTCATGTTGCTCTTCGCCTAGCCGCCCTCATACTCACCAAACATAGGTGTATTTGCGGCAAGGCGACTGCTGATCAATTCAGATTTCATGGTCTCGTTTGTCACACATCAGAAGGGAAGTATGTAAGATATGAGGAGGTCAACGACATCATAAAGAGAAGCCTCATAAGAACATATGAACATAAGAAAAAGGAACACTGGAACAGGCCTACTGGCCTATGAGAGGCAGGTCCAATTCTCCCACAGGGTTAAGCCAATGCCTTGACCTACTGAGGTCAGACACATCACTTAGTAGTAGCACGAGCTAGTCATTTCCATCTCACACCCACCCACACCCACTCATGTATTTATCCAACCTATTTTTAAAACTATACAACGTCTTAGCGTCTATGACGGTACTCGGGAGATCGTTCCACTCATCCACAACTCTATTACCAAACCAGTGCTTTTCTATATCCTTCCTGAATTTTTCCAATTTTAAGCCATTGCTGCGAGTCCTGTCTATGTTAAATATTTTTAGCACGCTATTTACATCCCATTTATTAATTCCTGTTTTCCATTTATACACCTCAGTCATATCCCCCCTAATTCTACGCCTTTCTAGATAGTGCAGGTTCAGGGCCCTCAGTCTATCCTCATAGGGAAGATTTCTGATACATGGGATCAGCTTTGTCATCCTCCTTGGTACGTTTTTCAATGCATTTATATCCATTCTGTGATACAGTGATCAAAACTGTGCAGCATAATCTAAGTGTGTCCTAACCAAAGATATATGAGTTGAAGAACAACCCGAGGACTTATTTATACTTCTTGATATGAAGCCAAGGATTCTGTTAACTTTACTGCGAACACTAATGCAATGTCGTCATGGTTTTAGATTATTACCAACCAGAACTCCTAAATCCTTTTCGCAATTCGTAATATTAAGATCTACATTATTTAGTTTATATGTGGCATGGTTATTTTTCTGTCCAGTATTTATAACTTTGCATTTGTCTATATTAAACTGCATCTGCCACTTCTCCGACCATTGCATCAGTCTATTCATATCATCCTGGAGTGCTCTAATGTCCTCATTAGAATGAATTTGACGGCCTATTTTGGTGTCATCAGAAAATTTGCTTATGTCGCTATTTATTCCCTCATCTATGTCGTTTATGTAGATTGTGAACAACAAGGGGCCCATCACTGACCCGTGTGGAACACCGCTTGTGACGTGCCCCATTCTGATTTCTCCCCATTTATGCAAACCTTCTGCTGCCTATTCGTCAACAATGCCTCAACCCAGGAAAAAATTTCTCCTATTCCATGTGCCTTAAGTTTCCTTAATAGCTTCTGATGTGGAACTCTATCGAAAGACTTACTGAAGTCCATATACACGATATCATGATACCATGATCTACCTCCTCAAATACCTTAGTGAAGAAAGTTAGTAAATTCGTAAGACAAAAACCGTGCTGAGGTTCATTAATCAACTTATGCCTTTCGAGATGGCTACGAATTGCTTCGGCAATTATTGATTCCATAAATTTTTCCACTATGGAGGTAAGGCTTATTGGTCTGTAGTTCGAAGCTAAGGATCTGTCACCTGCCTTGTAAACAGGTATTACATTTGCCATTTTCCATTTATCAGGCACGGTAAAAAGCTCTGTTCCACAAGGCACAGTACTCGCTCCCATTCTATTCCTCATCCTCATTTCTGACATAGACAGAGATGTAAGCCATAGCTCCGTGTCTTCCTTTGTGGATGACACCCGGATCACCATGGCAGTGACCTCCATCGAAGACACTGCGAGACTCTGTGCGGACATCAACCTCAATCGAATGGGCCACTCAAAACAATATGAAGTTCAACGAGGAGAAATTTCAATTACTCAGATATGGAACACTTCAAGAAATTAAAAATGTGTCAGGGCATACCACAAATTCTAACCATACAATAGTGCGGAAAAGTAATGTGAAGGACCTGGGAGTGATAATGTCAGAGCATCTCCCTTCAAAGACAACAACAATATATCTACCTCATCAGCTAGGAAAATGACAGGATGGATAATGAGAACCTTCAAAACTAGGGACGCCAAGCCCATGATGATTCTCTTCAAATAGCTTGTGCTCTCTAGACTGGAAAACTGTTGTAAACTAACGGCCCCCTTCAAGGTTGGCGACATTGCAGACCTGGAGAGGTTACAAAGAACTTCTACGGCACACATAAGTGCGATAAGGCACCTAAACTAGGACGCAGGCGAGAAAGATACGTGATAATATACACTTGGAAGGTCCTGGAAGGATTGGTACCAAACCTGTACACGAAAATCACTCGATATGAAAGCAAAAGACTTGGCAGGAGATGCAACATTCCCCCGATGAAAAGCAGGGGTGCCACGAGTACACTGAGGGACAACACAATAAGTGTCTGGGGCCCAAGACTGTTCAGTTGCTTCCCAGCATACATAAGGGGGATTACCAATAGACCCCTGGCTGTCTTCAAGAAGGCACTGGAGATGCACCTAAAGTCAGTACCTGACCAACCAGGCTGTGGTTCGTACGTCAGCGTGCGTGCGGCCAGCAGTAACAGCCTGGTTGATCAGACCCTGATCTACCATGAAGCCTGGTCTCAAACCAGGTTGCCGGGGCGTTGACCCCCGAAAACCTCGCCAGGTAAACTCCAGGTAAACTATGCTAGTTTGTAGTGATATGTTGAAAAGATTAGGCAAAGTTCCTCTTTACATTCCTTTAACACCCTTGCAAACAGTTCATCAGGGCCTGGGGATTTGTTAGGTTTTAATTTCCCTATTTGTCTGAGAACCATGTCACTAGTTACCGCAATCGTACATAGTTTATTATCGTCCTGATCTACATTTCTAGAATTTTGCTAGTATTTTCCTGGGTAAAAACTGAGAGGAAAATTTCACACATATCCTTACCACTGTCAGTGATCTGACCTGAGTTACTCTTGGCCTGTGTTGTCTCTAATCTTACTTCTGTATACCTGAAAGAACCCTTTTGGGTTAGTCTTCGAATCCCTAGCGACCTTAGCCTCATAATCCCTTTTTGCTTTTCTTATTTCTTTTTTTATTTCTCTCTTTAATTGAATATATTGATTTCTTAACTGCCCATCCCCTCTTTTGATACGCCTATATATGCCTCTCTTTTGACCAATGAGATGTTTTAATCTATTGTTCATCCATTTGGGATCATTTTTGTTAGATCTAATTTCCCTACTCGGAACAAAAGTTGTCTGGGCAGCTAGAAATATGCTCTGAAAAACGTCATATTGGCAACCAAGATCACCTACCTGACCCATAGTCAGGACATCCCAATTTAACCCACCTAGGTAATTTTTCAGTCCCATGAAATCGGCCAAGCAAAAGTCTGGGACAGAGATTTGATTGCAGTTTCCTGCGTAATTCCATGATATATTGAAACTAAGTGATTTGTGATTGCTTTCCCCAAGCTCATCATTTACTTCAAGATTATTAATTAGTGATTTTCTGTTGGCAAGAACCAAGTCAAGTAGATTGTTTCCTCTAATTGGTTCTGTCACAAACTGTTTTAAAAAGCAATCCTGAACCGTATCAAGAAAGTCACTAGACTCAGGAGGCCTGGTCACAGACCAGGCCGCGGGGGCGCTGACCCCCGGAACTCTCTCCAGGTAAACTCCAGGTAAACTCAAGATTTCCTGTCACACTGCTCCAATCAGTTTGTCTAAAGTTAAAATCTCCCATTAATACAACATTTTCATATCTAGATGCCTTATGAATTTCGTCCCATAACAGCTTACTGCACTCTCTATCAAGGTTTGGGGGCCTATAAATCACACACAAAATTAACTTTTCACGACCCTCGAGAAACTGTAGCCAACCAGATTCTGTGTCCGATGTTTCTAATCTTATATCATGTCTAAGACAACAATTTAAATTTTCTCTGACATAAATCGCCACTCCACCACCCTTCCTGTTGACCCTATCAGTGTGGAATAGTTTATAACCTTGTATGTTGCATTCAGAAGACATTTCTCTATCTTTCAGGTTGAACCATGTCTCTGTTATAGCAATAATATCTGTATTACCTGCACTTGCAAGTAATCTTAGCTGATCTATATTATTAGATTCCTACTATTTGTATAGTAAACCTTAAGGGAGCTAGTCACTCACTGCCCTCTACTATCTCTCTTTGTTTGTTGATCACTTGCTTTGCCTTTACTAGCAACTTTATTTTGAATATTGTCTTTTAAACATATCCCTGAGGTATCCTAGTAATATCTGCTGTTTTCAACCCTAATACTGCAGCCTGGTTGTTTCCCACAAACACCCATACCTCTAAAATCTGTCAGTTAAAGTCATCAATTACCCCTCTCAATCGAATTGGCTAATGCAACCACTCCAGCCCCAGAGAGATAAACTCCATGCTTTGCATACATATCATGCTTGCCATAGAATTTGTCTCAGTTATCACTGGATGGGATTGCAAGTTCCATGCAGTACCTGTCTATCCAGCAATTTATATCAGTTGCCCTAGACATCCATTCATTTCCCACTCTCTTTCTAGGAAAGATACTACATATGATTGGGATTCCTTCCTTAGACCTGACTATTTCTATGGCTGACCTGTACTTATCCAGTAGCTCCTGTCTTCTGCCCTTCCCATTGTCATTACCCCTAGCACTAAGACGGATTATGGGCTTGTTCCCATTACTTGACATAATATTATCCAACTTGCTGACAGGGTCACCAACACCAGCTCCTGGGAGGCACACCCTCTGTCTGACCATCCTATCTCTTTTACAAAAAGCACAGTCTTACCTGAGAATCTTCTACAATTAGAATATTCTTACCTTGATTTGCAGGAGAGTCAATGATACCTTTAACCTCACTAACCACTGAAGTACACTTGTTCTGGAGAATAGAGAATCGATTTCCTACCTTCATATCTTCTCTATTAACCCTCCTTTTCTTTCTTCTTCCTGATCTGTGAACCACTTGCCAATTAAAGCAGCTGCCATTCTCATAGCTGGTGACCATTTCCTCTATACCAGCTCCATCTCACACTCCCAGACCTATATAGGTGAAGCTTCAGCCTCCTATTTTCCTCCTGAAGAAGTAGAACCTCCTCCTTCAACACTTTAACCTGAAATTCTAGAACACTATAACAAGCCATGGTGCTCGGTAACACCCCACGCTAACTCCCATTTCCCAGCTCAAAGGAAACCCCAAGTACAAAGCTCTGATGGAAGAGAAAAGCATCCTGATGGAACCACTATGCTACCCTGGAAGGATGGTAAGCAGATTGCCTGGGAATAAACCTGTGCTGCCACATTGGCAGACACCTACTTGCCATACTCTGTAGCTGAAGGGGGTGGAGCTGCCAGCCACAGGGAGACCCAGAAGACCCACAAATATGAAGGCCTTCACCCTTGCTATAATTCCATCTCAAAATGGTCGGAGACCCTTGGAATATGGGGCAAGTATGCTCTAAAGTTCCTCAAAGAGCTGGGTGAAAAACTCATAATAAAAACCGAGGATCACAGGGCTATCCAGAAGGAAAATGACTACGACATTCTGGGCACGAGGCCCACCGCCGGGGAGCTGGACGAAGTATTCGAGATGCAGCTCTGAGATGTTACCTATGTTGTTCTACTCCATATTGTATGTTTGTCAATGTATTTTGTCTTTAAATAAAGTCTACTTAGAATATAGAATATTGGGGTGGGATGAGAAAACAATATTCAAACAGCTTCTGGAAGAACCTTGAGCTTCCCCTGAAGCAAGTTTATTCTTTTCTCTGAGGATGAGGGTCCCCAGCACAGTTCCAGACGTGGTACTTCACTATATATATAATATATATATATATAATATATATATATATATATATATATATATATATATATATATATATATATATATAATATATATATATATATATATATATATTATATATATATATATATATATATGTGTGTGTGTGTGTGTGTGTGTGTGTGTGTGTGTGTGTACTCACCTAATTGTATCACCTAATTGTGGTTGCAGGGGTCGAGTCATAGCGTCTGGCCCTGCCTCTTCACTGATTGCTACTGGGTCCTCTCTCTCTCTCTGCTTCAGGAGCTTTATCAAACCTCGTCTTGAAACTATGTATGGTTCCTGCCTCCACTATGTCACTTTCTAGGCTCTTCCACTGCCTGACAACTCTTTGACTGAAGAAACACTTCCTAACATCCCTTTCACTCATCTGAGTCTTCAACTTCCAATTGTGACCGCTTGTTTCTGTCTCATCTCTGCAACATCCTGTCTTTGTCCACCTTGTCTATTCTGCGCAGTATTTTATGTCATTATCATGTCTCCACTGACCTTCCTGTCTTCCAGTGTCGTCAGGCCAATTTCCCTTAACCTTTCTTCGTAGGACAATCCCCTTAGCTCTGGGACTAGTCTTGTTGCAAACCTTTGCACTTTCTCTTAATTTCTTGACGTTCTTGACCAGGTGTGGATTCCAAAATGGTGCTGCGTACTCCAGTATGGGCCTGACGTAAATGGTGTACAGAGTCTTGAACGATTCCTTGCTGAGGTATCGGAATGCTATCCTTAGGTTTGCCAGACGCCCGTACACTGCAGCAGTTATCTGACTGATGTGCGCTTCAGGAGATGTGCTCGGTATTATACTCACCCCAAGATCTTTTTCGTTGAGTGAGGTTTGCAGTCTTTGGCCACCTAGACTATACTGTGTCCGTGGTCTTCTTTGCCCTTCCCCAATCTTCATGACTTTTCATTTGGCAGGGTTAAATTCAAGGAGCCAGTTGCTGGACCAGGCGTTTTCAGGTCTCTTTGTCGATTATACACTTGTTTCTTTCCAGGTGCTCCACCACTCCCCTCCTGAAGATCTTCTCCCTGACTTTGCATACTATACACATTAGTGACACAGGTCTGTAGTTTAATGCCTCGTGTCTGTCTCCTTTTTTTAAAAACTGGAACTACATTTGCCATCTTCCATACCTCAGGGAGTTGCCCAGTTTCATTAGATGTGTTGAAGATCTTTGTTAGTGGCACATACAGCATCTCTGCCCCTTCTCTAAGGACTCATGGAGAGATGTCTGGTCCCTCCGCCTTTGAGGTATCAAGTTCACATAGCAGCTTCTTCACCTCCTCCTCGGTTATGTGTACCTCATCCGGCACTTGTTGGTGTACCTCCCTGTTCTGATTTTCTGGAGTCCTACCGGTTTCCTCTGTAAATACGTCTTTAAATCTCGTTTTGAGCTCTTCATATACCTCTTGGTCATTTCTTGTGAACTCCCCATCATCCTTCCTCAGTCTGATTACCTGGTCCTTGACTGTTGTTTTCCTCCTGATGTGGCTATGCAACAGCTTCGGGTCAGACTTGACTCTCAATGCTATGTCATTTTCGTACTGTCACTGAGCCTCCCTTCTTATCTGTGCATATTCGTTTCTGGTTCTTCGACTGATCTTTTTATTTTCCTGGATCCTTTGTCTTCTGTACCTTTTCCATTCTCTAGTACACATAGTTTTTGCCTCCCTACACCTTTGGGTGAACCAAGGACTCGTTCTGGTCTTCCCATGATTTCTGTTTACGTTGGGAACAAACCTCTCCTCTGCCTCCTTGCATTTTGTTGTCACATAGTCCATCATTTCTTTTACTGGTTTTCCTGCCAGTTCTCTCTCCCACTGAATGTCTTGTAGGAAGTTCCTCATGCCTGTGCAATCCCCCCTTTTGTAGTTTGCTTTTTCCCATCCTGTTCCTGCTACTCTCTCCACTTGTAGCTCAACTATGTAGTCAAAGCAAAGAACATCATGATCACTAGCTCCTAGGGGCCTTTCATACATGATGTCTTCGATGTCCGAACTACTCAAGGTGAATACTAGGTCCAGTCTTGCTGGATCATCCTCACCTCTCTCTCTCTCTGGTAGTGTCTCTAACATGTTGATGCATGAGGTTTTCCAGTACCACATCCATCAGCTTGGCTGTCCATGTTTTGGGACTTCCATGGGGCTCCAGGTTTTCCCAGTCAATCTCCTTGTGATTGAAGTCACCCATAGCTAGCAACTTTGCTCCCCCATGTATCAATGTCTTTCATTCTGCCTTCCATCGTCCGGAGGTGTGTGTGTGTGTGTGTGCATATGTGTGTGTGTGTGTGTGTGTGTGTGTGTGTGTGTGTGTGTGTGTTGTGTGTGTGTGTGTGTGTGTGTGTGTGTGTGTGTGTGTGTTTGTGTGTGTGTGCATGTGTGTGAGCATGTGTGTGTGTATAGTGAGTGCCGCCTGTTTAATGAAGCATGGAACATGAAGTACATCTTTGTACAAGCTGGCCTGGCCTCAGACCGAGCCGTGGGGGCGTTGACCCCCGAAACCCTTTCCAGGTAAACTCTCAAGGTGATAAAGCCTTGTGTGTCGTATACCACGAAACTGTCGCAGTTTTGAAGGAGTACAATGTACGTCATCACTTCGAAACCAAACATAAACCAAGTTATTCTCAATTCACAGGAACACAGTGTTCGGAAAAATTTGAATCATTGCAACGCAGGTTGCTTTTCAGACCAGTTATAAAGTAGCTTACGGGTAAGCTAAAAGAGGTAAGCCATTCACCGATGGAGATATGATCAGTGTATGATGGGAGCAACGGGAGAGTTATGCCCAGAAAAAAGCATATCTGTTCAAAATCCTCAGTATTGTTCCAAATACTGTTGCTCGTGGAATTGAGAATACAGAAAGCAATATATTTCGTCAAATTGCGGAGAAAGAACAAAATTTTCAGTTTTATACTCTCACACTTGATGAATCGAATGAGTGACACATCACAACTCCTGGTATTTATCCCCGGAGTCGAGAGTGAATTTAATGTCACACAAGAATTAACATTAATGTATAGCATATATAGCACAGGAGCTGGAGAAGACATCTTGAAATAATCGCAAAAAACTGTATTAGAATATAACCTGGAGTGGAATAAACTGTAATGCATGTTGATGGAGGAAAGAACATGTTTGGGGTGAAGAAAGGTTTGGTTGGACAAATCACAAAAGCTTGTGAGGATGGTGGATTCTCAAAGCCCATTGTTTCTAGACTGTGTTAGCCATCAGCAAACATTGTGCGGAAAATATGTGGATATGTCTTGCATTTTGAAGCCTGTTGTTTCAACAGTGAATTTTATCCGATCTCACGACAGTTTCGTGCTTATCTGAAAGAAACAGATTCTGAGCTGGTTGACTTACCGTTTTATACAGTAGTTTGTGGCTTAGTTGTGGAAAGTTTCTGTCATAGTTCTTTCAACTCAGAAATGAAATTGATTTATTTCTCACGGAGAAGAATCGACCCAAACCACTTTTATGAAACGCTGACTGGCTTTGGAAATTGGCATTTTTTTTTTGCAGACGTGACTAGTCAATAAAATCTGAAGCTGCAAGGTGAAACAAATTTGATTTGTGATCTATTCACGCATGTTAAGGCATTCAGGGCAAAATCGAAGATACTTGAAGAACCGGTGAAAGCTTCTAGTTTGGTTCATTTCCCATGCTGTGTAACATTTCATGAAATAAATGAAGCAGAATTTCCTTCGTTTGTAGCAGAAATCATCAGTGACTTGCAAAAACGGTTTCAGAAGCGATTCTCTGATTTTGATGGAAAAACAAATGAAATAAAGTTGTTTCAAAGTCCATTTAACTGCAATGTTGAAACACTCTCAGGTCAGTTTTAAATAGAAATTATTGATCTATAATCAGATGACTTGATGAAGGAAAAGTACAGAGAAGGAAATCTGATCCAATTTTATAAATCTTTACAGCCTGAACAGTTTCCAAATTTGAAGCGATTTGCTTGTGGATTCGCATCAGTTTTTGGTACAACTTACCTTCGTGACCAAACATTTTCAGAAATGAATTATGTCAAGTCCAAATATCGCACAAATTTATCTGATGAGCATTTGAAGTCCATTCTAGTAACTGAACCTTAGTTCAGCAATATTTTGTAATTAAAAAACTAGTTCCATCATTCTCATTAATCTCGTACAAATTAATCTTGTGTCAGCTTTTCTCATCTGTAGTTCAGCAATTTATTACACTGTCAGAGCATTTATTGACTTATGTTTGACATTTTTACTTATCATCATTATATATCACTGTCACATTTCCCTTGACTTCTAAATCATATCATGCTGATTACAAAAAGGATTCAAAAACGGCTTATTCATTTATTTAAAACTTATTTATTCATTTATATATATTTATAAGACATTTCTTCTTTGGCCCATGAAAATATGTAAAAATATATGACGTGGTCCACGTAGTGCAAAGTTTGGAGGCCCCTGAGCTAGATTATTTAATTCAACAAGGAAATGGTTTATATTTCTATTCTTTGGCATTAGACACAAAATATCATCAATAAATCTGCATCAATTAGCTCTTTTGGGAAGAATTTTGTTAAGCAGTCAAGTTTCAAAATATTTTATGTGCAAATTGCTAAGGACAAGTGATGTAGACAGCCTGTACTGTCTACACAGACAGCCTATGCTGTCTGCCAGCTTAGTTCATATTTTGCGGCACTCAGGTGCTTTCCTCTCCAGGCCATCCCATAGTCAGTGGGATGCTGGTCCCACTTTCACTCACTCACTCGAACACTCACTCAGTGGCTAGAAGCAAGATACAAGCCCTACTAGCTTTCTCCCTCGTGGGCATGGCCCTCCTGGGCCATGGGCACAAACACACAAGCCTGTGTACCCACCACGACTTTGCAAAACAAGAAGAACCCTCCGCAGCCCTACCATCCACTCACCTGCTTCCAGTATCACCAAACTGGTTATAAATGGTGGGAAGTGGTGGTCGCAGCAAGTTGTGTTTGCCCGGAGAGAGGAAGGAAATAGAATGAAGTTGTGTTCACTTCATCAACCTACATTAGAAACATCCGTCTCTCAACGAGTTATCCTGATGTCGTGCCTGCACGTTTCAGCATCCAGACACAGATACAAGCAGGATCTAGCCGAAATTTGCCGAATTTCTTCGAGAACTGTAAGTGGCGTCCCAGTGACCCCACGCTACAGCGTCCCACGCTGTTTCTCAAGTCACGTGTTCAGCGTCACTTGTATGTTCTGCTGGTGTTGTTCAGCTCAGCACAGCTATTTCAGCAAGCCAGAGGTGAGTTTTGTGATTATTTCTGCATCCAGAGTGAGTTTCTCCATGTGTTTGTGGGAGAAGAGGAGGAAGTGGCCGGGTTCCTGCCTCAATCACACCTCACCCTCCTACCACCACTATGTGCTAACTCCCTCTGCTGTGTTCTGCTGTTTTCTGTGTGACTTAATTACCAGAGATGTGTATTCGAGTGCCCGAGGCCACTCGAAGCCACGTGGATCAGCAAGCCACGTGGATCAGCAAGTCATGTGGGTCAGCAAGCCACGTGGATCAGCAAGCCATGTGGATCAGCAAGCCACGTGGATTAGCAAGCCACATGAATCAGCAAGCCCTGTGGATCAGCAAGCCATGTAGATCAGCAAGCCATGTGGATCAGCATGCCACATAGATCACGATGCCACGTGGACTCCGATGCCATGTGGGGTGTGGACAATGTCATGTGGACCTACGAGCCATGTGAGTAGCCAGATGCCCCAGGCTTCATGCTGTGGTCTGCTGCGCACATCACATTGACGTCACCGATGCTGCTGCCCGACTTCATGACGTCACCTCGAGAGTCTGCTGACATCACCTCGAGATGTCTGCTGACGTCACCTCGCGACGTCATGCCTGACATCACATGATGTCACATCGAGTGTTTCAGTAATTATGTCAGTATTGTCGAGAAGATTGAGAGAAGATATATGTCATGTGTTAATTAATACCTCTCAGTCAGTGTTCTCACATGTTAGTGTATAGCTTAGTGTCAGTTTTGTGCACAGAAAAGCATCATTTGCTAGTTTAAGCCATGTTGTACCACATGTACTGCGGATATGTGTAAAGTTTTCCGTGTGTCCAGTGTGGTCTTGAGCCCAGATCCTTGAGTAGCACCACTGTGTTAGTCACCCGGTGTGACTAGTGCATTTGACAGCTGATATTAGTCAGCCTGAGCACATGAGCCCCTTTGTTCAGAAAACTTTTATGCTCGTCACTTGTGATGTTCTGCAGAATCGTACCTGCTACGATTCCCATCAAGATTTGTTTCACTTCACCTCCAGACCTTCAGAGTGCAGTTATATGTAGAGAAACAAGTCTGGGAATGCTTAGACTAAGCTCTGCTATAAATCCAACTGCCAAGAGAATGACACTCGTCAAGCCGCAGTTAGCCCTGTCGGCAGGCTCTGTGTCAGCCTCGTGAGCAGCCTGCACAAAGATGATGTCACTTTGACTGCTAGCTCACTCACTGCAGTCTGGTGTATGATGTTACAACTCCCAGATGCTTCGCCCAGTCGTCTCTGCCACGACTCGCTTCACGACTCACTCCACACTTGACAGCAATGACAGCCCAGTGACAGTACCAGTCGAGAAGTGTCCTCCTGAGTTGCTTGCCAGAAGCCCTGCCCAAGTGCCGAGTTTTGTCGACGCCTCACTCGAGGGCACCAGCAGGCTGTGCCCCAGGTTGAGTGAAACATGCAGTGACTCCTACGATGACTGCTTCACCGTTCTAGGGGAGACCGTACCCCGTTATGTCACAGCTCAGCCGCAGTGATGTCCCCTGTATTGCAGTATCTGTCCAGACACAGGAAGGCATGCAGTGATGCCCATCGATGCTCACTGCCTATGACCACGATGTTAAGCACACCCCACATGTTTTTTTCTTCCCTCCCTGTAGAAAGTTTTTTTCCGTATCCATATATGTATATATGTTTTTATTGTGTGTTCTGTGCCCTGTTCCTACGAGAGAGAGACCGAGTTCTTTTACCACCAGTATTGTCGCGTCGGGACGACATGAGGTAGGTGGCCGAGCATATGTAGACAGCCTGTACTGTCTGCACAGACAGCCTATGCTGTCTGCCAGCTTAGTTCATATATCTCGGCACTCAGGTGCTGCCCTCTCCAGGCCAGCCCAAAGTCAGTGGGACGCTGGTCCCACTCCCACTCACTCACTAGCACACTCACTCAGCGGCTAGAAGCAAGATACAAGTCCTACCAGCTCTCTCCCTCGTGGGCATGGCCCTCCTGGGCCATGGGCACAAACACACAAGCCTGTGTAACCACCACGACTTTGCAAATAAGCTAAGAAGCCTCCGAAGACGTATCATTTACTCCCCGCTACCAGAATCACCAAACAAACGCATTAAACAGTGAGAGAGGATTTCCATTACCATACCAAACTTCTGAGAGTGAAACTCGTCATTAAACACACTTTTCATCAGCAGTACAAAGTTTAATAAGCTCAATGAACGTAGGTACTGGCAATGGTAAATCATAATTACCGAGTTCTTCAGACAGGAAACTTAATAAATCATCAACTGGAGCTTTTGTAAACAAAGAAGTGACATCAAAACCAACCATATAGTAATCATTTAAATCATAGTGCTTAATTTATTAACTAAATCAATATTATTTTTAACATTAAAGTTAGAAATTTTGCCAACAATTTGGCTCAACATTTTGGTCTCAATAGTTTGAATGTTTCTAAAGAATTTTCTCGGTAAAATTTCCTAATCATATTTCTTTTGCTTGCCAGTTATTTTTCTGCATTGACCAAGTCACATAATTTTAAATTTTGATTTATTAAAAAATATCTGAATGAACATTTTTTTCCAAATATATTTTGCCAAATAGACTTGTTGACATGAATGATCGCCCATTTTGATAATATCATGAGAAGTATTCAGAAAAATACTGAAAGTGCTAAAATATAAGAAAAGGTAGCCAGAATTAAAAGGAATTCAAATTAAAAGAATATTTTTTGCTTCTCAAAATATTAAGAAGCAAAATATATTCTTTTAATCTGGTTATGCCTATACAATGGACACATATTACGTTAGGTTATTGTTATAATTAACTCTGAAAAGTTTGTAATGAATTAAAAAAAATATCACTGAAATTCATATTAGACACTGAAACAGTGACCGGACTAAACATACTAATAATAATTTTGTAATTAACTTGTCAGATGAAACAGATCTAAATAAAACCGCTGCTCTTGGTTTCGGTGTAAGTTTTGAAACCTCTAAAAGAAAGTCAGCAACGAGGTAATTGCAAATTTTTTTTATAACTTGGAAAATCTACTGATTTATCCAGTGATGAAATTAATATAAGTCAAGGGATGGTTTATAGTTCTGTGATGGAACAAAATATTCCTAATTGTCATTAAACATTAATAATAACATTTGCATATTACTAAAACTAACAAAAGTAATTTTAAAAGAAACTGATAGTCAAGGTAAAATAAGTAATCTCTTAGATGATACAGATAATTATTCCAAACTTTGAAAGAAACCCTTAGATTTAATTAATTGTAACTTTACTAAAATAATAAAACAACTATTAAAAGGTAAGGATGAACTAATTAAAATAAATCATGACCACCAATCCATCTTTATCATATGTGTTCATGGATTAATAAAAACACAAACTAGGTAAAGCAGCCAGACCCTTTATTAGCTCCTTAAGTTCGGTTTCCTATACATTATAAAAATGGCTAGTAGATAGGTTGAGCTCAATTGTTAGCAAAATTTCTAACTTCACTGTTAAAAATATTATTGATTTAGCTAATATATTAAGCACCATGACTTATTTAAATGATACAGTAGCGTTTTGTAATGATACAATATTGTTAACTTTCCTATCTGAAAAACTCCATAATTAGGATTTACCATTTCCAGTACCTACTTTGTGTTTAATGGCGTTTAGTATGGCAATGAGAAATCCTCTAACCTGTCTTTAGCAATTTGTACATAGAATATTTTGTGTCTAATGATTAAGAATATAGATATAAACCATTTCCTAGATGAATTAAATAGTTTAGCTCTTTCCATAAACTTTACTGTTGAGTTGGAATAAAATAAATGACTACCTTTTTTAGATGTATGAATCATTGTCGTGGCTTGTCTCTGTTGATGTCTTCCTTTCTCATTACACTGTAAAATGCTCCAAACTTCAGAATACCCGTGACTTAACCTGATTCTTTTTTCCCTTCTCATTCTTCCCCATTGCTCTTTCCTCTTTCTCCTTTGGGTATTCTTTCTTCTGCCTTGGGTGTTTGATCCATTAATAATTTACCCACCCCCATCAGTGTTCTTGTTCCTACCCTTTGTGGGCCCCTAGCTCCCTTGTGGGCCTCTAGCTCCCTTGTGGGCCCCTAGCTCCCTTGTGGGCCCCTAGCTCCCTTGTGGGCCCCTAGCTCCCTTGTGGGGGGCGCCTAGCTCCCTTGTGGGCCCCTAGCTCCCTTGTGGGCCCCTAGCTCCCTTGTGGGCCCCTAGCTCCCTTGCAGTGCTACCACTACCTCTCTTCCTCCTTTCCTACTACCTCTCTTGTCCCATCCCTGTCTGCTGGCCTATATATATACTCCCTCCTTCTCTCCGTTTTGTTAGTGTGACTTTGTAAATGGTCTAAGTCGGACCAAAACATCGTCGTAAGCTCCCCTCTCCTATGTGCTAGTTATTTGTGTATTGTTCCAGTCACGGTACTATGCCTTTTTGTTATTTCTTTATTTTATTTATTTATTTGTCTTAATTATTAATGGAAACCTAGATTTTAAATTCAAAATATACAGAAAACCAGAAAATAACTGTTCTAATGTTGACTATTATTCTTATGATAGTGTCAAACGTTATGTATTCTTATCTAGTTTTTTGAGCTCTGTGTATTTGGATCACAGAGTTCATACATGAGGAAATCTTGAAATTTTATGAAATTTCTAATGATCTAAAATATCCATAATACTTAATTGATTAATCTTTTAAAATAGCTTGAAATAAGTTAAGTGAAAGTACACAAGTGCAATTAATGTGACATTTTATTGTGGCAACGTTTCGCTCTCCAGGAGCTTTGTCAAGCTGTAACGGCTTAACAAAGCTCCTGGAGAGCGAAACGTTGCCACAATAAAATGTCACATTAGTTGCATTTGTGTCCTTTTACTTACCATAATGTAAGTAATTGTACCAACTTTAATACAATCTGCTTGAAATACATTTTACAATTCATAAAAGGACCAACAATCATATTCAACAAAGAATATGTTGGTTCTCCCTTACCATGAAAACCTTCTTGATATACCTTCTCTACCTAAGAATTGTAAAATCAAAGTTGTATTTAAAAATTTTGATACAGAAAAAAAACAACTTTTGATTATAAATTCCTATAAAATGCTGAAGGCTGTGTCTGTAAGATTCCCTGTAAAATATATAATGAAGTTTATTACGATTAAACTACGAAAAACGTTTATCTAAGATTCCAACAACATAAATATAGCATTAAAACTGGACATGATTCAGATGTTCTGTTTATTTATGTGAGATTTTAAAAGCGAAGAAAACTGTATCAAAAGGCCTAGAAACTGTATCGAAAGGCCTAGAAACTGTATCGAAAGGCCTAGAAACTGTATCGAAAGGCCTAGAAACTGTATCAAAAGGCCTAGAAACTGTATCAAAAGGCCTAGAAACTGTATTAAAAAGCCTAGAAACTGTATCGAAAGGCCTAGAAACTGTATCAAAAGGCCTAGAAACTGTATCAAAATGCCTAGAAACTGTATCAAAAGGCCTAGAAACTGTATCAAAAGACCTAGAAACTGTATCAAAAGGCCTAGAAACTGTATCGAAAGGCCTAGAAACTGTATCAAAGCCTAGAAACCTGTATCAAAAGGCCTAGAAACTGTATCAAAAGGCCTAGAAACTGTATTAAAAAGCCTAGAAACTGTATCGAAAGGCCTAGAAACTGTATCAAAAGGCCTAGAAACTGTATAAAAAGGCCTAGAAACTGTATCAAAAGGCCTAGAAACTGTATCAAAAGGCCTAGAAAATGTATCAAAAAGCCTAGAAACTGTATCAAAATGCCTAGAAACTGTATCAAAAGGCCTAGAAACTGTATCAAAAGACCTAGAAACTGTATCAAAAGGCCTAGAAACTGTATCAAAAGGCCTTGAAACTGCATCAAAAGGCCTAGAAACTGTATCAAAAGGCCTAGAAACTGTATCAAAATGCCTAGAAACTGTATCAAAATGCCTAGAAACTGTATCAAAAGGCCTAGAAACTGTATCAAAAGGCCTAGAAACTGTATCAAAAGGCCTAGAAACTGCATCAAAATGCCTAGAAACTGTATCAAAATGCCTAGAAACTGTATCAAAATGCCTAGAAACTGTATCAAAAGGTCTAGAAACTGTATCAAAAGGCCTAGAAACTGTATCATAAGGCCTAAAAACTGGTATCAAAAAGGCCTGAAACTGCATCAAAGGCCTAGAAACTGTATCAAAAGGGCTGAAACTGTATCAAAATGCCTAGAAACTGTATCAAAATGCCTAGAAACTGTATCAAAAGGCCTAGAAACTGTATCAAAAGGCCTAGAAACTGTATCAAAAGGCCTAGAAACTGTATCAAAAGGCCTTGAAACTGCATCAAAAGGCCTAGAAACTGTATCAAAAGGCCTAGACACTGTATCAAAATGCCTGGGAATTTGTATCAAAATGCCTAGAAACTGTATCAAAAGGCCTAGAAACTGTATCAAAAGGCCTAGAAAACTGTATCAAAGGCCCTAGAAACTGTATCAAAGGCCTAGAAACTGTATCAAAAGCCTAGAAACTGTAATCAAAGGCCTAGAAACTATATCAAAATGCCTAGAAACTGTATCAAAAGGCCTAGAAACTGTATCAAAAGGCCTACAAACTGTATCAAAAGGCCTAGAAACTGTATCAAAAATGCATAAAAAACTGTATCAAAAGGCCTAGAAATGTATCAAAAGGCCTAGAAACTGTATCAAAAAGCCTAGAAACTGTATCAAAATGCCTAAAAAACTGTATCAAAAAGCTAGAAACTGTATCAAAAGGCCTAGAAACTGTATCAAAAGGCCTAGAAACTGTATCAAAAAGCCTAGAAACTGTATCAAAAGGCCTAGAAACTGTATCAAAAGGCCTAGAAACTGTATCAAAAGGCCTAGAAACTGTATTAAAAGGCCTAGAAACTGTATCAAAAGGCCTAGAAACTGTATCAAAAGGCCTAGAAACTGTATCAAAAGGCCTAGAAACTGTATCAAAAGGCCTAGAAACTGTATCAAAAGGCCTAGAAACTGTATCAAAGGCCTAGAAACTGTATTAAAAGGCCTAGAAACTGTATCAAAAAGCCTAGAAACTGTATCAAAAGGCCTAGAAACTGTATCAAAAGGCCTAGAAACTGTATCAAAAAGCCTAGAAACTGTATCAAAAGGCCTAGAAACTGTATCAAAAGGCCTAGAAACTGTATCAAAAAGCCTAGAAACTGTATCAAAGGCCTAGAAACTTATCAAAAGGCCTAGAAACTGTATAAAAAGGCCTAGAAACTGTATCAAAAGGCTAGAAACTGTATTAAAAGCCTAGAAACTGTATCAAAAGGCCTAGAAACTATATCAAAAAGCCTAGAACTGTATCAAAAGGCCAAAGAAACTGTATCAAAAGGCCTAGAAACTGTATCAAAAGCCTAGAAACTGTATCAAAAGGCCTAGAAACTGTATCAAAAGGCCTAGAACTGAAATCAAAAGCCTAGAAACTGTATCAAAAGGCCTAAAAAACTGTATCAAAAAGGCCTAGAAACTGTATCAAAAACCCTAGAAACTGTATCAAAAGGGCCCTAGAAACTGTATCAAAAGGCCTAGAAACTGTATCAAAAAGCCTAGAAACTGTATAAAAAGGGCCCTAGAAAACTGTAAAAAAGGGCCTAGAAACTGTATCAAAAAGCCTTAGAAACTGTATCAAAAGGCCTAGAAACTGTATTAAAAGGCCTAGAAACTGTATCAAAAAGCCTTGAAACTGTATAAAAAAGGCCTAGAAACTGTATCAAAAGGCCTAGAAACTGTATAAAAAAAAGCCTAGAAACTGTATCAAAGGCCTAGAAACTGTATCAAAAGGCCTAGAAACTGTATCAAAAAAGCCTAGAAACTGTATAAAAAGGGCCCTAGAACTGTATCAAAAGGCCTAGAAACTGTATCAAAAGGCCTTGAAACTGTATCAAAAGGCCTTGAAACTGTATTAAAAGGCCTAGAAACTGTATCAAAAGGCCTAGAAACTGTATCAAAAGGCCCCTAGAAACTGTATAAAAAGGGCCCCTAGAAACTGTATCAAAAGGCCTAGAAACTGTATCAAAAGGCCTAGAACTGTATCAAAAAGCCTAGAAACGGGTATCAAAAGGCCTAGAAAACGTATCAAAAGGCCTAGAAACTGTATCAAAAAGCCTAGAAACTGTATCAAAAGGCCTAGAAACTGTATCAAAAGGCCTAGAAACTGTATCAAAAAGCCTAGAAACTGTATCAAAAGGCCTAGAAACTGTATCAAAAGGCCTAAAACTGTATCAAAAGGCCTAGAAACGTATCAAAAGGCCTAGAAAACTGTATTAAAAGGCCTAAAAAACTGTATCAAAAGGCCTAGAAACTGTATCAAAAGGCCCTAAAAAACTGTATCAAAAGGCCTAGAAACGTATCAAAAGGGCCTAGAAACTGTATCAAAAAGCCTAGAAATTGTATCAAAAGGCCTAGAAACTGTATCAAAAGGCCTAGAAACTGTATCAAAAAGCCTAGAAACTGTATCAAAAGGCCTAAAAAACTGTATAAAAAGGGCCTAGAAACTGTATCAAAAGGCCTAGAAACTGTATTAAAAGGCCTAGAAACTGTATTAAAAGGCCTAGAAACTGTATCAAAAGGCCTAGAAACTGTATCAAAAGGCCTAGAAACTGTATCAAAAGGCCTAGAAACTGTATCAAAAGGCCTAGAAACTGTATCAAAAAGCCTAAAAAATTGTATAAAAAGGGCCTAGAAACTGTATTAAAAGGCCTAGAAACTGTATTAAAAGGCCTAGAAACTGTATCAAAAGGCCTAGAAACTGTATCAAAAGGCCTAGAAACTGTATCAAAGGCCTAGAAACTTTTATAAAAAGGGGCCTAGAAACTGTATTAAAAGGCCTAGAAACTGTTAAAAGGCCTAGAAACTGTATCAAAAGGCTAGAACTGTATCAAAAGGCCTAGAAACTGTATCAAAAGGCCTAGAAACTGTATCAAAAGGCCTAGAAACTGTATCAAAAGGCCTAGAAACTGTATCAAAAGGCCTAGAAACTGTATCAAAAGGCCTAGAAACTGTATTAAAATGCCTAGAAACTGTATCAAAAGGCCTAGAAACTGAAATTAAAAAGGGCCTAAAAACTGTATCAAAAGGCCTAGAAACTGTATAAACCAAAAGGCCTAGAAACTGTATCAAAAGGCCTAGAAACTGTATCAAAAGGCCTAGAAACTGTATTAAAAGGCCTAGAAAGTGTATCAAGCAGGTCTATAGTGTAGAGAAATATTAGTAAATCAAGCTTCATAAAAATAGTTTTGATATTAATATGAAAAATTGGTTTATAGTTATAAATATTAGATTAATTTGCAATTAATAAAATTTGCTAAGAATTTCAGTTATGTTTGACAAGACCTCGACCATCCCGCCCACAGTATATTGAGACGGGTGTCATGTCGTATGTAGGGGTTATATTTCAGCCTTATAAGTCATCTGCTGTTCTCTTTTTTTCAGGTCCTTGACAATGTGAGAAATCACAAAAGCGCTTGGAATTTCACTATTTTCTTATAGTGGTTGTCTCGCATATCGTGATTTCACCTATTTACTGTGATTTTATTGCACATGTACAGTGTTTCTGGGGGAACTGATAAAGCCCAGTGTCTGGGCGACATGTTAGTAAAGGAACACATTATACAACAACTGTGTGTCTGTCCACACTGTATAGTTCCACCTTAACAATAACACCTCCCTAACACAATAACACCTCCATAACACAATAACACCTACCTTACACAATAACACCTACCTAACACAATAACACCTACCTAACACAATAACACCTACCTAATACAATAACACCTCCCTAACACAATAACACCTACCTTTACACAATAAACACTTACTAACCAATAACAAACCTCCTAACACAATAACACCTACCTAACACAATAACACCTATCTAATACAATAAAAAACCCCCCAACACAATAACACCTACCCTTAACCACAATAACACCTACCTAACACAATAACACCTACCTAACACAATAACACCTACCTAACACAATAACACCTACCTAACACAATAACACCTACCTAACACAATAACACCTACCTAACACAATCACACCTCCTAACACAATAACACCCTACCTAATTTCAATAACACCCTACCTAACACAATAACACCTACCTAACACAATAACACCTACCTAATACAATAACACCTACCTAACACAATAACACCTACCTAATACAATAACACTACCTTACACAATAACACCTCCATAACACAAAAAACACCTACTTCACAATAACACCTACCTAACACAATAACACCTCCATAATACAATAACACTCCATAACACAATAACACCTCCATAACACAATAACACCTACCTTACACAATAACACCTCCATAACACCAAAAACACCTTTCCTTACACAATAACACCTCCATAACAATACACCTACCTAAACACAATACACCTACCTAATACAATAACACCTACCTAAAAAAATAACACCTACCTAACACAATAACACCTACCTAACACAATAACACCTACCTAACACAGTAACACCTACCTTACACAATAAACACTACCTAACACAATAACACCTACCTAACACAAAAACAACCTACCTAACACAATAACACCTACCTTACACAAATAACCCCCTACCTTTTCAACAATAAAACCTACCTTACACAATAACACCTACCTAACACAATAACACCTACCTAACACAATAACACCTACCTTACACAATAACACCTCCCTAACACAATAACACCTACCTACCACAATAACACCTACCTAACACAATAACACCTACCTAACACAATAACACCTACCTAACACAATAACACCTACCTAATACAAAACCCTACCTTACACAATAACACCTCCATAACACAATAACACCTACCTTACACAATAACACCTACCTAACACAATAACACCTACCTAACACAATAACACCTACCTAACACAATAACACCTACCTAACACAATAACACCTACCTAACACAAAACCCTACCTAACACAAAAACACCTACCTAACACAATAACACCTACCTAACCCCAAAAACAACCTACCTAATACAATAACACCTACCTAACACAATAACGCCTACCTAACACAATAACACCTACCTAATACAATAACACCTCCTAACACCCAAAAACACCTACCTAATACAATAACACCTACCTTACACAATAACACCTCCATAACACAATAACACCTACCTTACACAAAAACACCTACCTAACACAATAACACCTCCATAATACAATAACACCTCCATAACACAAAAACACCTCCATAACACAATAACACCTACCTTACACAATAACACCTCCTAACACAATAACACCTACCTTACACAAAAAACACCTCCATAACAAAAATAACACCTACCTAAAAACAATAACACCTACCTAATACAATAACACCTACCTAAAACAATAACACCTACCAACACAATAACACCCACCTAACACAATAACACCTACCTAACACAAATAACACCTACCTTACACAATAACACCTACCCAACACAATAACACCTACCTAACACAATAACACCTACCTAACACAATAACACCTACCTTACACAATAACACCCCACCTTTCACAATAACACCTACCTTTCACAATAACACCTACCTACACAATAACACCCACCTAACACAATAACACCTACCTTACACATTTAAAACCTCCCTAACACAATAACACCTACCTACCACAATAACACCTACCTAACACAATAACACATACCTAACACAATAACACCTCCTAACACAATAACACCTACATAACACAATAACACCTAACACAATAACCCCTACCTAACACAATAACACCTCCA
The DNA here is from genome assembly GCF_026875155.1 of Cherax quadricarinatus. Lineage (NCBI taxonomy): Eukaryota > Metazoa > Arthropoda > Malacostraca > Decapoda > Parastacidae > Cherax > Cherax quadricarinatus. The sequence continues at coordinate 20,421,611 of NC_069459.1, read as the reverse complement.
TAGTCGGACCGAAACGTCGTCGTAAGCTTCTCTCTTTTATGTGCGGGTTATTTGTGTATAATAACACCTACATAACAGAATAACACCTACCTAACACAATAATACCTCCCTAACACAATAACACCTTCCTAACAATAACACCTACCTTACACAATAACACCTCCCTAACACAATAATAACACCTCCCTAACACAATAACACCTACCATACACAATAAGACCTCCCTAACACAATAACACCTCCCTAACACAATAACACCTACCTAACACAATAACACTCCCTAACACAAACAACCCTACCTAACACAAAAACCACCTACCCTTTCACAATAACACCTCCCTAACACAATAACACCTACCAACCACAATAACACCTACCTTATACAATAACACCTACCTAAGACAATAACACCCACCTTTCACAATAACACCTCCCTAACACAATAAAAACCTACCTAACACAACAACCCTACCTAACACAAAAACACCTACCTAACACAATAACACCTCCCTAACACAATAACACCTACCTAACACAATAACACGTACCTAACAAATAACACCCCCAAACACAATAACACCTACCTAACACAATAACACCTACCTAACACAATTACACCTCCCCACACAATAACACCACCTAACACAACAACACCTACCTAACCAATAACACCCCCTAACACAATAACCTACCTAACACAATAAAAACCTATCTAACACAGTAACACCTCCTAACACAATTTAAAACCTAAACCCAACACAATAACACCACCTTACACAATAACACCTCCCTAACACAAAAACGCCTCCCTAACACAACAACACCTACCTTTCACAATAACCACCTCCTAACACAATAACACCTCCCTAACACAATAACACCCACCTTACACAATAACACCTACCTTACATAAAAAACACCTCCTAACACATAACACCTACCTAACACAATAACACCTACCTAACACAATAACACCTACCTTACACAATAACACCTACCTTACACAATAACACCTACCTTACACAATAACACCTACCTAACAATAACACCCACCTAACACAATAACACCCACCTTACACAATAACAACTCCCTAACACAATAACACCTACCTACCCCAATAACACCTACTAACACAATAACACCTACCTAAACACAATAACACCTCCATAGTCGACCGAAAAGTCGTCGTAACTCTCCTTTATTGCGGGTTATTGTGTATAAAACCCCCTACATAACAGAAAAAACACCTACCCAACCAATAATACCTCCCTAACCCCAATAACACCTTCCTAACCCAAAAACACCTAAACCCTTTCACAATAACACCTCCCTAACACAATAATAACACCTCCCCAACACAATAACACCTACCATACACAATAAACCTCCCTAACACAATAACACCTCCTAACACAATAACACCCACCTAACACAAATAACACCTCCCTAACACAACAACACCCACCTAACACAATAACACCTACCCTTTCACAATAACACTTTCCCCAACACAATAAAAACCTACCTAACACAATAACACCTACCTTATACAATAACACTACCTAAGGGCAAAACACCCTACCTTACACAATAACACCTCCCTAACACAATAACACCTACCTAACACAACAACACCTACCTAACACAATAACACCTACCTAACACAATAAACACCTCCTAACACAATAACACCTTACCTAACACAATAACACCTACCTAACACAATGACACCCCCTAACACAATAACACCTACCTAAAACAATAACACCTACCTAACACAATAAACCTCCCTAACACAATAACACCTACCTAACACAACAAGACCTACCTAACACAATAACAAACCCCCTAACACAATAACTCTACCTAACACAATAACACCTATCTAACACAGTAACACCTCCCTAACACAATAACACCTACCTAACACAATAACACCTACCTTACACAATAACACCTCCCTAACACAATAACGCCTCCTAACACAAACAACACCTACCTTACAAATAACACCTCCTAAAAACAATAAACCTCCCTAACCAAAACACCTACCTAACACAATAACACCTCCTAACACAATAACACTACCTACACAATAACACCTACCTTACACAATAACACCTACCTTACACAATAACACCTACCTTACACAATAAACCTACCTAACACAATAACACCCACCCAACACAATAACATCTACCTTACACAATAACACCCAACCCTAAAAACAATAACACCTACCAACCACAATAACACCTACCTAACACAATAACACCTACCTAACACAATAACACTACCTAACACAATAACACCTAACACAATAACACTCCCTGACAGTAACACCTCCCTAACACAATAACACACCTAACACAATAACACCTCCCCAACACAATAACCCTACCTAACACAATAACACCTCCATAAATCGGAAACCCAAAAAATCGTCGTAAGCTTACTCTTTTATGTGCGGTTATTTGTGATAATAACACCTACATAACAGAATAACACCTACCTAACACAATAATACCTCCCTAACACAATAACACCTTCCTAACAGTAACACCTACCTTACACAATAACACCTCCTAACACAATAATAACACCTCCCTAACACAATAACACCTACCATACACAATAAGACCTCCCTAACACAAAAAACACCTCCCTAACACAATAACACCTACCTAACACAATAAACAGCTACCTTACACAAATAACACCTCCCTAACACAATAATACCTACCCCAACACAATAACACCTACCTTATACAAAACACCTACCTAACATAACACCTACCTTACAAAAATAACACCTCCCTAACACAATAACACCTACCTAACACAACAAACTAACACAATAACACCTAAACCTAACACAATAACACCTCCCTAAAAACAATAACACCTACCTAACACAATAACACCTACCTAACACAATACACCCCCTAACACAATAAAACCTACCTAACACAATAACACCTACCTAACACAATAACAACCCCCCCTAACACAATAACACCTACCTAACACAAACCCCCTACCTAACACAATAACACCCCCTAACACAATAACATCTACCCTAACACAATAACACCTATCTAACACAGTAACACCTCCCTAACACAATAACACCTCCCTAACACAATAACGCCTCCCCAACCAACAAAACACCTCTTACACAATAACACCTCCCTAACACAATAACACCTCCCCTAACACAATAACACCTCCCTAACACAATAACGCCTCCCCAACAAAACCACCTACCTTTCACAATAACACCTACCTTACACATAACACCTACTTTACACAATAACACCTACCTTACACAATAACACATGCCTTCACAATTAACACCTTTCCCTAACACAATAACACCTACCTTACACAATAACACCCCCCTATACAATAAACACCTTCCTAACCAATAACACCTACTTACACAATAGCACCTACCCAACACAATAACACCTCCCTAACACTAACGCTACCTAAAAAAAATAACCTCCTAAAAACAATAACACCTACCAGCACAATAACACCTACCTAACACAATAATACCCTCCCTAACCAATAACCCCCTACCTAACAGAATAACACTCTCTAAAAATAACACCTACCTTTAAAACGATAACACCTACCCTAACAATATACCTCCCTAACACAATAACACCTACCTAACAACAATACACCTCTCTAAAACAATAACACCTCCCTAACACAATAACACCTACCCACACAATTAAACCTAACACAATAAAACCTCCCTAAAACTAACACCTACCTTTAAAACAATACCTACCTAAAATATACTCCCTAACACAATAACACCTACCTAACACAATAACACCTCCCTAACACAATAACACCTGCTACTCACATTAGTATCACCTTCACTTGTTACACAAAATGACACATAATACTCACACTAGAATGGAAAGAGTGAGTTAGGAGCACTAACTGTGCTCTTGTTGTCTCTCAACTGGTGTATCTCTGAGCAGAAGTCAAGTTATCTTATCAGGTTGTGTACTTACTTAACTGTATTTACCTAAATGTGATTTTAGGGGTCGATTCTCAGTTCCTGGACCCGCCTCTCTGCTGGCTGCTGCTGGTTTCGCTCTCACCCGGCGACGTGAACTTTATAATACCCATTCTTAATGCCATGTATGGATTCTGCATCCATCACTTTGCTGACTAGGTCGTTCCAATTCCTGATCACTCTAAGCTAAAGAAGTATTTCCTAACATGCCTATGGCTCATCTGTAACCTCGTGCACCTGTCATCCGCCTCTCAAACATTCTTCCTGTTCGCCCTGTTAGTTACTCTCAGCATTTTCTACGTTTTACTCATGCTACTTTGGTCCGTCTGTCCTCTAGTATCGTCATGTTTAAATCCTCTAGCTTCACCTTATAGTTCAAACCACTCAGCTCTGAGACTTGTTTTGCTACAAACCTGTGTATTTTTCTCAGCTTCTTCATATGCTTTACCGGATGCGGGTTCACTGTTGCTGTGTACTCCAAGATGGGCCTGACATATGCCGTGTTTAAGATTGTGAATGCTTTCTTGCTGATGTTTCTGACAGCTAGCCGTAAATTTTGCCAGTTTCGCTTTTTCTGCAGCAGTTGTTCGCTGACTGTGTGCCTCAGGTGAAATGCTTAGAACTATGCTCACCCCGAGGTCCTTCTCTACTTGGAAGATTTGCAGCCTTTGTTCCTCGAGTCTGTATGTTGTTTCCTAACGTCTGTTCCCCTCCGATTTTCATAACTTTGCATTTGCTGGGGTTAAATTCTAAAAGCCAATTGTCAGACTAATCATGCAACTTGTCCAGATCCATTTGTAGTCTTTCTTGGTCAACTCCTGTTGATATTCTGCTAATTAGTTTCAAATCGTCTGCAAACAGACACACCTCTGATTCAACGTCCTCTGCCATATCGTTCATATATACATGAAATGATACTAGAACAAGTACTGAACCTTATAGAACCCCCACTTGCCCATTCCGACACTTCCTCCCTGACATTAACTCCTTGTTTTCTTCTCGTTAAGTAACCGTTGATCCACTGTAGTGCTTTTCATGTGAGTCCTGCTGCTCCTCTAGCCTTAGTGCCAGTTTATTTGAGGGTACTGTATTGAATGCTTTCTAGAAATTCAAAAATATACAGTCCACTCATTCCTTTCTCTTCTGCTTAACTTACGTTACCTAATCACATAACTCTGGCAGATTTGTGAGACGGGATTCACCATCTTGAAAACCGTGCTCATTGTTGTTGATGACTTCCCTCAACCTTCACCATAACCTAACATACCATGCTAGTTTGTGACACAGGCCTGTAGTTCATTGTCAACTGTGTGTTCCTTTTTTGGAACATTTGAACTATATTATTTATTTTTCAGACCTCTGGTAGTTGTCCTGTTTCAATCAATTTGTTTAAGATCGATGCTAGTTGTTTACACAGTTCTTTTGCTCTCTCTTGCAGAACACAAGATAGATTTTGTCTGAACCCATCGCCTTTGCGGTATCTTGTTCAATCAGTATTTTCTTCACCTCTCCTCCTGTTGTCTGTGTTGTGTTCAATACTTGTTAGTGCACTTTCTCTTTCTTTGACTTTCTGGCAGGGTTCCTGATTCCACTGAGAATACCTCACGATTTTTGGTCAGTTCCTCATATTTTCTGGCCATTCCCAGTGAGCTCTCTTCTTTCCTTATTACTTTGTCCTTCACATTTGTCTGCACATGAACTGTGGCTCAGATGCTATGGCATTCTCAAGTTGCCGTTCAGCCTCTCTTCTTACTTACACATATTCATTTCTGGCTCTTTTGTTTGCTTCCCTATTCTCTGGTGTTCTTTGTTTCCTATGTCTTCCATTTCCTCTCACTTTTAGCTTTTGCCTTCCTGAATCAGTACTCGCCTAGTTGTACTCACCTATGTGTGGTTACAGGGGTCAATTCACAGCTCCTGGCCCCGCCTCTTCACTGGCCGCTACTAGGTCACTCTTCCTGCTCCATGAACTTTATCATACCTCTTCTTAAAGCTATGTATGGATCCTGCCTCTACCACATCACTTCCCAGACAGTTCCACTTCTTGGCAACTCTATGACTTCCTAACATCCCTGTGAATCATCTGAGTCTTCAACTTCCTACTGTGACCCCATGTTGCTGTGTCCTATCTCTGGAACATCCTGTCTCTGTCCACCTTGTCGATCCCTCTCAGTGTTTTATATGTCGTTATCATATCCCCCCTGTCTCTCCTGTCCTCCAGTGTCGTCAGGTCGATTTCCTTTAACCTCTCTTCGTAGGACATGCCCCTCAGCTCCGGGACTAGTCTCACTGCAAACCTTGCACTTTCTCTAATTTCTTGACGTGTTTGGCCAGGTGTGCGTTCTAAGCTCTTTCTGCATACTCCGATATGGGCCTGATGTACACGGTGTACAGAGTCCTGAACGACTCCTTCCTGAGATGTCGGAATGCTATTATTAGGTTTGCTAGTCGCCAGTTTGCTGCAGCAGTTAAATGATTGACGTGCACCTCAGATATGTTTGGTGTTATACTCACCCCAAGATCCTTTCCCTTGAGTGAGGTTTGTAGTCTTTGGCCCCCCTAGACTGAATTCTGTCTGCGGTCTTCTTTGCTCTTCCCCGATCTTCATGAGTTTGCACTTGGCGGGGTTGAACTCTAGGAGCCATTTGCTGGACCAGGCATGTAGCCTGTCCTTTGTAGTCCTGCCTGGTCCTCCTCCTATTGAATTCTCCTCATTAACTTGACATCGTCTGCAGACAGGGACACTTCTGATTCTATTCCTTCCGTTATGTCATTCACTTATTTCAGAAACAACACCGGCCCTAGGACTGACCTCTGTGGAACCCCGCTCGTCACAGACGCCCACTCTGACACCTAGTCACGAACCATGACTCATTATTGCCTCCCTGTCATGTACTTTCTGATCCATTGCAGTGCCTTCCTTGTTATACCTGCCTGGTCCTCGAGCTTGTGTGGAACTATGTCAGAAGCCTTCTTACAGCCCAAGAAAATGCAATCAACCCACCCCTCTCTTTCTCTTGTCTTACTGCTGTCACCTTGTCATAGAACTCCAGTAGGTCTGTGACACAGAATTTCCCGTCCCTGAATCTGTGCTAGTTTCAGTTGGTAATCTCATTCCTTTCTAGGTGCTCTACCTCTCTTCTCCTGGTAATCGTCGCCATGACTTTGCATACTATTCATCTTAGTGATACTGGTCTGTAGTTTAGTGCTGCATGTCTATCTTTTTAAAAATTGGGACCATATTTGCTGTCTTTCATACTTCAGGGAGCTGTCCTGTTTCGATAGATATGTTGAAGACTGTTGTTAGTGGCATGCAGAGTGCCTCTGCTGCCTCTCTCAGGAACCACAGAGAGATGTTATCCTACCCCATCGCCTTTGAGGTATCTAGTCCGCTCAGAAGCAGCCTCCTCACCTTTTCCTCAGTTGTGTGTATTGTGTTTAGCTCTTGGTAGTGTACCCCCCCCCCTCCATGCTTCAGGAGTCCTTTCTGTCTCTACTGTGAATACTTCTTTAAATCTTATGTTGAGCTCCTTACATACTTTGCGCGGTCATTTCTTGTGATCTTGCCTCCTTCTTTCCTCAGCCTGATTACCTGGTTCTTGACTGTTGTTTTCCTCCTGATGTGATTATACAACAGCTCTATGTCGGACTTGGCTTTCACTACTATGCCATTTTCGTATTGTCGTTGGGCCTCCCTCCTTACCTGTGCATATTCATTTCTACTCTCCTATTCTCCTGGGTCCTTGGCCTCCTATACTTCTTCCATTCTCTAGCGCATTTAGTTTTGGCCTCTCAACACCTCTGGGTGGACCAAGGGCTCGTTCTTTTGCCCTTGGGTACAAACCTCTCCTCTGCTGCCTTGCATATTGTTGTCACACATTCCATCATCTCATTGACTTATTTCCCTGCCAGTTCTGTCTGTGTGTGTGTGTACTTACCTAGTTGTATTCATCTTGTTGTGGTTGCAGGGGTCGAGTCACAGCTACTGGTCCTGCCTCTTCACTGGTCGCTATATTTGTTCTGCTGCATTAGCTTTGTCATAACCCTACTTAAAGCTATGTATGGATCCTGCCTCCACCACATTACTTCCCAGACTATTCCACTTCCTAACAACTCTGTGACTGAAGAAATACTTGTCACAAATGAGTCACATACCTGTGACTCATTTGAGTCTTCACTTTCAACTGTGACCCCTTGTGGCTGTGTCCCGTCCCTGGAACATCCTGTCTTTGTCGTTATCATATCTCCCTTATCTCTCCTGTTCTCCAGTGTTGTCAGGTCCCTTAATCTCTCCTCGTAGAACATGCCCCTTATCTCCTGGACTAGTCTTGTTGCAAACCTTTGCACTTTCTCTAGCTTCCTTACATGTTTGGTTAGGTGCTGCGTACTCCAATATAGGCCAAACATTGAGGGTCATGAACGATTCCTTACTGAGATGTCGGAATGTTCTGAGGTTTGCTAGGCGCCCATATGCTGCAGAAGATATTTGGTTGATGTGCGCTTCAGATGTGCCCGGCATTACACTCACCCCAAGATCCTTTTCGTTGAGTGAGGTTTGTAGTCTCTGGCCCCCTAGACTACTCCTTCTGCAGTCTTCTTTGCCCTTCCCCAATCTTAATGACTTTCCACTTGGTGGGGCTGAACTCCAGGAGCCAGTTTCTGGACCAGGCCTGTAGCCTTTCCAGATCCTTCTGAAATTCTGCCTGGTCCTCGTTCAGTTGAATTTTTCTCATCAACTTCACATCATCTGCAAACAGGGACATTTCTGAGTCTATGCCTTCTGTCATGTCCTTCACAAATACCATAAGCAGCACCGGTCCTAGGACTGACCCCTGCAGAACCCCACTCATCACAGGCGCCCACTCTGACACCTCGTACCATGACTCACTGCTGTCTTCCTGACAGGTATTCCCTGATCCATTGTTATCCCTGTTATCCCTGCCTGATCCTCCAGTTTTTGCACTAATCTCTTGTGTGGAACTGTGTCAAACGCATTCTTACAGTCCAAGAAAATGCAATCTACCTGCCCCTCTCGCTTTCTTGTCTTACTGCTGTCACCCTGTCATAAAACTCCAGTAGGTTTGTGACACAGGATTTCCCGTTCCTGAAACCGTGTTGGTTGTTGTTGATATGCTCATTTCTTTCTAGGTGTTCCACCACTCTTCTCCTGATAATCTTTTCCATGACTTTGCATACCATACATGTCAGTGACACTGGTCTATAGTTTAGTGCTACTTGTCTGTCTCCTTTTTTAAAAATTTTGACCACATTTGCTGTCTTCCACACCTCAGGTAATTTCCCTGTTTCGATAGATGTGTTGAATATAGTCCTCTGCACCCTCTCTGAGGACCCATGGAGAGATGCTATCCGGCCCCATCGCCTTTGAGGTGTCTAGCTCTCTCAGCAGCCTCCTCACTTCTTTCTCGGTTGTACGTATTGTGTCCAACACTTGGTGGTGTACCCCACCTCTCTGTCTTTCTGGAGCCCCTCCTGTCTCCTCTGTGAACACTTCTTTGAATGACATGTTGAGTTCCTCACATACTTCTTGGTCGTTTCTTGTGATCTCTCCTTCTTCCTTCCTTAGCCTGATTACCTGGTCCTTGACTGTTGTTCTCCTCCTGGTGTGGCTGTACAACAGCTTTGGGTCAGATTCGGCTATCGCTGCTATGTCATTTTCATATTGTCGTTGGGCCTCCCTTCGTACCTGTGCATATTCATTTCTGGCTCTACGTCTGCTCTCCTTATTCTCCTGGGTCCTTTGCCTTCTATACTTCTTCCATTCCCTAACACACTTGATTTTGGCCTCCCTGCATCTTTGAGTGAACCACGGGCTTATCCTGGCTTTTTCATTATTCCTGTTACCCTTGGGTACAAACTTCTCCTCAGTTTCCTTGCAAATTGTTGTCACGTATTCCATCATCTCGTTTACTGACTTCCCTGCCAGTTCTCTGCCCCACTGAATCTCGTTCAGCAAGTTCTTCATTCCAGCATAGTCACCCTCCTTGAAGTTTGGCTTTATTCATCCGGCTGTTCCTTCTCCCTCCTCCACTTGTAGCTCTACTGTGTATTCGAATCTTAAAACCAAATGATTGCTGGCCCCAGGAAATCTTTCATATGTGATGTCCTCAATATCTGCACTACTCAAGGTGAATACTAGGCCCAGTCTCGCTGGTTCATCCTCTCCTCTCTCTTTGGTAGTATCCCTTACATGTTGTTACATGAAGCTTTCCAGTACCACCTCCATCAGCATAGCCCTCCACGTTTCTTGGCCCCCAAGTGGCTCAAAGTTCTCCCAATCGATTTCCTTGTGATTGAAGTTACCCATGATCAGTAGCTTTGCCCTGCTCACATGAGCCCTTCTTGTCACTTAGCCAGTGTGCCAACCATCGCTTTATTACTCTCATCATACTCTTGCCTTGGCCTCCTGCTGTTCTGTGGTGGGTTATACATCACTGCAATTACCACCTTGGGACCTCCAGACTGAAGCGTTCCTATGTAATCCCTAGCTTCTCCACTGTCTCTGCTCTCCAGCTCCTCAAAATCCCATCAGTTTTTGACCAGCAGTGCTACTCCTCCGCTCCCTCTGTTCCTTCTGTTTTTCCTCAGGGTCTGATATCCCATTGGAAAGATGGCATCTGTTATCATACCTGTGAGCTTGGTTTCTTTGGTGATGCCTCTTTGACTCTTTCGTGCCACTCCTCCCACTTATTTGTTATTCTATCAGCGTTTGTGTACCATACCTTCAGGGGCCTCTTTCTCGGCTTCGTTTTTTTTTTTTTTTTTTTTTTTTTATTCGCCGGTATTCTCCCGCCCCGGGTCTTTTCCAAGTAGTGGTGACCCGGCCTTGGCTCCCTATCTGGGGAGTGTCTCGAGACCTAAGTCTCCCATGGAAGGAGGTACAAATACCCCCTCATCTTTTGGACCAGGTGTCCCCAGGCCTAGCCACATTCCCCGCCCTCATGGGGCTCGCAGGGAGAAGCTAGGCCTCCCCTCCTTTATTTGTCTCCTGATTTCTTTTATTTTTGGTGTACGTTTAGAAGTGCATATGTAAATGAATATGACAATGTTTCAATATGATTGGCCAACAAACAATGGAGAAAAAAAATATTTAGTCGGGGTTCTACATTCCCCGGTATGCTTTACAATCCTCCTAGCTGCATGTGTTGATTGCGCAGCTGTGGTCATTATAGTATTTACATTGGTTTTATTGTTATTTATAGGGGAGGGTCTTTGTTTTCCTATTTTCCTGCCCACTTGATCTGTGAGAACACTCTCAATAGTGGTAATTAAAATCACATTAAATTTTTGTGTGCAGTTGGGGTCGTAATTCTTATACCATTGATCCAGTGGTTAAAAACGTTGTCTCTGTGTTTTGGTTGAGAATAATTTCCTCCTTCTGTATTTAGCTCCTTGATTGCTGGAAGATGTGTCAAGATTGACAGTTGTTAGTCTTGGGAAAGTGGATCAGATAGAAGTCATCAACTATGGACAGAGTCATGCATCGTATATGATGTATTAAAACCAAGACACAGATCTACTATGCCACCTAATGTGAGTAGGTCAGTAGTGCCCTCAATTCGAACATTATCATGCCTCATTTAAGCAATCTTCACTAGTTTGTTCATTCGGTGTTTGTAATAGGACCCACCAAGTTCTTATGTCTGGCATTAAAATCTCCAGAATTGGTAGGTTCACTATTGATGCGATCTGGTTAAAGCATCAGGTCGAAGCTGGTTCGCTGGGGCATAGTAGAATTAAAATGTTTATGGAAAAATCGCCTGCATATACTTTGACACCATGATAACTGCATGTTAACTCGACTCTGCAAGGAAAGGAGTGAATGTGGCAAGTTCCCTTTTTCAGACATACATCATACAACAGTTGGTTGACCTTAGTTATAAGTGCATATCCAGGCAAGTTTGGTGGAGGTGCTCCATCTTTCAATCTACATTCCTGCAAACAGATGACATCAATATTCTTGGTTGCACTAATATGATGTAAGTCAGGCAACCGCTTCCTGATGGAAGCAATGTTCCATGAAAAGATTTGTAATGTATCCATTGTAGTGAGTTATTACGACTTGTAAACCGGGACAAACCAACGAATATCTCGTCCTGCTGGAATAAGAACCGTGTCAGTGTAGCAGGACATCGATCAGTCACCCACAGTTAAGTAACCCTTCTAGTTATAGCAGACTGATACTGGCCAGTTAGGTATGTTGTAATTGGATAGGTTATGGGTGATCCAGCTACATCAAGTAACCACCAGAGAATATCTGGTAAGTGGTGGGATTATGTACAAGTGTTGTTAAACTAATCAAGGTGCTATTCTCAGGTGCTAAAGTTAATAAGTTCCACTATTTTGCCATTATACTCCAAAGTCATTTATTTGATTTAACCACTTTATTGTTCACCACAAATTATATTCGTCCCTTTTATAGTTATAATTTTATAATTATAATTATTAAATTTAAAGAATTAACTTTAAAGTATACCTACTATCATATTCCCAAGCTCCAATATTTGTCATCACTTTATTGTTCACCACAAATTATTTTAGTCCCTTTTATATTGTCTCCTTTATTGTTAGCTTTTAGAAAACTACTTAGATCATTATTTTTTCATTTGTTAAATAATTCAGGTGCTATTTTTTTTGCTTTAGAATCTTTATTTTTATTTTTTTACTTAATTTAAACTATAGATTCACTACATTTCGATGATTACAGCATTGATCCTAGATACCAACCTCTTTTTAATGACTTAATGATTCAAACAGATACTGTAATTACTACACAGCAGAACAATCAAAGGCACTCCTCAGAGCCAACAACAACATACTATCTTTAAACTACAAATATCAGATCTTTAAGCAAGCATTTTGTGACCTCCTAGCATTATAAATTCCTTGCATGCCAAATATGTCATCATTACACTAAATGAAACCGGGCTAAAGGCCTGATACGACGATGTCTTTGCCATTCCTGGTTACACAGCATACACAACTGTAGGCAGACCACCAAGGGGGTGGGCACCAGCTATATAACTCTCTCACCAACTAGAATGTATCATACATTTAACATTGCACAAGGGATGAAGAGGGGGACTAATATATAGCTAAATTTTCAATCAAAATACCTACAAAAACCTCTCACAGTGAAAATCATTCTACAGAAATCCACATCAAACATTAGCCAATTTAGTTTCAAAACCTAGGAAGTATGATATAACTGATGCAGCATGAACAAAGATCACTTTTAATACTCTCAGGTGACTTCAATATAAATCTCTGCAAGACAGGGGACCCCACACGTTAACTGAATTCACAAACACAATGAGTAACTGATGTTGCTACCACCAGAACAAAACTTAAAGAGTTACAGAGACTAGTGTTTCCACTTGACCACATTCTGGTCCAACACCATATTCCCCTTTAAAATCAGCATAATTACAGATAATACCACAGACCAGCTACCCTACTTTCCTCATAACAACTTTGGTAAAATACCCCTAGGACACACTAAAGTCACCTTCAGACCTTCACAATGAGGCAGCAATTAATAACTTCACACAGCAGTAACAAACATTGACTGGCACACTGGCTTAGAAATCTATACAGATATTGACGAATGTTTTAATAATTTTCTAAAAAGAACCCAATACCTTTATAACAAGCACTGCCCTAAAAAAAACTAAACAGAGACAGCTAAGAGACTGAACCAGGCCCTGGCTAACACCCAGCTTTCTCAAATCCATAATTACAAAAACACCTTATGTAAAACAGTACAGTTGGAGTCACATAACAGAGACCAAACAAAACGTTACTCGTCAATCCTACCACCTGATAAGAGGGCAAAAAATAGTATTACGTGATAGATTATCCAACTTACGAGGTGTGATATAAAAATGACCTGGAAGACCCTTTCAGAATTTGGGACAAAAAGATATCACGACAATAGCGAAATAAAATTTAGCAAATCAGATGACCCCAAACTCCCACCAACAGAAACAGCAAACAGACTCAATGATTTCTTCTCCACTATAGGTCAAACCTTGCCATTAATATCCCAAGCTCAAGATACCCCACCAATGGACTACCTTCATGGCACTACCCGAAACACACTTTCCTAGATCGACTAACCTACGAAGTCTCCCTTATTATCAACGCACTGAAAAAACCTTATATACAAAAAAGGCGGTCTCAAGTACTTCACCAATCATTGCAACACTATTTAACAAATCCATTGTTCCTCCACCTTCCCTACAGTTTCAAAATAGCATGGTCACCCGATCCATAAAGGAGGAACCAAACAGAGTGAAGAACTATAGGCCATTATAATTTACACCTCTCTCAAAAATCTTCGAAAAATTAATTCATAAACGAATCTACTCTTCCTCATCTCCCATAACATTCTCACCCCTGTCCAATTTTGATCAGGCTAATAAAAATACTAATGTGCTTATATACACATGCTAGAACATATATACACTGCAATAGAGGAAAAAGAAGTCCCACTGGGGATCTTCATTGACTTACGCTAAAGACTTTTGATACAGTTGACCATGACTTGCTCCACGTAAAATTGTCAACACTATGGTATTAGAGGGCACTTCCTCAACTCTCAAGTCATTTCCTCAGCAACAGGGAAAGCCAATATGTGTACGCAAATGGGGCAAAGCTCTTCGCAAACAATTACAGTTGGTTTGTCCCACAGGGAAGTGTCCTTGGCCCTCTTCTCTTTCTTCCTATACATAAATGACCTACGAAATGATTCGCAATTACTCAAAACCCACGCTTTTTGCAGTTGACACCACATACGTCTTCTCTCTCCCGAGCCCAGTCACGCTAGGCCATACTGTAAAACACCGAATTACAGAAAATATAACCTGGGAATGAGGACTAAACAAACTTACACTAAACATTGACAAAAACTACTTCATTTAGTTGGTGCAGAGCTCAGATGTACCTCTTAAACATAACGAATAATACGGTATCACCTGTCACAAAGCTAACAGAGGGAAAATTCTTAGGTAAATCCACTCGATAATAAGAACTCTATTTCATACACTATACAACAATTTTAAGAAAATTTTCCAAGGACTGTAGGCATACTATTCGAGATACTGTACTATGTTCCACAGTCAGCCCTTCTGGCCCTTTATCACTCTCTTATTTACCCTATCTCACTATGGAATTTGTGCATGGGCTCAACAAAACAATTTAACATCTCTGACACTAAATTACCCAACAAAAAGGCTGCAGTTGATGATAAACAAATTCTCACTACAGGCAGCACAATCCACCAATATTCAAAACACTCAACTACTCACCATACAAAAACATCCTACTTATTATTGCACTTAATACATACATAGAACACTTGACTCTGATATTAACCGTCCTCAAACATTCCTTGCCAACCTCACAGAACACATGACCATAACCACAAGGCACTGATTCACTCTTTTGATGTTCCTCGGGTCCAACTCACGCTATGCTAAAAAACTCATGCACATATAAAGCCCTAAAATTCTAGAATTCTTACCTGTAAATATAAAAGAAACACTACCTGTTTATAAATTCAAGTCTCCTTCGCAAAGTTCACTTACTCACTCAAAAACCAAAATAAATATCCTGAATAACTGCACCTTATATTGTATATCCTAAATTGATTACTCACAATTATTCACAAAATGTTAAATCCTAACTTTGTTATTTTTTTAAATACACTACCAAACAGAATACTCCATTCTATGAATGGGAACAGCAAATGCATGCAACCACATGACCTGTCTTTGGATAAATATATTTGTATTTTATTAGTATTTGATTTACAAATAAGTCTTATCACTGTTTCATCATTGCTTGTTTAATCTTAAGTTAATTTAACAAGCCTGCCCGTAATGCTATGCATATAAGTGCTTTGGCATGCTGCTCTTACCTGTATTTTTTGTACCCTGTTTGTATGCTACAAAAAAATTTAAGTGGATTAACTGTAAAGAAGTTGGGGATACAGGTTTCCCACAAGGATGCTAGTTCAGAACCCAAACAACCTTCGTGTAACCATGATACCAGTCCATTAATGGTAACTGAGGATGAGGCCATCCAGTCTACCAGCCAGATCTGAGACTTAACATCTGCAAAGTGTGCAAGACCCCACCTCACGCAAAGGATTCTGGTGATACAGTATGGCATACCACACACAGTGTGGAGGAGCTAGCCATCCCTGCTACACATGTGGAACTTACTGGTGCCACTACAGATTACCTATGGCTCACACCTGAATATGGGGATGAGTTTGTCCATTTTTCCCAATACCACAACTACAACAGTCAGACGGACACCACACAGGTAACCCCCTGAAATTGGAGATGAGCAGATGCACAGGACTACCTGCAATGAATGATGAAACAGAGAACACTAATGTAACCATGGTCCTGTTAGGTGATAGGTGTTAAAGAAAGCACTAACCCAGAAGTGCCATCTCCAGAGAGGCATTGGATTTCGCCTGACCTCCCTCATATATAACAATTTCAGAAAAAATTGAAGCATCTTGAAACAGATCCTGACAGTTTAATTATATATATGTAATCAGGATGATGCCTCTTGAGCATGGTGATGATGTCAAAAGTGCAGCTATCCCGTCCAGTTACCAGCAATTTGTGGAGGAAAGAAGCCATGACGTCTGTCCCATCAAAACTTGCCTTTTTTAACTGGCTGTCAAGATGCCGAAAAATGCTTAAAAAATAAGGTCTGAAGATAAAGACTACAAACTATTGCTATTTGCTCTTAGTTCTGCACACTGTGTCAAAGCATAATAGTTTACATCTTATGAGCAAGAGATTGTTATAAGCTCACTACAATGATACATTACATATTCTTTTTTGGAACATTGCTTCCATCAGGATGCGGTTGCCTGACTTACATCATATTAGGTGAACCAAGAATATTGATGTCATCTGTTTTCAGGAATGTAGATTGAAGATGGAGCCACTACACCAAACTTGCTGGATATGCAGCTTATAACTAAGGTCAACAACTGTTGTGTGATGTATGTCAGAAAAAACTTGCCACATTCCTCTCTCATTGCGAGTCGAGTTAACTGCCAGTATCATGGTGTCAATCAAAGTATATGCAGGCGATTTTTCCATAAACTTTTTAATCTCTATGCCCAGCGAACCAGCTTCGACTAATGGCTTTACCAGATCGCTCAATAGTGAAACTACCCATCATTTCTGGAGATTTTTAATGCCAGACATAAGAATATTGGTGGGTCTAAACAAACCACCAATGTAACTAAAACTAGGGAAATTGACTAAATGAACATGATAATGTTCGGAATTGTGGGCATACTGAGCCTACTAACATATATGGTGGATTCATACTAGATCTGGGTCTTGGATTAATACATCTATACGATTGATGACTCTGTCTAGTTGATGATCTTCTATCTGATTCACTTCCCAAGGACTAACAACTGTCAATCTTGATCACATTCTCCAGCAATCAAGGAGCTAAATACAGAAGGAGAGGAAACTTATTCTCAAACCAGAACACAGAGACCAAACTTCATTAACCACTTGGCTCAATAGTATAGAATCGAGCCCATTGCGAACACCAAAAATTTAATGATGATTTAATTAACCACTATGAGATTGTTCTCACAGATCAAGAGGGCAGAATAGGAAACAAAGACCCTCCACTATAAAATAACAATAAAAACCAATGTAAATGCTATAATGATTCCACAGCTATGGAATCTAACACCATGCAGGCTAGGAAGGATTGGTAAAGCATACAGTGAATATAGAACCCCAGACCTGCTCAAGAAACGTCCAAGCTGCACTAACAAATGCAAGGAATGGGAAGGAAGAACTTAGGCAACAGGAATGGGAAACAGTTTGTTAGAGGGATTAAATAGGTTCACCCCCTTTGTGTTTGCTTGGGAAGGTATAAATCAAAACAACAGACAATAAGGCGACGGCAATGTTGCTCATCCCTTTCTCTTGAAAAAGCAAGATGACCTCATAAATGACTGGTCCAAAACATCCAGCATGAAACTTCCATCTCATTATTAGAAAAAAATTAGAGAGTACTTCTGAAAGAAATGTTGAAATGATTAATTTTATGAGCCAAATATTGTTGAAGAGTGATTTGCCTCTTTACCGAGTATGTAATTAGATAAGGCATTAACCAAAGTGTCGATCAACTGCTCCTGGAGAGGATGTTATAACCTATGATATTCTCAGAACTTCTAAGCACGTGCCTGAATAACTGCTTTGTTGGCACTGTATAATCTCAGTTACATTGAGGGCGTTCTTCCTACTTCGGGACAAAGTCTCATTGTGCTATCCCTAAGCCAACAGCCTGATACATTTAGGCCGATTCCTTAACTAGGTTCTTTGTAAAAACTTTTGAAGAATGATGTCTTACAGACTGTATCTACAGAATCAGACACCAACTTCCCCCCTACCTCTATGGGTTCTTGAAAAGGTAAAAGATTGTGCAGAACTGTATTTCACTTTCTCCACTCCAACACCTATATAGTTTTATACTTCTCTTGATCTAAAATTGCATTTGATATTGCGACAGAAACGTTATATACATGGAACTAGCCAAAATGGAATTATTGGTGGTATACTTACTCTGCTGATAATAGGATACCTGTCAAATGAGTATCATCTGTCCTTTACCAAGGCTTTCAGAAGTGATTCTAAAGAAATGACTTTAGGTACACCGCAGGGATGATTTCTTAGGTCCCATGCTATTTAATATTCTGATTAATGCTCTCCTAAATGCTCTACCTGCCACACCTAAACATATAGCTATAAGCTATGTGATGATGTCATGATCCACTACAACAGGGCATAAGAAGGATGAATACCATTCTTAATGAGTTCAAGCAATTTGTTATCGACTAGGCTCATAATATATTCCTCTAAAACAAAGATATTTAACAAGCACACGACTTCCCACACTCATCGATTTGTCAGGTGTGAAAATCATTAGCTACGTTTAAAAAACTTCAGATATCTTGGTGTTAGATGGACCCATTAACAAATCACTATACACAACTAAACAAGTAATGCAAAGCTAGGCTAAATTGCTCTCAATGCTGTGGCTGGATACAACCCCAACTTATGGTGCTAATGTGAGGAATGGTAAGAATGATTACATAGCCTATGTTAGGTCTTAATTGATTATGCGTTGGCCTTTTTTTTTTTGTTTTTCCCCCCAAATGTTGATAGTAGCTTAGAGAAGAAAGTTCTTCTCCGCCCCCCACCCTTGGAATTAATGCAAAATGAAGCTCTCTGGATTATTCTTGCTGTCCCAGATCTACAAAAGTGCTTAACATGAGGAAAGGAGCTGGTATTTCTAGTATCAGTGATAGGATGTTGAAATTAACACTGTACTCAGTAATTAGAATGTCGAGAGTAACGAACCAGACACTGTCACGTGAATCTTACCAAGTGTCTAGAGGTAATACACACAGATCTAAAATGATTGTGAAAACGTGCAATTGCATTAAGTTTTAACCTGCATGAACTGTTTCACTCTGTAGGCAACAAGAGCATTTCACCCCTCATGGAAGATGTGTTCATTTAATAATCACATACCTATAAGTCCCTCCCAAGAAGCTCATTGCTTTAGTAAATCCCTTCCTTAATATCTCTTGTTAGAGCACCTGACTCAAGAAGAAATTTCTTACCTAGCTGGTAGTAATAGTTATCAAAGTTATATAACATGATGGATCTAAACAGGAGTCTTCTGGCAGGGGCTGCATCTGCTCTTGTGCCACCTCCCTTAGTAAGAACGATAATAAATTTGTTGAGTTAGGCATTAGAATTAACAACTGGCGTCTTACACTGCCAACTGAATTGTTTGCATCTAATAGCGCTAAAGCTAACCTATGGACTACTGAGCTTGACTCTATCATCATTTACTGATTCTATGTCATCAGTGAAGGCTCTTGATCATATAATGACTCCACAACATGCTCATTGGAGAAGAGAAGTAGAAGACAGTATAGATACTCAAAAATTAAGGGACTAAGGATTAATGTACAATTGCTATGGATCAATCACACATTGGATTACTCCTTCATGAGAAAGTTGAATGTTAGCAAGAAGAGTACCCAGAAGGAGAATGTAGAATATAACTTTTGGTATAACTGTGTCTAGCATTAGAATAATATTAGGAGAGAAGTAAATAATGAAAATGATTGTTATAGGAATGCAGGTTAAGACCCTGAGTAGACCTATAACCCACTATGATAACATGAACGTAGTAAGTATGTTTATGGTGCAACTTGCAATGTGAACAGACTTGACTGATGTTGTAGTGGCCAGGCTTGGCTTGGTTACAAGTTACTTCTGGCAGTTTGGGAGAACACAGATGATGATCAAACTAAATGTAAATTTGTGGATCAGGCATATGGGGCACTCTCTTGACACTATGTGCTTAATTGTCCACTTATTGAGGAATACAGAGGGGAACAGACAGTATAATAACATATGTGACATGTCAAGATATCTTATTAATGAAAATAAGATACCAGATATACTGTACTAAGCAAATTTCCTAAATTTGCTTGTAACAGATAAGTGAACTATAGATATGTAGATATAAATCCATATGTATTCCTGTTAACCCTTTGGGGCCTAGTTCCTAGGCCTTTTGTGTATCCATATGCTCTCGCGCTACCGTCCACAGGATGGATATGGGGTGCACAATAAACTAGCCACTTCGGTGGCAAAATCTAAAATCTTTATTGTTTCCCGTGTACAGTACATCGTTTTCTGTAGTGCTGCCAGAGGTAACATAGAAAACCCTTCTCTTATAGGGAGGGCCTGATGGAATTATTTCATTAAGGTCAGCCACCACCTCCGGGTATAATATACAAATATATTATTTTGGTGGAGCTTCTTATGCATTTCCAAGCGATATTATGCATACTATCACTATTGAATAAATGATATAAGCAGAAAAAGGATATTAGCAATAATAGCGTCAGTATAAGACATTTTATGAGTGATGATCAGACTTGTCACGGCAGCTGGATGTTGCATCATCATGCAAGCTCCTCCCACCTCTGATCATCGACACCATGCCCAGCCCTTCTAGGGTAGGGTAGGTGCCTGAGCCCGAGCCTTTAGCTCATAAGACTCATTCCCATTTGCCCCCTTGGGGCGGGGATGGCAGACCAGAGAGGCCTAGCTTGTGGCTAGGCCTGGGGACAGTTAGTCTCAAAGATGAGGAGGTACTTGTGCCTCCTCCCATGGGAGACTTAGGTCTCAGACACTCCCTAAAGAGGGAGCCAAGGCCAGGCCACCACTTGGAAAAGGCCCGGGCCGGGAGAATACCGGCTAATCTTTAACTAACTAACACCTCTGATCATCGACACCATGCCCAGCCCTTCTAGGGCAGGGTAGGTGCCTGAGCCCGAGCCTTTAGCTCATAAGATTGTCATTTCCATTAGCCCCCTTGGGGCAGGGATGGCAGACCAGAGAGGCCTAGCTTGTGTCTAGGCCTGGGGACAGTTGGTCCAAGATTGAAGAAGGTACTTGTGCCCCTCCTCCCATGGAAGACTTAGGTCTCAGACACTCCCTAGAGGGAGCCAAGGCCGGGCCACCACTTGGAAAAGGCCCGGGCCAAGAGAATACCGGCTAATTTTAATAATAAATAATAACACTCTGATAAGGTTCCCCCACATTGTTAATGTATATAAGTGGTAAATTTAGTGTTTTACAAAGGAAAAATAGACAGAACAATTAAAAAAAAACAAAAAATATATAAAAAATTCACCTCGCACATTCGCATATATTAACCTGGTGGGTCGTCACCTGACATGTTTCAAGTAGCTATAATTTGCTTTAGAAACATCGTATTACGATGAGGTTTTCACCAAAATGTTCCCAGATACACAATTTTTCTGTAAACAAAACCCAAAATCATATTTTTCGCATAATTATCATGACCGCTTCAGAACTCGGAGAAATAGGCCCCTTCAGTTTCCTCTCTAACACTGTGTTTTGGGGGAGTCTGTGAGGGTGGGGGACCTGGCAATGTACTGTGGGATGCTATAGCTGAGTGTTGGGTAGGAGCTGTGGGTGTGGATTGTGGTTTGTGTTGGGATAGTGTGATTGGTTGTAGGGTTCTGGGGATGTGTGCTTGCTCTCGTTGCTCTGCTCTGCTCTGCTCTGGTTGTTCTCTGCTGATTCTGTCCTCTCTCCTCCTAGCGCCTCGCTTTTGTGTCCTCTCGCTAATTATAATGTGCTAACTGTAATGTGCTAACTATAAAGTGCTAAGTATAATGTACTATGTGAAGTTTTTGTGGAGTCACGACTTGTAAAGATTTTAGATTTTGCCACCGAAGTGGCTAGTTTATTGTGCACCCCATATCCATCCTGTGGACGGTAGCGCGAGAGCATGTGGATACACAAAAGGCCTAGGAACTAGGCCCCAAAGGGTTAACAGGAATTACCATATGGATTTATATCTACATGAGAAGTTTTTACAAAGTAGAAGTGATGCAAGGAGGGAAGAGTATATGGAGAAAAAGAGAGAAGTTAAGAGAGTGGTGAAGCAATGTAAAAAGAGAGCAAATGAGAGAGTGGGTGAGATGTTATCAACAAATTTCGTTGAAAATAAGAAAAAGTTTTGGAGTGAGATTAAAAGTTAAGAAAGCCTAGAGAAACAAATGGATTTGTCAGTTTATTTTAAAAATAGGAGAGGAGAGTTATTATATGGAGAGTTAGAGGGATTGGGAAGATGGAAGGAATATTTTGAGTAAATTGTTAAATGTTGATGAAGATAGGGAAGTGTGATTTCGTTGTATAGGGCAAGGGGAATAACATCATTAGGAGTGAGGAAGATGGCCGTTGTTGAGTGTGGGGGAAGTTCGTAGTGGCAGTAGTAAAAATGAAAGGGGGTAAGGCAGCCGGGATGATGGGATAAAAGATAGATATGTTTAAAGCAGGTGGGATATAGTTTTGGAGTGGTTGGTGAATTATTTAATAAATGTATGGAGAGGGTAAGGTACCTAGGGATTGGCAGAGAGCATGGCATAGTTCCTTTGTATAAAGGCAAAGGGGATTAAAAGAGTGTGCAAAAATTATAGGGGGAATAAGTCTGTGAGTGTACCTGGTAAAGTGTATGGTAGAGTTTCAATTGAAAGAATTAAGAGTAAGACGAGAGAATAGGATTAGCGTTGAACAAGGCGGCTTTTAGGAAAGGTAGGGGGTGGGTGGACCAGGTTTTACAGTGAAAACTATAAAGATGTGAACAGTATTAAGATAGGCTAAGAGGTCTTTATGCTATGGCATTTATGGATTTGGGAAAAAGGCGTTATGGCCAGGGTGGATAGGAGGGCAATGTGGAGATGTTGCAAGTGTAGGTGTGGAGGTAGGTTACTGAAAGACAGTGAAGCGTTTTTACGAGGATAGTGAGGCGCAAGTTAGCGTATGTAGGGAAAGTAGGAAATTTTTTCCCAGTAAAAGTAGGCCTTAGACAAAGGATGTGTGATGTCCCGTGGTTGTTTAATATATTTATAGATGGGGTTGTAGAGTAGATAAATGCGAGGGTCTGGCAATGAGGCGTGGAGTAAAAGATAAAGAATCACACACAAAAGTGGGAGTTGTCACAGCTGCTCCATCTCCTATGCTTTCTGATGGACACTGTGCGATTGGGAGATTCTGAAGAGAGTTGCAGAGATTGGTGGACATGGAATTTGGTAGGGTGTGCAAAAGATAAAATTAAAGGTTGAATACAGGAAAGATAAGGTTTATGAGGCATAACAAAAGATTAGGTGATGAAAGATTGAAGATCAGATTGGAGGGAGAGAGTATGGAGGAGGTGAAAGTATTCAGAGATATTTGGGAAAAGTGGACGTGTCAGCGGATGGGTTATGAAAGATGAGGTTGAAATATAGAATTGTGAGGAAAAAGAGTGAGTGGTGCACTTAGGAGCTGTGGAGACACAACTTTGTCCTTGGAGGCAAAGAGGGAATGTATGAGGAGTATAGTTTTACAACGCTCTTATATGGGTGTGAAGCGTGGGTGATGGAATGTTGCAGAGAGGAAGAGAGGAGAAGGCTGGAGGCAGTGGAGAATGTCATGTCTGAGGGGCAATTATGTGGGTGTGAATATAAGCAGAGACTTGTAGTTTGGAAGTTAGGAGGAGGTGCGGGATTACCAAAACTGTTGGTCCAGGAGGGGCTGAGGAAGGGTTGTTGAGGTGGTTCGGACAGGTAGAGAAATGGAGGCGAAACAGAATGACTTCAAGAGTGTATCAGTCTGTAGTGGAAGGAAGGGGGTAGGGGGGCATAGGAAGGGTTGGAGGGAGGGGTAAGGGAGGTTTTGTGTGCGAGGGGCTTGGACTTCCAAGCAGGCATGGTGTGAGCGTGTTTTTTTGATAGGAGTGAATGGAGGACAAATGGTTTTTAATCCTTGACTTTGCTGTTGGAGTGTGCGCAAAGTAACATTATTGAAGGGATTCAGGGAACCGGCAGGCCGGACTGAGTATGGAGATGGGGAAGTACAGTGCCTGCACTCTGAAAGGCAGGGGTGTTATGTTGCAGTTTAAAAAACTGTAGTGTAAAGCACCCTCTGGCAGACAGTGATGGAAGTGAATGACTGGTGAAAGTTTTCTTTTTCGGGGGCCACCCTGCCTGGTGGGAATCGGGCCGGTGTGATAAAAAAAAAAAAAAAAAAAAAAAAAATCTATAGGCACTTATCTGTTACCAAGCAAATTTAGGAATTTGCTTAGTATATCTGGTATTTATTTTCATTAATAAGATATCTTGACATGTCACTTAGGTTATTATTACTGTCTGTCTCTGTATTCTCAAATAAGTGGACAATAAGCACATAGTGTTCAAGAGAGTGACCATATGCCTTGTTCACATAATTTACATTTAGTTTGATACATCATCTGTGAGTTCCCAACTGCCAGAAATACTTGTAACCAAGCCTAAGCCTGGCCACTAAACATCAGTCAGGTTGTTCACATTGCAAGTTGCTCCATAAACATATTAATCTTCGTTCTGTTATTCATAGTGAGTTATAAGATCTACTCAGGCTTTAATGCATTCTATAACAATCACTGCTTATTTTACTTCTTCCTAATTATTATTCCTAATGCTAGCACTAGTTTTACCAAAGTTATATTCTACGTTCTCCTTCTGGAACGCTTCTTGGATAACATATCAACTTTATCATGAAGGAGTAATCCAATGTGTGATGGGATCCATAGCAATTTGTACCCCATTATCCCTTTGTCCCTAATTTTTGAGTATTCTTATACCTGGCTTCCCCAATGAGCAATGTTTGTTGGAGTCATTATATGAGCCAAGAGCTTCAATGATGACCATAGAATCAGTAATTGATGTAGTGTCAAGCTCTGTGTATAGTTTAGCTTTAGCGCCATTAGGATGCAAACCATTCAGTTTGCGTGTAGACCGCCCAGGTTGTTAATTCTTATGCCTAACTCAAAATTTATTATCGTTCTTAAAATAGGGAGGTGGCAACAAGAGCAGATGCTGCCCTGACCCAGAAGACTCTGTTTAGAATCATCAGTGGTATATAACTTGTGATAATTTTACTACAGCCTTAGGCCGAAAAATTTCTTCATGATGCAGTTGCTCTAACACGAGATTTTAGGAAGGGGATACTTGCAAATGGCTTCTTGGGAGGATTGTAGGTATGTGATATTAAATGAATATCTCCTGGAGGGGTGAAATGCTCTTTGTTGCCTACAGTGATAGAGTTCATGCAGGTTATAAAACTTAATGCAATTTGCACGTTTTCACATCCATTAGATCTGTGTGTATTTACCTCTAGACCACTTGGTAAGATTCACTGTGACAGTGTCTGGGTTTCGTTTTCTCAACATTCTAATACCGAGTACAGTGTTATTTCAACAATCCTATCACTGTTACTAGAAATACCAAGCTCCTATCCTCATGTTAAGAACTTTTGTAGTTTGGGACAGCCAAGAATAATCCTGAGAGCTTCATTTTGCATTAACTCCAAGGGTCGGAGGGGAACTTTCTCTAGCTAATATAACATGGGAGCTGCATAATCAATTAAGGACCTAACATAGGCTATGTACATCATTCTCACGATTTCTCAACATCTAGCACATAGTTGGATTGTAGCCAGCAACAGCTTTTGAGGGCATTTAGCCTAAAGATTGCTTTCTTGTTTAGTTGTGGTGTTAGGGATTGTTTAAAGGGTACATCTACACAAGATATCTGTAAGTTTTAACGTGTAGCTAATGATTTCAACTGCCAAAGAGATGGGTGGGGGATGTCGTTTGCTTGTTAATATCTTTGGTTTTTGAGGAAGATATTATAAGGCCTAGTCGATTAAAATTGCTTGAAACTTCATTAAGAATGGTATTATCTTCTTATGCCCTGTTGTATGGATCATATGATTTCATCAGACATAGCTTATAGCTATATGTTTAGGTGAGGAGGTAGAGCATTTAGGAGAGACATTATCAGAATATTAAATAGCATGGGACTAAGACCTCCTCCTGCGGTGTACTAAAGAATTTCTTTAGAATCACTTCTGAAGCCTTGGTAAAGGACAGAGGATACCTCTATTTGAACAGGTATCCTATTATCCAGCCGAGTAAGCTAACCACCAATATTCATTTTGCTAGTTCATGTAGTATAAATGTTCTGTTAGCACTATCAAATGACAGATTATAGATTCAGAAAGTGTAAAACTCAGTAGTGATGTGTGCAGTGAGGGAAAGGTGGAATGGAAATACTGTTCTGCACACTTTTACCTTTCATGAACCCATAGAGGATAGGGGAAGTTGTGTCTGTTCTGTAGTACAATCTGTTAAGCATCATTCTTTCAAAAGTTTTTGCAAAGACAATACTAGTTATTAAGGAGATTCGGCCTAAATGGTATTCAGGCTGTTGGGGCTTAGGGATAGGACATGAAGACTATTGGTCCAGGAAGTAGGAGACGCCTCATGTAACTGAGATTATACAGTGCCAACAAAGGTTATCAGGCACGTGCCTTAGAGTTGAGAATATCCATAGGTTTACCATCCTCTCCAGGAGCAGTAGATCGACCTTTGGTTAATGCATTATCTAATTCATACTCGGTAAAGAGGCAATCACTCTCATCAATACTTTTTGGCTCATAAAATTAATCGTTTCAAACTTTTTCTTTCCAAGAGTGTACTCTCTAAATTTTTTCTAATATGAGTGGAAGGCTTTTCATGCCTGGATGTTTTGGACCAGTCATTTATGAGGTCATTTGCGTTTTCAAGAGGAAAGGGATGAGCAACATTGCCGGTCTTTTTCCTGGTTATTTTATTTATACCCTTTCCATGGACCAAACTCAATAGGGGTGGACCTATTTAATCACTAACAAACTGTTCCATTCCTGTTGGCCTCAGTTCTTCCTTTCTATTCCTTGCATTTGTTAGTGCAGCTTGGAACCGTTCTGAGCAGGTCGGGGTTCTACATTCCCCGGTATGCTTTACAATCCTCCTAGCTGCATGTGTTGATTGCGCAGCTGTGGTCATTATAGTATTTACATTGGTTTTATTGTTATTTATAGGGGAGGGTCTTTGTTTTCCTATTTTCCTGCCCACTTGATCTGTGAGAACACTCTCAATAGTGGTAATTAAAATCACATTAAATTTTTGTGTGCAGTTGGGGTCGTAATTCTTATACCATTGATCCAGTGGTTAAAAACGTTGTCTCTGTGTTTTGGTTGAGAATAATTTCCTCCTTCTGTATTTAGCTCCTTGATTGCTGGAAGATGTGTCAAGATTGACAGTTGTTAGTCTTGGGAAAGTGGATCAGATAGAAGTCATCAACTATGGACAGAGTCATGCATCGTATATGATGTATTAAAACCAAGACACAGATCTACTATGCCACCTAATGTGAGTAGGTCAGTAGTGCCCTCAATTCGAACATTATCATGCCTCATTTAAGCAATCTTCACTAGTTTGTTCATTCGGTGTTTGTAATAGGACCCACCAAGTTCTTATGTCTGGCATTAAAATCTCCAGAATTGGTAGGTTCACTATTGATGCGATCTGGTTAAAGCATCAGGTCGAAGCTGGTTCGCTGGGGCATAGTAGAATTAAAATGTTTATGGAAAAATCGCCTGCATATACTTTGACACCATGATACTGCATGTTAACTCGACTCTGCAAGGAAAGGAGTGAATGTGGCAAGTTCTTTCTGACATACATCATACAACAGTTGGTTGACCTTAGGTTATAAGCTGCATATCCAGGCAAGTTTGGTGGAGGTGCTCCATCTTTCAATCTACATTCCTGCAAACAGATGACATCAATATTCTTGGTTGCACTAATATGATGTAAGTCAGGCAACCGCTTCCTGATGGAAGCAATGTTCCATGAAAAGATTTGTAATGTATCCATTGTAGTGAGTTATTACGACTTGTAAACCGGGACAAACCAACGAATATCTCGTCCTGCTGGAATAAGAACCGTGTCAGTGTAGCAGGACATCGATCAGTCACCCACAGTTAAGTAACCCTTCTAGTTATAGCAGACTGATACTGGCCAGTTAGGTATGTTGTAATTGGATAGGTTATGGGTGATCCAGCTACATCAAGTAACCACCAGAGAATATCTGGTAAGTGGTGGGATTATGTACAAGTGTTGTTAAACTAATCAAGGTGCTATTCTCAGGTGCTAAAGTTAATAAGTTCACTATTTTGCCATTATACTCCAAAGCTCATTTATTTGATTACCACTTTATTGTTCACCACAACTTATATTAGTCCCTTTTATAGTATAATTTTATATTATAATTCTAACTTTAAAGAATTACCTTTAAAGTACTACCTACTATCATATTCCCAAGCTCCATTATTTGATCATCACTTTATTTGTTCACCACAAATTATTTTAGTCCCTTTTATATTGTCTCCTTTATGTTAGCTTTAGAAAACTACCTTAGCTCATTATTTTTTACATTTGTTAAATAATTCAGGTGCTATTTTTTTAGCTTTAGAATATTTACTTTATTTTTTACTTAATTCTAACTATAGATTCACTACAAATCTTATGATTACAAGCATTGATCCTGATACCAACCTCTTATTTAATGACTTAAATGATTCAAACAGTTACTGTAATTACTACACAGCAGAACAATCAAAGGCACTCCTCAGAGCCAACAACAACATAACTATCTTTAACTACAATATCAGATCTTTAAGCAAGCATTATGATGACCTCCTAGCATTACTAAATTCCTTGCATGCCAATATGTCCATCATTACACTAACTGAAACCTGGCTAAAGCCTGATACTACAGATGTCTATGCCATTCCTGGTTACACAGCCATACACAACTGTAGGCCAGACCAACAAGGGGGTGGCACAGCTATATACTACTCAGACCAACTAGAATGTATCACTAATACTTGCACAAGGGATGAACATGGGGAATATATAATAGCTAAATTCAAATCCAAATACCTACAAAAACCTCTCACAGTGATAAACATCTACAGAATTCCACAATCAAACATTAGCCAATTTAGTCAAAACCTAGGAAGTATGATAACTGATGCACGCATGAACAAAGATCACTTACTACTCTCAGGTGACTTCAATATAAATCTCCTGCAAGACCAGGACCCACACGTTACTGAATTCACAAACACAATGAGTAACTGCATGTTGCTACCAACAGTAACAAAACCTACAAGAGTTACAGAGACTAGTGTTTCCCTACTTGACCACATCTGGACCAACACCATATCCCCTTTAAAATCAGGCATAATTACAGATAATACCACAGACCACTACCCTACTTTCCTCATAACAACTCTTGGTAAAATACCCCAAGACACTACTAAAGTCACCTTCAGACTTCACAATGAGGCAGCCATTAATAACTTCACAACAGCAGTAACAAACATTGACTGGCACACTGAGCTAGAAATCTATACAGATATTGACGAATGTTTTAATAATTTTCTAAAAAAGACCCAATACCTTTATAACAAGCACTGCCCTAAAAAAACTAAACAGATGACAGCTAAGAGACTGAACAGTCCCTGGCTAACACCCAGCTTTCTCAAATCCATAAATACAAAACACCTATATGAAAAACAGTACAGAATGGGTCACATAACCAGAGACCAAACAAAACGTTACTCGTCAATCCTAACCAGCCTGATAAGAAGGGCAAAAAAATTGTATTACGAGAACAGATTATCCAACTTACGAGGTGATATAAAAAAGACCTGGAAGACCCTATCAGAAATTCTGGGAACAAAAAAGATATCACGACATAGCGAAATAAAATTAGCAAAATCAGATGAACCCCAACTCCCACCAACAGAAACAGCAAACAGACTCAATGATTTCTTCTCCACTATAGGTCAAAACCTTGCCAATAATATCCCAAGCTCAGATACCCCACCAAATGACTACCTCACTGGCAACTACCCGAACACACTGTTCCTAGCTCCGACTAACCCATACGAAGTCTCCCTTATTATCAACGCACTGAAAAACCTTTATATACAAAAAAGCGTCACAAGTACTATCACCAATCATTGCAACACTCTTTAACAAATCCATTGAATCCTCCACCTTCCCTACAGTTCTCAAAATAGCAAGGGTCACCCCGATCCATAAAGGAGGAGACCAAACAGAGTTGAATAACTATAGGCCAATATCCAATTTACACCCTCTCTCAAAAAATCTTCGAAAAATTAATTCATAAACGAATCTACTCCTACCTCATCTCCCATAACATTCTCAACCCCTGCCAATTTGGATTCAGGCCTAATAAAAATACTAATGATGCTTATTATACACACGCTAGAACATATATACACTGCAATAGAGAAAAAAGAAGTCCCACTGGGGATCTTCATTGACTTACGTAAAGCTTTTGATACAGTTGACCATGACTTGCTCCACGTAAAATTGTCACACTATGGTATTAGAGGGCACTCCCTCAACTACCTCAAGTCATACCTCAGCAACAGAAGCCAATATGTGTACGCAAATGGGGCAAGCTCTTCCGCACAACCAATTACAGTTGGTGTCCCACAGGGAAGTGTCCTTGGCCCTCTTCTCTTTCTCCTATACATAAATGACCTACGAAATGCTTCGCAATTACTCAAACCCACACTTTTTGCAGATGACACCACATACGTCTTCTCTCACCCGAGCCCAGTCACGCTAGCCAATACTGTAAACACCGAATTACAGAAAATATCTACCTGGATGAGGACTAACAAACTTACACTAAACATTGACAAAACCTACTTCATTTAGTTTGGTAGCAGAGCTACAGATGTACCTCTTAACATAACGATAAACGGATCACCTATCACAAAGCTAACAGAGGGAAAATTCTTAGGAATCCACCTCGATAATAGACTCATATTTCATACACATATACAACAAATTTCTAAGAAAATTTCCAAGACTGTAGGCATACTATCGAAGATACGGTACTATGTTCCACAGTCAGCCCTTCTGGCCCTATATCACTCTCTTATTTACCCCTATCTCACCTATGGAATTTGTGCATGGGGCTCAACAACAATTAACCATCTCTGACCACTAATTACCCAACAAAAGGCTGCAGTTAGAATGATAACAAATTCTCACTACAGGCAGCTCACTCCACCAATATTCAAAACACTCAACCTACTCACCATACAAAAACATCCTACTTATTATTGCACTTATTACATACATAGAACACTTAACTCTGATATTAACCGTCCCCTCAAACATCTCCTTGCAACCTCAACAGAACACATGACCATAACACAAGGCACAGATCACTCTTTGATGTTCCTCGTGTCCATCTCACGCTATGCAAAAACTCAATGCACCATAAAGGCCCTAAAATCTAGAATTCATTACCTGTAAATATAAAAGAAACACTACCTGTTTATAAATTCAAGTCTCTTCTCAAAGTTCACTTACTCACTCAAAACCAAATAAATATGAATAACTGAACCATATAAATTGTATATCCTAAATGTTACTCACAATTATATCACACAATGTTAAACCTAACTTTGTTATTTTTTTAAATACACTACCTAACAGAATACTCCATTCTACTGAATGAACAGCAATGCATGCAACCACATGACCTGTCTTTGTAATACTCATTTGTATTTTATAGTTATCTGTTTACAATAATGTCTTATCACTGATTTCATCATTGCTTAGTTAATCTTAAGTTAATTTTAAGCCAGCCCGTAATGCTATGCATATAAGTGGCTTTGGCATGCTGCTCTTACCTGTATTTTTTGTACCTCTGTTTGTATGCTAAAATTTCTAAATAAATAAATAAATGAATTATACCACATCATTGTGTGACCCATAACACCAGACTGAGTAACTTACATCATAACACTCTGAATTATAACATAATCGTCTGTGAACAATAGTACTACATTTTATGTACTATAGCACAGCACTGTGTGAATTATACCACAATACTGTGTGAACTACTGTACAGTACTGTGAACTATACCACAATACTGTGTGAACTACAGCACACTACTGTGAACTATATCACGATACTGTGTGAACTACTGTACAGTACTGTGAACTATACCACAATACTGTGTGAACTACAGCACACTACTCTGAACTATACCACAATGCTGTGTGAACTAGAGTACAGTACTGTGTACTATACCACAATACTGTGTGAACTACAGTACAGTACTGTGAACTATACCACAATACTGTGTGAACTACAGTACAGTACTGTGAACTATACCACAATACTGTGTGAACTACAGCACACTACTGTGAACTATACCACAATACTGTGTGAACTACAGCACACTACTGTGAACTATACCACAATACTGTGTGAACTACAGTACAGTACTGTGAACTATACCACAATACTGTGTGAACTACAGTACAGTACTGTGAACTATACCACAATACTGTGTGAACTACAGTACAGTACTGTGAACTATACCACAATACTGTGTGAACTACAGTACAGTACTGTGAACTATACCACAATACTGTGTGAACTACAGTACAGTACTGTGAACTATACCACAATACTGTGTGAACTACAGTACAGTACTGTGAACTATACCACAATACTGTGTGAACTACAGTACAGTACTGTGAACTATACCACAATACTGTGTGAACTACAGTACAGTACTGTGAACTATACCACAATACTGTGTGAACTACAGTACAGTACTGTGAACTATACCACAATACTGTGTGAACTACATTACAGTACTGTGAACTATACCACAATACTGTGTGAACTACAGTACAGTACTGTGAACTATACCACAATACTGTGTGAACTACAGTACAGTACTGTGAACTATACCACAATACTGTGTGAACTACAGTACAGTACTGTGAACTATACCACAATACTGTGTGAACTACAGTACAGTACTGTGAACTATACCACAATACTGTGTGAACTACAGTACAGTACTGTGAACTATACCACAATACTGGTGTGAACTACAGTACAGTACTGTGAACTATACCACAATACTGTGTGAACTACAGTACAGTACTGTGAACTATACCACAATACTGTGTGAACTACAGTACAGTACTGTGAATTATACCACAATACTGTGTGAACTACAGTACAGTACTGTGAACTATACCACAATACTGTGTGAACTACAGTACAGTACTGTGAACTATACCACAATACTGTGTGAACTACAGTACAGTACTGTGAACTATACCACAATACTGTGTGAATTACAGTACAGTACTGTGAACTATACCACAATACTGTGTGAACTACAGTACAGTACTGTGAAACTATATCACATACTGTGTGAACTACAGTACAGTACTGTGAACTTATACCACAATACTGTGTGAACTACAGTACAGTACTGTGAACTATACCACAATACTGTGTGAACTACATTACAGTACTGTGAACTATACCACAATACTGTGTGAACTACAGTACAGTACTGTGAACTATACCACAATACTGTGTGAACTACAGTACAGTACTGTGAACTATACCACAATACTGTGTGAACTACAGTACAGTACTGTGAACTATACCACAATACTGTGTGAACTACAGTACAGTACTGTGAACTATACCACAATACTGTGTGAACTACAGTACAGTACTGTGAACTATACCACAATACTGTGTGAACTACAGTACAGTACTGTGAACTATACCACAATACTGTGTGAACTACAGTACAGTACTGTGAACTATACCACAATACTGTGTGAACTACAGTACAGTACTGTGAACTATACCACAATACTGTGTGAACTACAATACAGCACTGTGAACTATACCACAATACTGTGTGAACTACAGTACAGTACTGTGAACTATACCACAATACTGTGTGAACTACATTGTTTTATAATAAACTACACTGAAGGTAAAGACTTAATTGATCTTGACACAGAACATTTAACTACTTAAGATTCTATAGATCAGTGGTTCCCAAACTTCTGTTTATCTTGTGCCCCTTAACATACTGCGTTATAACTCATTCCTCTCTGTAAATACATGAAAAGTTTTTTTCTATAAATAATGTCTGAGTTAAAGCTCTACAGACAGAACAGGATACCCATCCTGTTCTCCTTCTCGTTAGTGTGACTTTGTAAATGGTTTAAGTCGGACCGAAACGTCGCCATAAGCTCCTCTCTTCTATGTGCGGGTTATTTGTGTATCGTTCCAGCCACGGTATTGTGCCTTTTTTGGTTATTTAGGATACTAAGAATTTGTAACAGCATGTAACTTCGCAGTACAACACAATACTTACTACAGGACAACAAACTTGTGCTGTAACAGCTTCGTGTATTCATATACAAGTTGTTACCATGAACAGTTATATGAAACATAACATTAACGGTAGAGTACAAAAAATATTTTTCATTATATTAATAAAGACAGCAGTTTCTAAAAGAAGGTGCTAATTAAAGCGTAAACTGCAATTAGTTAGTCAAAATATGAAACATTTGTTTTACTTCCTTGAAAATACTTCGTGAAGGATGTACCTGTTCATTCAATGTCAGGGTTCAGTTTTGGCTGTTGGTTCTGACAGAGCCACCTTGAGGTCATTATCCACCAAGAGGCTGGCACGAACTTTCATCTTATTGATGCTTGAAACAGAGAACACATGCTAAAAATGCCAGGTTTGAGAAGAAAAAATAAAGACATGTTACATGCTTGTTCCAGTAAATGAGTCATGCTTATCCAGTAGCAGGTCAATACAGAATTATGTATGTATGTACACAAGGAAACACTTGGTATACCAGGTCATTAATAAAATCTCCAGATGTGGAACAATCTTCACACACAAATAAAGGCAAAAGTATACGCAAAGACGAGTTTATGAGTGCCCATATATTCTCTCCACCAATATTTACAATATATACAGAGTGCAGTTGAACAACAAAATATTAACAAGCGACAGAGCAATTAGAATCACTGCAATTGAATTTTCTCCTCATATAAGATAGACCAGTGTGCATTTACTCGACCAGCCTGAGAGAGTCTTCCCGCAGTCAGATATGGAAACATAGCATCAGTTCAGCTGGGGACAAACTCTCACCCATTTGGTTGGCTTATTAACCTGACTGTGAATCAGAGTAGCTGGGGCCCCTCTGCAGCTACTCAGACATAACTCGCAATAGTTAATACAGAGAAAAATGCAAGCAGTGTTGCAAACACTAAATAAATTGCAACATACTAAGTGTTCACTACAAGCATGAAAATATATCATGTTTAATCAAATTTACAACATATTATGATAGAAAGGTTGTCTCAGTATTTAGGAACTTTTAATTTATTAATAAATATTGGATATAATAATTAAAAATTATAACCAAAACAAATTATAAATACTCATTTGTGGGCTTCCTGATAATTGCTTTGCATACCACTGGGCATACCCATGCCCCAGTAAGGGCACTCCTGACCTACATACCACTGGGGATACCCATGCCCCAGTAAGGGCACTCCTGACCTACATACCTCTGGGCATACCCATGCCCCAGTAAGGGCACTCCTGACCTACATACCACTGGGCATACCCATGCCCCAGTTAGGGCACTCCTGACCTACATACCACTGGGCATACCCATGCCCCAGTAAGGGCACTCCTGACCTACATACCACTGGGCATACCCATGCCCCAGTTAGGGCACTCCTGACCTACATACCTCTGGGAATACCCATGCCCCAGTTAGGGCACTCCTGACCTACATACCTCTGGGAATACCCATGTCCCAGTTAGGGCACTCCTGACCTACCTACTACTGGGCATACCCATGTCCCAGTTAGGGCACTCCTGACCTACCTACTACTGGGCATACCCATGCCCCAGTTAGGGCACCCTTGATCTACATAGATAATTCTATTTTACATTAGAAACTGGAATTTAATTCAGTTAATTTAGAGATAATGAAGCAATAATAAGTTGTTTCTACGTTAATAAAGTCTTGTTTAATATTTAATTTCTGTTGTTGTTTTTTTAATTTAAAAATGCAAATTATATTCTTCTTATACAGTAATATAATTATATAGTAATATAATTCCTTCGGTTCTAATGCATTTATAAATTTCCATAAGAGTATTTATTTTAATTTTAATTTTAGCAAAAGAAAAATTATTTTTATAAACTGTATCTTTAATTTTACTGATATAATAATTTTGACGTTTAAATTCATTGTAATATTCATCATTATTTTTATGCAGATGATTTTAATTATTAAAATTATGCTGATAAATATATGATGATATATGGATGATAATAAATATATTAAATTTAATAGAATATATAATTAACTGTGGGTATTGTATTGATGTATTTTATATTTCATAAAAAGTTAATTATATATTTATTTATTATAATTTATATATTTTGAAATAATAAACTACCTTAAAAATGGTTGTAATCATAACCATAATTTTTGAAAGGGTAGACCGGTAAGCCAGTGGAAGGCTTCAGTCAGATGACCAAAAGCTCCAACTGTGGGTCATCACATGACTAAGACCCGCGTCAGGAAACACTTGTCCTGTTTCCTGACGAACCTTACCTAACCTAATCGTAATCTAAATTTAAATGAAGTCAATTATATAGTCCAAGAACCTTCATTCTCAATACTGGAAGAAGATTCTCTGAATGTCTTACATCTTCCTTACGAAGTTGTTTATTCTAGTGGTGTTATGTGTTGGACCGAGAGCTAGAAGATTACAGGAAGAAGGTATATTGTCAGTTTTTAAAATGATCAGGTTTAGGTGCTACTGATGAAGGCGAGGAGATTGTTGTGTACTGTGTCTCTTCTGTGGTCGGTAGCGGCTACTTTATTGTGCACCCCATAATTATTCTTTTGACGGTATCAGTAGGGATGTTCCCAAGTATCGGTATCGGCCGATATCAGCCGATACTTCTAAAATTTTTTATATTACATGGTGTTTAAAAAAATCCCAAAATTTAATATCAATTTTAAATCTTTTAATTTTTGTTAAGAATAATAGTGCAAATTAAAACCCTAAAAATAACTGCTCTTTTGTCATTTTTTTCTTCACATCATAAATAAGTTAATCTTTTTGAAAATCTCCTCCGTATTTTGAGGGGTTTTAGCATTTGCAGCCCAAAAGTTCAAGGTGAAGAAATATTGAAGGTTTTATTAAATAGGAAATTTCTCTAAAATCCCCAAGATAATTGTTAAACCCTTTTAAAAAACGCGGAAATACATTTTACAATTGGAAAAAAAGGGCAACCATATTTTCATCTCCATTCTTGAAGGTGAAACAAAAACCCCTTTTGAAACGGCTTGATAAAATCGTCACGTTCCCTTCCAAAGAGCAATGAAAAACATCCCTCGAGGGAACAGACGGGCCCGAGCCTCGGTAAAACACATTACCAAGATTCTTTAAAGCCTCCTCCATGATTAAAAATCTTTTTCTGAGACATCTCCAGGGGTGCCCAAAACTCTCTCTCATGACTGGTTTTTCTTCTATTAAACCCCAACATCCTAGCTACACTGATCCGAATTACCCGGGGTTTCCTGGGGGGTTTTCCGGGGTTTTAACCCCCCCCCGCGGGCCCGGTTTCCCTGGCCCGGGGCCCCCCAAGGATCGGGCCCCGATCAAAATAGGCTGTTATGGGTTTGGGCCCCACGCAGTTTCCCAAATTTCGAGCCACAGTCCGGCGAAACCGGCCCCTGGGCTTTTTGGTATCTGTCCCGCTTCTTTGAAGGGAGCCAGGGGTTTTTGGGAAATTTCCCCCAATGCTTGATGGGAGGTGTTGAAAAAGTTTTGGGCCCCCGGGCACTTATGGTGTTTTCTCTTAGTTTTAAACCCAAAGGGGGCCCCCACTTTTTTTTTTGGGGGCAAATTTTCATTTGCCTGCCCAGTTTTTTCTTTGTAAGGGTGATTTCTGTGTGCAGATTTTTGGGGCCATTTTCCTTTCCCAAAAATTTTCCAATTGTAGAAAATGAATATCTCTCCCTCCTGCGTTCCAAAAGATACAAAATCCCAAATGCTTCCAACGTTCCCAGTAGTTTAAAGGGGCTTGCCCGAACCCTTTTACGTGCATAAAGGATCTCTGTAAAAATCTCTAGATTGCGATTTTACCTGCTTTGTATGGGGGGGATTTAATGTACAGCATATTTTCCGCCTAGAGAGAACAAGTGGGTTTTAAAAAGGATCATCATGGGCTTTTGGGAACTCTCGTTTTGAAAGTTTTTCATTAACCCTCCCACCCTTTTCTTTGCCGCCCATCGTGGGATGTTTTTGGGTCCTTTTAAAGTGAGATCCTTTTGACCTTTTTCTAAATCCCAGGCCCTTACATTATTTTTTCCCTCTATTGGGATGGCCGGAGTCAGTTGGGATACTCTGTTCTAGTTATTATTCCCCCTTTTTCCATAACGGGGTAGTTGGAAAATTTGGGCCTCATTGAACATCATATTGTTTACCGTTGCCCACTGGAAAACTTTGTTTATATCTTCTTGGAGGTTAACCGCGTCCTCAGCAGATGACAGCCTCATGCAGATCCTAGTATCATCCGCAAAGGATGATACGGTGCTGTGGTGTATATCTCTGTTTATGTCTGATATGAGGATAAGGAATAAGATGGGGGCGAGTACTGTGCCTTGTGGAACAGAGCTCTTCACTATGGCAGCCTCCGATTTAACTCTGTTGACCACTACTCTTTGTGTTCGATTTGTTAGGAAGTTGAAGATCCATCTCCCCACTTTCCCAGTTATTCCTTTAGCACGTATTTTATGGGCTATTACGCCATGATTGCATTTGTCAAATGCTTTTGCAAAGTCTGTGTATATTACATCTGCATTCTGATTTTCTTCCAGTGCATCCAAGGCCATGTCATAGTGATCCAGTAGTTGTGAGAGGCAGGAGCGACCTGCCCTGAACCCATGTTGCCCTGGATTGTGCAGATTTTGGGAATCCAGGTTATTTGCAATCCTGCTTCTTAGCACTCTTTCAAAGATTTTTATGATGTGGGACGTCAGAGCTATTGGTCTATAGTTCTTAGCTAATGCTTTGCTGCCACCTTTATGGAGCGGGGCTATATCCGTTGTTTTAAATGACTGTGGAATTTCACCCATGTCCAAGCTCCTCCTCCATAGTGTACTTAGGGCACGCGAGAGGGGTTTCTTGCAGTTCTTAATGAAAACAGAGTTCCACGAGTCTGGGCCCGGGGCTGAGTGCATAGGCATGTTGTCAATGGCTTTTTCGAAATCTATCGGAGTTAGGGTAATGTCGGAAATCTGGCATACATTTATGGAGTTTTGAGGCTCATTCATGAAGAAATCATTTGGGTCGTCGATCCTCAGACCGATTAGTGGTTCACTAAACACAGAGTAGTACTGGGATTTCAATATTTCACTCATTTCCTTGTTGTCGTCTGTGTAAGTCCCATCCCATCCCTGTTACTCTTACAATCCCGCTACTAAAGACTGCCCCATCAAAAAGAAATTTTTTTCAAACTGTGGGAGAGAAAGACATGATTTCATATCCTGCACCACCACCACCACTGCCTCAGCATCCCCCAACATGCCTTAACTGCGCGGGTAATCATCATACTCTTGCAGAGAGTGCCCACTATGAAAGAAATCGTATCTAGGAAAATCCAAGAAGACCTTAAGAAGAACAACTTAAAATCTCAGACCTATTTCACCATTATGAAATAGATTCTCCAAGCACACAACAGACACCTTCCAGCAACTCCCTTTTCCATTTCCCGACGGTGCTCGCTTCAGGGTGCTGTACTGCATGGTGTATGCACACCTTTCAAATGCAGCAAACCCTGGTACATTTAACTCTCCTGTCAAGGAATTCTTCCGACTATACGACATGCTTAGCTTCAATTTTCCTGACCCCTTCCCCCCTTCACCTTCAGCTGACTTCCTCAAGATCAATCCAGCATCGTTAACGTCACTGCAGCTGCAGACACTTCACCCGCCTCTGCCCAAGAAAACATTCTTGAACCATCTCCAGCTACCAATATTAACAACTACACATCTGACTCGAAACCAGTTGATAAGCCACCAACAAATCTCACCACTGCGCCAGACCAATCACAACCTCGTCTGCAGCCTCAATACCTAACAAGAATTCACAATCTTCCTAGGAACAGGAAAAGGAAAAATACCCCCGATGTGAAAATGGAAGGGGTTGGAAAGACATAATATTCTACATAACTGAATCTTACAAGGTAATGTACTGCGAAGAACTGCACCGTAGTACACTTCAAAATGGAACTGTCAAGTTTGCCTGCATCCAAGAGCTATGTACAACTGATGAACTGTTTGAATTTATTGAAATAATCAACGTAAACAAAGTTAAAATAGCTCACGTCTCCAAACCAGCCTTCAAGAATATAAAAAATGGCTCCTTACAGAGAAAATGCCGAAATCGTGGTTTGTCACAACCATCACTATGCAAATAAGCTACCCTCCTGTGTGATGCCTGCCGCCCGTAACCAATCACCAAGACCACTCAAGGTACATCGAAACCTCCACCTGTTACCTGTGCCCTGAGCCCCCCCAGACGCCCGTTAATCCCCTAAACCGCTCGACACCGTCAGCAAACATTTTCCCTCCCCTTCTGCTAGTTCTAAATCGCCCTTGCAACTTTTGCTCCTGGGTTGTGCCCGGGCTTTTTATCAACAATGAAGCCCTCCCCCAACACTGGTCTTCGTTTCCCCGTTCCCTCACCCACTTGTTGGGGTTTCCCTTCCATCCATGATTTCCTGTTAAAAATATGATAGTCTATTACGGTAAAAACGGGGGAAAACCTTTGAACAAATTACATCAGCAAAAATATAAATTAGAAGGGGACAAGTCTAATGTCAGTTTTTTCATTGAAAGTTTTTAACCCCAAAACAATTGTTTTTTCAAAACCCCGGGAGTTGTATAAAACAGGTTATGGCGGAAAGAAATTTGAATCAATCTTATAAAAAAAAAGTATTGATTTTTTAAAATGAGTATTGTTTAGGGTTTCACAACTTAGATTCTTTATCTTAATAAAAATTTGGGAAAAATTTAACTTGTTTGACAGGTCCTTAACACTCCCACCGCATCATCTGGGACTATGAAAAGTCTGGGGGGGATATCTCAGCCTTATAGTCTTCGTGTTCTGTTATTTTTTTCAGGTCCTTGATAAAGTGAAAACATGGAAGTGTTGGGAGTTACACTAAATTTTTCACAGTGGTTTTTTGCATATAATTTTTATTTGAGTGAAGGAATTTTTAAATTTATTTTCTTTTTCAAATGTATATTAAAATTTTTAAAAGATGCATTAAAATTATCCCGTTCACAAATCATTAAGGAACTTAAAAACGCTATTTGAAGTGCAAAAGGGGTGTTTGTGTACTTTTTGGAAAAGGGTTTGCAACTTTTTAAAAAAAACGATCGTTGTGCTAAACAAGTCTTTTGTAATTAAAAATTGCTTATCTCTGTTATAGTTAGTCTCGTTAAGTTAGTCTTGTTTTAGTTATCTTGTTTATAGTTAGTTTTTGTTATAGTTAGTCTCTGTTATAGTTGTCTCTGTTAAGTTAGTCCGTTATAGTTGTTCTGTTATATTGTCTCTGTTATATTAGCTCTGTTTTAGTTAGTCTCTGTTATAGTTATCTCTGTTAAGTTGTCTTGTTAAGTTTGCCTGTTTAGTTAGTCTCTGTTTTGTTAGTTCTGTTATTTAGTCTCTGTTTAGTTAGTCTGAGAATACAAGTTTAATTTTTCCAGTTGATGATTTATTAACTAATTTTTATGTGAGGAAAATTGGTTGGGGGGTAGGATAAGAAATATTTGCCGTGTTCACTCAACCATGGGGTTTATGTTGCAAAAAATCAGTGAAGTATATGCCATATTCCTCACAAAAAAAAAAGAAAGATGTCATTTTTTTTAAGGGCAGTTCGCTTTGTTTGGGGGTACTGCCTAAAATGCATAACATTTAACATTTAACGAACGCAGGTGAGATACTCTTGTACAATCTTTATTTCGAGAGAAGAATATCGTATCTATAGAGGCTGCGAAGTGCTGCATCTGTTTGTTGGAGAGTTGACAATAGATAGGGCGTGACACAGGTCAATAGTAGCCTTAGATATCTCGGGCGACCTGATGTTTCTCCTTTCCTCGGGTAATAACCATTCCCTTCGATACTGCCGGGAAACAATCTTTCGTCATTCTGATTTACACAGTGATACATAGTTTTGTTTAGGATTACAAGTATCATTAAAAACACAGCTGCTGACAAACGAAATTGTATAGCATAAATTTGTCAAGAATATAATTCTAATGTCTATACGATTTTTTATATATTATTTTTTAGTATATATATATATATATATATATATATATATATTATTTATTCAATTCATCGAAATCACAACAGTAATTTATGTGGTTAAGAATTCTTACATATGAGTATTGTGACCTGTATGTATCTGGGATGTTTACCTGGTGAGAGTTCCCCGGCCCGGGACTGTGACCTGGCCTCCGTTGGTACGCGGCGCACCACAACCAGGCTCGGAATAATCACCTGGTACTCATTTTATGATGGGGGTTATCTAGTCTTTCAAGGTGCGTTTGTTTTCACGTCACATTGTGTCCTTACTCTGGCTGGCGTTGCAAGTACACTGGACCCGTCCGTGGGTTTGAGTATGTGAGGGTTAATAATGTGACAATAATTGTTGGTGGATGGTTGGGACTTAATTGAATAGGGAAGTTTTAGGTGATGGTTGGGGGTATAGGGTTGGGTTTTGGATTATTATAATGATATAGATTTAATTTACTATGGTAATATGATTAATTATAAGTAAATATCGATTACTTTATAGTTAAATATAGATTAATTTATAGTACAATAGAGTAATTTATAGTAATATAGCTTATTTATAGTAATATAGCTTAATTTATCGGTAATCTAGATTGCATTTATAGTATATAGGCATAAATTTATCGTAATATAGAGTATATTTATAGTAATATCGATAATTTATAGGTAAATTAATAGATTAATATTATC
This sequence comes from Cherax quadricarinatus, assembly GCF_026875155.1. NCBI lineage: Eukaryota > Metazoa > Arthropoda > Malacostraca > Decapoda > Parastacidae > Cherax > Cherax quadricarinatus. The sequence continues at coordinate 20,378,030 of NC_069459.1, read as the reverse complement.
GTAATATAGATTTAAATTTCAGTAATATAGAGGTAATTTATAGTCATGTAGATTAATTTTATAGATAATATAATTACTATATGTAATATAGAATTAATTTTCATAGTAGGTAGATTAATAGAGCATCGGATAGTAATAAAGATTATTTATAGTAAATATAGATTAATGATAGCTTAATATAGATTTAGTTGATAGTAATATAGAGTAATTTATAGTAATATGATCTAATTTATAGTAATTGATGAATTAATTTATAGACTAATCTAGATTTAATTTATAGTAATATCGATTAATTTATCAGTAATATACGATTAATTTTATAGTAATATAGATTAATTTATAGTAATATAGATTTAATTTATCAGTTAATATAGATTTAATTTTTATAGTACTATAGATTCATCTTGAAAGAGTGAGTATTGATTATTTTATAGTATAGGCGCATTTTAATTTAGAGTTGATATAAGATTAATTTATAGTGATATCACGATTAACTATATTGTATATAGATTAATTATGTAATATAGATTAATTTTTATGTCATATAGATTAATTTATAGTATCTATAGACTTCAATTTATAGTACTAATGTCGATAATTTATAGTACTTATAGATAAGATATTTATAGTAATATAAGAGTAATTTATAGTAATATCGATTACTTTATATCGTAATATAGATTAATTTATAGGTAATGATAGAGTAATTTAATAGGACTATAGATTAATTTTATAGTAATATAGATTAATTTATAGTAATATAGATTCAATTTCATAGTAATATAATCTAATTTATAGTATATATAGATTTAGATTACCATAGTAATCTAGATTAATTTATAGTATATATAGATTAATTTTAGTCATCAGGTTTTAACATTTCTCGTCCTAACTCTTCACACATTTCTAGTACACTAGCTTCCTTTATAGGTAACTACACTCTTTTACCAAAACACTACCACACTCAACCAAACACTACCACACTCAACCAAACATTACCACAACTCTACAAACACTGCACACTCAACCAAACACTACACACTCAACCCAAACACTACCACACTCAACAAAACACTACCCACACTCAACAAACACTACCACCACTCAACCAAACACTCCACACTCAACCAAACACTACCACACTCACTCCAAACACTACCACACTTAACCAAAACACTACCACACCGACTCCAAACACTATCACACTCACCAAACACTACCGAATACACAATCAACCAAACACTCACACTCACCAAACACTAACACACTCAACCAAACACTTACCACTGATCATCAACCAAACACTACCACAACAACCAAACACACATCACACGCAACCAAAACAATACCACACTCAACCAAACAACTACCACAACTCAACCGCAAAAACACTACAAACACTCAACCAAGCAACCACACTACTCTCACAAACCACTACCCACTCAACCCAAACACTTTACCACACTCAACCAAACACTATACATCAACCAAAACACTACGCAATCTCAACCAAACACTACGTCCACACTCACAGCCATACACTTACCACAACTCAACCCAAAGCACTACCACATATAACCAAAGCACTACCCACACTCAACCAAACATTATCAAACAGCCCCAAAACATACCACAATCAACCAAAACACTATCTCACTCAACCAAAAAACTGCACCTCAACCAAACCTACCACAATCAACCCAAAAACACTATCAACATCACGCAAAACACTACCACATTCAACCAAACTCTACAACCAATCAACCAAACACTACCACACTCAACCAAACACTACAACAATCAACGAAACACTACCACACTCAAACCAAGCACAACCACACTCAACCAAAACTACCACACTCAACCAAACACTACAAACTAAACCCAAAACATACCACACTCAACCAAACACTACCACACTCAACCAAACACTACCACACTCAACCAAACACTACCACACTCAACCAAACACTACCACACTCACCCAAAACACTACACACTCAACCAAAACACTATCTCACTCAACCAAACACTACCACATTTCAACCAAACACTACCACACTCAACGAAACACTACCACACTCAACCAAACACTACCACCCCTCAACCAAACACTACCACACTCAACCAGACACTACCACCACTCAACCAAACACTACCACATTCAATGAAACACTGCCACACTTAACCAAACAAACGCACTTAACAAGACACTACCACTCAACAAAAACACTACCACACTCAACCAAACACTACCACACTCAACCAAACACTACCACCCCTCAACCAAACACTATTACGCTCAACAAAAACACTACCAATTCAGCCAAACACTACCACACTCAACCAAACACTACCACACTCAACCAAACACTACCACACTCAACCAAACACTACCACACTCAACCAAACACTACCACACACTCAACCAAAAACCACCACGCTCAGCCAAACACTACCACACTTATCCAAACATTGCCACACTCAACCAAACACTACAAACTCAGCCAAATACTATCACACTCAACCAAACACTACCACACTCAACCAAACACTACCACACTCAACCAAACACTACCACACTCAACCAAACACTACCACACTCAACCAAACACTGCGACACTCAACCAAACTCAACCACACTTACCCAAACACTACCACACTTAACCAAACACTACCACACTCAGCCAAACACTACCACACTTAAGCAAACACTACCACACTTAACCAAACACTACCACGCTCAGCCAAACACTACCACACTTAAGCAAACACTACCACACTTAACCAAACATTACCACGCTCAGCCAAACACTACCACACTTAAGCAAACACTACCACACTTAACCAAACACTACCACGCTCAACCAAACACTACCACACTCAAAGAAACACTACCACAGTCAACCAAGCACTACCACACTCAACACAACACCACCACACTCAGCCAAACACTACCAAACTTAACCAAACACTACCAAACTTTACCAAACACTATCAAACTCAACCAAACACTACCAAACTTAACCAAACACTACTAAACTCAATCAAACACTACCAGATTCAACCAAACACTTCCAAACTCACTCACGAAATACAACACGCAGCTACGTACCATCACACTCAACTAAGCATTAACGCATACCTACACCCTACCACATTGAAATAAACACTACACTCAACCACACATTACAACACTCAAAAATACACTAATACACTCAACTACACACTACCACCTCTTCAAGGGTGGCTCATTGTGGTGGCAAAGAGGTTATTGGTCTGAGGAATAGGACATTTTGGTCTTCTTCCTCAGCCCGAACATAATAACTCCCAGTCCTCCCTTCCCTATCCCATCCTCCTTATTAACCTTTTTTCCCCTTTCCTCCCCCCTCCCAACCCTCTCCCTCTTTTCCCATCCCATTTCTGGCCTTGGGGTCCTCCCCTCTGTCATTACGGTTTCTAGGTAGGGGAGGCATGCTGGGGGTTCATCCCACTTTGGGAGGTCCCTCGGGGGTGGTGTGGTGTTGCCGTGGAATCTGAATTGTCTGAAGGTGCCCTACTTCCTTCCCAGATTTCCAAGAAGTGGGCGGGTGCCCTTCAGATAATGGGTGTATCTCCCGAAGCTGCCTGTCAGTTCTGGGAGGTGGCAGCCTGTCGGTTTCTGGGAGGTGGCAGCCTGTCAGTTCTGGGAGGTGGCAGCCTTTGGTTCTGGGAGGTGGCAACCTGTCAGTTCTTGGAGGTGGCAGCCTGTCGCTTCTGGGAGGTGGCAGCCAAAAGAGGTATGCTTTGTGGAGGATTTCCAACCACCCTTTCTTTTGTCTGCCGAGATTGGTAGATGTGAGGCTGCTATTCCTGAGTGCTGGTTTACTGGCGTGAAGGGTAGAGTATGGCACGGGTTCCACACTGCATCTTCACTGCCAGTGGGCTCGAGGCCCTCTCAGATGAGGGGATGAGCTTCTGGCCCTTCCATGCCTCCTAGTGACTGTCCTCCACTGTCCCTCTTTTTTTTTCTTTCCTTCTCTCTTTTTTTCCTAAAATAACAAGAAAGGAGATAACACAGAAGAGGCACCTTTATTATGGAGTCTTAGCTCAGTGAAACCCTTCTTTCTCCCAGGCCCCATTGTGATCCCACACCCTGTTCTGACACGCTTCATTATTGGACCATTTTCAAGACTCTTCTCATACCCCTGTACCTTTGGCCAGTGACGCTCCATCACTTGCTCCAAGTACTGAGGCGCCACCCATTTCTGCTCATGCCACTGCTTCTTGCATGCCTTTAACAATGCGTCTGGCTTCCCCAAATATGGTATAATGGTTTTTGGATCGCACACCTCCCTCAGGTCAGACCGCCTGTAGTACTATTCCTAAACATTCAAGACAACCTACTGACGACAGTTCTTTGATGTCTGTTAAAAAAACAACCTACACGACACTCACTTCCTTTGTGTACCGGGTTTACAAGTATGCAATGGACTAAATTCTTTTCCTTACAAACAACGTCTCAAACTGATTATCTTTCTGGTCATGGAATTGGTAAAGCTCTTTTACAGCACACTGGCCAAAATATATCCTTCCACACTCTTCGAAGTGGTGCACATGTCATAACAGTTCAGAAATTCAGAAGAAGCTAGTGCTCTCTCCCATATCACTTCCATAGATAACATACCAGTCACCGTTTGTAAACACGATACTCTCAATTCTTGCAGTGGTACTGTGGTCTTACCACATACCATTGCACAGAGTGATTTTTTGTCTTGTGGTGATATTTTAGAAAGATAACATACCAGTCACCGTTTGTAAACACGATACTCTCAATTCTTACAGTGGTACTGTGGTCTTATCACATACCATTGTACAGAGTGATTTTTTGTCTTACGGCGATATTTTAGAACAATTAACCCTTTAGGACCTTCCTGTTCTTAAGGTAGATGCATATATCCTGCCTGCTAGCGGGCAGAGGCGCTTTTCTAGTAACATCACCTGCTTAACCTTCAAGTGCCATCAACTTCCGTCCTCTGTTTACATTGCAGGCCATCGTCTAGAGGTCCATAAAGTAGTCCCCACTCCCCAACCATGTCATAATTGCTGGCATTTCGGACACCCTGCTAAATACTGCAGATCCGCGGTGGAATGTCCAGTCTGCGGTGCAGCAGATCATTCTAATACATCTTGTAGTCTTCCCCCTCTTGTCTCAGTTGCAATGAATGTCATTCTTCTTTTTCATGCCTTTGTCAAGTCTATTGTAATGAACGAGAGATCCAGTATCTTAAGGAGTGTGAGGGCCTTACTTACACTATGGCTGTCTTTCAGCTCTGCCTTCAGGGAAAACTTCCTCGTGTCCCTTGTGTCCCTTATGCTCGAGTAGCCTGGAGCCTCCAACCTCGATGCCCCTCCCACCTCCCAATCCCTTTGCGACCATGTCTTCCGGGGTCACCCCTGTTTCAAATTCTTTTGCTGTTTTATCCTCTGAAACTCTTAACCTCCGCACCTCTTCCTCCTTCTACTTCCTCACCTTGCTCACTCACTTCTCAGTCTACAGACTTCGCAGACCTACACTTTCTTCGCGTCTATCACCTGTAAAGTTGAATTTATCTTCTACCTCAGGGCCTAGTTCTCATCCCCTTTCCAACTCTCACACCAAGGTAGAGGTTCACCCCCCCTCGTGTAGTCTCCTCTTCTCCTGTTTCCCCCACCCCATCTTCTTCCATAGTTACCTTCCAACCCAATGTAGGACTCTTCTGCCCACACCAACATATCTCTCCAGGTTCATACTCCCCACCCTCCTCAGACCTCTTTGGTTGCCTCCATAGTTAGTCTGACCTCTACTTGCTCTACCTCTCCTGCCGAGACGTTAGATGCTGATAAATTAGACACATATACAACTCTTGGGAATCTTCATTGAGGAAACGTTTCGCCACACAGTGGCTTCATCAATCCATACGAAGGAGAAACTTGAAGAACAGGAGGAGAATGAGGTAATCAGTCCCTCAACCTTGAGTCGATGTGTTCAGTCCATCAATCTTGAATAGAATACGGCATATCAGCGGAGAAGCAGCTTATAAACCGTATGGCAGGAGAGGTGCAGCAGTCATAGGTCGTGTCACATTTGTTCAATGTGGAAGTAGGTCGTGCCCAAGAATTAGGCAAGCGAAGAATACCTAAGTATTAAGATCCCAAGAAGTTGCAGTGTCTGACAGATTTGTAGATGAATGGTTCAGAGAACCGACATGTTGATAAATTAGACACATATACAACTCTTGGGAATCTTCATTGAGGAAACGTTTCGCCACACAGTGGCTTCATCAGTCCATACGAAGGAGAAACTTGAAGAACAGGAGGAGAATGAGGTAATCAGTCCCTCAACCTTGAGTCGATGTGTTCAGTCCATCAATCTTGAATAGAATACGGCATATCAGCGGAGAAGCAGCTTATAAACCGTATGGCAGGAGAGGTGCAGCAGTCATAGGTCGTGTCACATTTGTTCAATGTGGAAGTAGGTCGTGCCCAAGAATTAGGCAAGCGAAGATTGCAATGAAGATTCCCAAGAGTTGTATATGTGTCTAATTTATCAACATGTCGGTTCTCTGAACCATTCATCTACAAATCTGTCAGACACTGCAACTTCTTGGGATCTTATTACTTAGGTATTCTTCGCTTGCCTAATTCTTGGGCACGACCTACTTCCACATTGAACAAATGTGACACGACCTATGACTGCTGCACCTCTCCTGCCATACGGTTTATAAGCTGCTTCTCCGCTGATATGCCGTATTCTGTTCAAGATTGATGGACTGAACACATCGACTCAAGGTTGAGGGACTGATTACCTCATTCTCCTCCTGTTCTTCAAGTTTCTCCTTCTTATGGACTGATGAAGCCACTGTGTGGCGAAACGTTTCCTCAATGAAGATTCCCAAGAGTTGTATATGTGTCTAATTTATCAACATGTCGGTTCTCTGAACCATTCATCTACACGTTAGATGCTGTCTCCAGCTATGTTGCGGAGACGACACCCTCGATGGACACCAACGCGCCTCCTTCTGCCCCTTCTTTTTCACAACCCTCTCAACAATCTTTTCCTCCACAGCATTCTGATTCCTCCTTGCTTACACACTTACCGTTACCCCCCACACGTTGACTTTACTGATCCTCAAAGCCCATAGGTTTTATCGTTTCTTATTGTTGCCATTTTTATTTCTGTACATAATGTCTTTTTTACAAGGGAATATTCGTGGCCTCGGGGGCAACTCCAAGTATTGTTCTCCCAGTTGGGTTACAAGAGCCCAAAATTCGTTATGCTATCATTCGCACCACCTTGGGCTATGTGCTGTTACAGTTTTCCGATGCTTTTCCTGATGAATCATTTAATGAAAGCGGGCTTTTTGTGCATGTTGATATACTGTATCAACAAGTTTTTGTTCGTTCTCTGCTTCATTATACTGCAGCTCATATTTATTTACACAAATGGTATACAGTTTGTTTTCTATATATTTCTCCCTCCCGTGCATTCTGTATCTCAGATATCGCATTTTTAATTTCTTCTCTACAGCTGCCTATCTTGTTGTTGGGTGATTTTAACTCTCACCTTCACCTGTGGGGAGGGTCCCACTGTGACTCTTGTGGTGATCAGTTGGAGACTCTTCTCGCTTCTCATCCTCTTCATGTTTTAAATACAGGTACTTCTACCCATTTTGACTCTCGCACTCAGTCTCTCTCCTGCATTGATCTTTCTATCTGTTCCTCGTCAATTGCACTTGATTTTGCTTGGTCTATTCTTCCAGATTTGCATGACAGTGATCACTTTCCTATTCTTCTTACTTCTACTATATATGCCCGACTGCTTCATAGCCCTTGTTGACAATTTGCACGAGCAGCTTGGGACTTATACTCTCATCTTACCACCTATTGTGAGGACCTCCTTTCGTTCTCTATTGATGAACTGGTCACACCAATTTTCGACCTTAGTTTTAACTGCAGAAGCACATTCTCTCCCCCAAACCTCAGGGAGGCATTCTCAGACATGTGTATCTTGGTGGTCTCCTGCATGCGCCCATGCGGTGCATTTGAAACATGCGGTGTAAGGCCATTATCTATATAATCGTATTTCAGAGTGTCTGTTGGATTTTAAGTGGGCAAGGGCAGTTGCTCGCCGCATCATACGCGACGCTAAATACACTTGTTGACGAGACTACGTGTCTACCAGTACCTCGTCTTCCCCTATGTGTGCGATTTGGAAAAAGGTGTGGAAGTTGTGTGGCAAGTACACTCCGGACCCAGCTCCCATTGTGCGGTTGTTGGAGTTAATGTCGCAGAACCTCTAGAAGTTGGCACGAAAATCGGGAACTATCTTGTCCGTATCTCCCAGGGGCTTCACCTTTGTCCCTTATTTCTTGTGACTAAGCCTGCCAAAGAGCAATTGCCCTTAGATTTCTCCTCTGACGGAATGGAGCCGTATAACGTACCTTTTACTCTCCTAGAATTAGAGTCCACACTTTCCGTTTGCCGGCCATCAGCAACAGGACCTGATGATATCCATATCAGTATGCTACAACATCTCCAATCGACGGTCCTTCCTGTTCTTTTATGCCTTTTCAATCTTATTTGGGAGTGAGGGGTTCTCCCTCAACAATTGAGAACCGCTATTGTACCACCGTTTCGCAAAGGGCTCTGGTGGCCTGGTGGCTAACGCTCTCGCTTCACACGGCGAGGGTCTGGGTTCGATTCCCAGCCAGAGTAGAAACATTGGACGCGTTTCTTTCCACCTGTTGTCTATGTTCCCCATCAGTAAAATGGGTACCTGGGTGTTAGTCGACTGGTGTGGGTCGCATCCTGGGACACTGACCTAATTTGCCCGAAATGCGGAGCATAACAAGGGACTTTCTATATAGTAGTATGTCATTGTTGTCAGCTAGGACTGTATACCTTGTACATGTACTTGTAGTAAATAAAGATATTATTATTATTATCCTGGCAACTCGGGGCATGATACCTCTCACTATCGTCCCACTGCCTAGACCAGTATAGTCTGCAAGGTGATGGAACGTTTGGTAAATATGTGATGAATGGTTTTGAAAACCGACAAGTTGAAGAAATGAGACACTTATGCAAAATATGGGAATCTTTACTGAAGAAACTTTTCACCACACAGTGGCTTCATCAGTCCAATACAAAGTGTCTGACAGATGTCAGACACTGCAACATCATGGGATCTTTGTACAAAGACTTCAACGCTTGTCCAACCTTTGGACGATGACCTACTTACACTAGTGGCAGGTTCCACTGTGATCCCGCCTCCTCCTGCTTCGCCTCACGTGACTGCAGTATATAAGCCACCTCTCTGGCTTTATGCTGTACTTCCTACAAGAGTGATGGACTGAACACATCGATTCCAGGCAGAGGGACTGAACACCTCAAACTCCTCCGCTCCTTACCCATTTCTACTTTGTATTGAACTGATGAAGCCACTGTGTGGCGAAACGTTTCTTCAATAAACATTCCCATATGTTCCATAAGTGTCTCAATTGGTAAATAGACATCTGATGTGGTTCTTGGAGACTCACTATAGTTTTTCCCCTCGTCAATATGGCTTTAGCAAGGGCCACTCTACTTTAGACCCCCTGCTCCACTTAGGTACGTATATTCGAAATGCCCTTGCTAACAAACACTCCGTCCTAGCAGTCTTTTTTGATCTAGAGAAGGTATTTGACACCACTTGGAGGTATAACATCTACCAAACTTCCTTGCTGCTTTCTTATCCGACAGACATTCTCAGGTCCATGTTGGTGCCTCGTTTTCCTCAGACTTTGTACAAGATGAGGGAGTCCCACAAGGTTGTGTCCTTAGCACTACCCTTTTTCTCTTAGCTATAAATGACCTACCTTCTGTTCTTTCTTCGCATATTTGGTCGTCACTTTATGTGGATGACTTCGCTATAGTTTTAAGCAGGCGCTGACTGTCGCCTGGTAGCGGCCTCTCTTCAAGATGCGATTGCCTGAGTTTCCCATTGGGCCACTTCTCGTTGATTTAAATTTTCTAGTACAAAAACCTTTACTAGACATCCTCTTTTTCCAGATATTCCATTGTATTTACACGGCTCACGTATTCCAGAATGTGATATGGTCAAGTTTCATGGCCTTCTCTTCGATCGCCGGTTGACATGGAAACCTCACATTTCCTCTTTGAAGGAAGCTTGCCATGGTCGGCTGAACCTCCTTAAAATTCTTGCGCATCATTTATGGGGAGCAGATCGTCGGACTCTCCTACATTTGCAGTCCACCCTAGTCTTGTCCAAGCTGGATTATGGCGACCAAGTCTGTTCTGTAGCTTCTCCTACCACATTCTCAAGTCCATGTTGGTGCCTCGCTTTCCTCAGACTTTGTACAAGATGAGGGAGTCCTACAAGGTTGTGTCCTTAGCACTACCCTTTTTCTCTTAGCTATAAATAACCTACCTTCCGTTCTTTCTTCGCATATTTGGTCGTCACTTTATGTGGATGATTTTGCTATAGCTTACTCAGGCGCTGACTGTCACCTAGTAGCAGCGTTCTTTCAGGATGTGATTGACCGAGTTTCCCATTGGACCACTTCTCATGGCATTAAATTTTCTAGTACGAAAACCAGATTCATTACCTTCACTAGACGTCCGCTTGTCCCAGATACACGGTTCACGTATTCCGGAATGTGATACGGTCACGTTTTTGGCCTGCTCTTTGATCGCCGGTTGACATGGAGACCTTACATTTCTTCTTTAAAGGCAACTTGCCACGGTCGGCTGAATCTCCTTAAAGTTCTTGCGCATCATTCATGGGGAGCAGATCGTCGCACTCTCCTCCGTTTGCAGTCCACTCTAGTCTTGCCCAGGCTGGATTATGGTAACCAAGTCTATTCTGCGGCCTCTCCCACAACTCTTTCTAAGTTAGAGCCCATTCATCATCAAGGTCTCCGTTTATGCTTTAGTGCGTTTCGTTCATCCCCTGTTGAAAGTCTCTATGCAGAGGCGAATATTCCTTCCTAAGCTGATCGTCGTGATGCTCATTGTCTTCGTTATTTTGTCCACGCTCATGATCTTCGTGTAGGAACCCACTGTTTGTTCGACGCCCCTGGCTACTCCATTTTCTCTTCATCTTCACTCTGGTCTTCTCTTCAGTTGCCCCCCTGTACATAGTTTAGCGCCTGCCTTTTCCCTTCCCCCTTGGGAAGTTCCGACAGTTCATGTCTGTTCTCCCCCACTAACGTGCGCCAAAGCTTTCTTACCTACTCCTGCTACTCGCTCTCTTATTCTCGAGTACTTCTGGTCACATGCTCATGCCATCGCTGTTTCTACAGATGGTTCTAAATCTTCTGATGGTGTTGGGTTCTCGGCAGTATTCCCTGATGAAGTTGTCCGAGGCCACTTGTTAGACTCAGCTAGTATTTTTGCTGCTGAGTTGTATGCCATCCTCATAGCACTTCTGCGCATTACATATATGTCTCCTTCGACGTTTGTGATAATTTTGGATTCCCTCAGTGCTTTACAAGCCATTAAACAATTTGATTCCCATCATCCATTTATCCTTCGTATTCAACGGTGGTTACACTATGTGGCTAGCAAAAAATAAGGATGTCGTTTTCTGCTTGGTCTCTCGTCTAGGTCGTCGACGGTCACAGCTGTCCAGGTGAATGTTAATACCCGCCGCAAATTTCTGCGTATCCTCTCCTGTAATAGCTTCCACCTGTTCTTGTTGAGCTGTTGTCTAGTCCTTCTGGTATTGTCTTGTCCTTCTGTTCTTGTCTTTTCATTTTGTTGTTGTCTGGTAATTTTGATGTTGTCCTGTCCTTCTGTTATTTTCTTGTCCTGTAATTGTCTGGTTCCTTAGTTGTGTCTTGTTCTTCTGTTGTTGTCTGGTCATTGTGTTGTGTTATCTCGTCCTTCTGTTGTTGTCTGGTAATTGTGTTGTGTTATCATGTACTTGTGTTGCTGTCTTGCCCTTGTGTTGTTGCCCTGTCCTTGCGTTGCTGACCTGTCCTTGTGTTGTTGTCCTCTCCTTGTGTTGTTAACCTGTCCTTGTGTTGTTGTCCTGTCCTTGTGTTGTTGTCCTGTCATTGTGTTGTTGTCCTGTCCTTGTGTTGTTGTCCTGTCCTTGTGTTGTTAACCTGTCCTAGTGTTGTTGTCCTGTCCTTGTGTTGTTGACCTGTCCTTGTGTTGTTGTCCTGTCATTGTGTTGTTGTCCTGTCCTTGTGTTGTTGTCCTGTCCTTGTGTTGTTGACCTGTCCTTGTGTTGTTGTCCTGTCCTTGTGTTGTTGTCCTGTCCTTGTGTTGTTGTCCTGTCCTTGTGTTGTTGTCCTGTCCTTGTGTTGTTGTCCTGTCCTTGTGTTGTTGACCTGTCCTTGTGTTGTTGTCCTCTCCTTGTGTTGTAATGTTATCCCGTTCCTTCTATTGTGTTGTTGTCATTTTCCATTGTTGTCGTAGCATTGAGTTGTGTAATCCTCGTGTGGGGTGGGACTTCTTACCTCGGGGAAGTGGTGAATGGTGAATATCCGATGGGACAAGGTTGGACACCTGAATTCATGGACATGAGTGAGGTATTCATAACTTAATGATCTTCTTTTCAGAACTTCAAGACTTCAAGAACATCAAGACCTTCAAAAAATTAAGAAAACTTTCACTACCAGTCCATCACTCTCACTTCCAGTCCATCACTCTCACTACCAGTCCATCACTCTCACTTCCAGTCCATCACTCTCACTTCCAGTCCATCACGCTCACTTCCAGTCCATCACCCTCACCATCAGTCCATCACCCTCACTTCCAGTCCATCACCCTCACTACCAGTCCATCACCCTCACTACCAGTCCATCACCCTCACCACCAGTCCTTCACCCTCACCACTAGTTCATCACTCTCATTACCAGTCCATCACCCTCACCACCAGTTCATCACTCTCATTACCAGTCCATCACCCTCACCACCAGTCCATCACCCTCACCACCAGTCCATCACCCTCACCACCAGTCCATCACCCTCACCACCAGTTCATCACTCTCATTACCAGTCCATCATCCTCACCACCAGTCCATCACCCTCACCACCAGTCCATCACCCTCACCACCAGTTCATCACCCTCATTACCAGTCCATCATCCTCACCACCAGTTCATCACTCTCATTACCAGTCCATCACCCTCACCACCAGTTCATCACTCTCATTACCAGTCCATCACCCTCACTACCAGTCCATCACCCTCACCATCAGTCCATCACCCTCACTTCCAGTCCATCACCCTCACCACCAGTCCATCACCCTCACCACCAGTCCATCACCCTCACCAACAGTCCATCACCCTCACAACCAGTCCATCACCCTCACCACCAGTCCATCACTCTCACCACCAGTCCATCATCCTCACCACCAGTCCACCAGTGGCACTAATTGACAAGGACAGTAATAGGTTTAGTGGAATAACAGAAAGGAGCAGGAAGGGTAAAGAGAGAGGAGGGTCATTAAATATTTATTACGCAAATAGTCGCAGTGCTAGGAATAAGATGGACGAGTTGAGACTAGTTGCTAGTGCAGGTAACATAGATGTATTTGCCATTACTGAGACGTGGTTTAATTCAAAAAGTCGGGACATGCCTGCAGAATGTCACATTCAGGGTTTCAAATTGTTCCAAGTAGATAGAAGTATCGGGAAGGGGGGTGGGGTGGCATTGTATGTCCGAGATCGCTTGAACTGTTGCATAAAAACGGGAAATTAAGTCTGAAGTAAACACATACAGAGTCTGTTTGGATAGAATTTTCAGAGGGGCATGAAAAATTAATTTTAGGTGTGATATACCGTCCCCCAAATTTAGATAGGGACCAGGGGAGACTACTATGGGAGGAAATTGTTAGGGCCACAAGGCACGATAATGTAGTAATTCTAGGAGACTTTAACTTTAGTCATATTGATTGGAATTTCTTGACTGGGAATTTAGAATCATACGATTTCTTAGAAGTAGTTCAGGATTGTTTTTTTGAAGCAGTTTGTGACAGAACCTACAAGGGGTAATAACCTGCTTGACTTAGTTCTGGCAAACAATGAATCCCTTGTTAATAATTTAGAAGTTTCAGAGTAACTGGGTGCTAGCGACCACAAATCAATTACTTTTAGAATTGAATGGAAGTATGATAGTAGGGATAACTCAGTAACAGTCCCAGATTTTCGCTTAGCAGATTACGATGGGCTTAGAGAACACTTATCATCTGTTGACTGGGGTAACGAAGAGAGCTATCAATATGACAGTTTTCTGAACACAATACATGCTGCTCAAAGAACGTTTATCCCTTATAAGGAAATTAGATCAAATAGAAATGACCCAAAATGGATGAATAATGGGCTGAAATATCTACTAGGGCATAAGAAAGGAATTTATAGGCGTATCAAAAGAGGCGAGGGTCATCTTATGAATCAGTATATTGACATTAAGAGGGACATTAAAAAGGGGATAAGAAAAGCTAAAAGGGACTTTGAAATTAAAGTTGCTAGGGATTCTAAAACTAACCCAAAAAGTTTTTTCCAGGTCTATAGAACAAAAGTCAGAGATAAGATAGGTCCCATTAAAAATAACTATGGGCATCTTACTGACAAAGAGAATGAAATGTGCTCGATTTTAAATAATTATTTTTCTCTCGGTTTTTACACAGGAAGACACTAATAATATTCCGGTAATTAATTTTTATAGTGGATCAGAAGATAAATTATGTAACATCACAGCCACTAGTGAAATGGTGTGAAGCAGATAGACCGACTGAAGCAAAATAAGTCACCGGGTCCTGATGAGGTTTTTTCAAGGGTTCTTAAGGAATGCAAAATGGAAGTCTGTGAACCATTAACTAATATTTTTAATTTATCTCTTCAAACAGGTGTAGTGTCTGATATGTGGAAGATGGCTAATGTAATTCCTATTTTTAAAACAGGGGACAAGTCGTTACCGTCAAATTACCGCCCAATAAGCCTGACCTCAATTGTAGGCAAATTACTAGAGTCAATTATAGCTGAGATTATAAGAAGCCATCTCGATAAGCATAGCTTGATTAATGATACTCAGCATGGATTCACAAGAGGCCGGTCTTGTCTAACTAATTTATTAACTTTCTTCAGTAAAGCTTTTGAGGCTGTTGACCACGATAAAGAATTTGATATTGTTTACTTAGATTTTAGTAAGGCATTTGATAGAGTTCCGCACCAAAGACTGTTGAAGAAAGTAGCAGCTCATGGCATTGGGGGAAGGGTGCTCTCGTGGATCGAATCATGGCTCACAGACAGGAAGCAGAAAAGTGTCCATAAATGGGGTTAAATCCGAGTGGGGATCAGTAACAAGTGGGTTCCACAGGGATCAGTCTTGGGCCCGTTGTTGTTTATAATATATATTCAATGATCTTGATGAAGGAATTACTAGTGATATGAGCAAATTCCGCCGATGACACGAAGATAGGTAGGATAATTGATTCAAACGTAGATGTTAGGGAACTTCAGGAGGATTTAGACAAACTCCACTCTTGGTCAGAAAAGTGGCAGATGCAGTTCAATGTAGATAAATGCAAGGTTCTGAAGCTCGGGAGTGTCCATAACCCTAGCACTTATAAGTTAAATAATGTAGAACTTAGCCATACAGATTGCGAAAAGGACTTGGGGGTTATGGTAAGCAGCAACCTTAAACCAAGACAGCAATGCCTAAGCGTACGTAATAAGGCAAATAGATTACTGGGATTTATATCAAGAAGTGTAAGCAACAGAAGTGCAGAGGTCATACTGCAGCTTTATACATCATTAGTAAGGCCTCACCTAGATTATGCAGCTCAATTCTGGTCTCCATATTACAGAATGGACATAAACTCGTTAGAAAACATTCAACGTAGGATGACTAAATTAATACATAGCATTAGAAATCTTCCTTATGAAGAAAGATTGAAGACTCTTAAGTTACATTCACTTGTTAGACGAAGAATGAGGGGAGACCTGATCGAAGTGTACAAGTGGAAGATAGGTATTAATAAAGGGGATATTAACAAGGTCTTGAGGATATCTCTCCAAGAGAGAACCCGCAGTAATGGATTTAAATTAGATAAGTTTAGATTTAGAAAGGACATAGGAAAGTATTGGTTTGGAAATAGGGTAGTTGATGAGTGGAACAGTCTACCTAGTTGGGTTATTGAGGCTGGGACTTTGGGTAGTTTCAAATTTAGGTTGGATAAGTACATGAGTGGGAGGGGTTGGATTTGAGAGGGACTTGCACATCGGAGCTTGTTTCTTGGGTGGCATTGAAAATTGGGTTGGTCAAATGTTGTTAGTGGGATGAATTGTAAAGGACCTGCCTAGTATGGGCCAACAGGCCTGCTGCAGTGTTCCTCCTTTCTTATGTTCTTATGTTCTAATCATCCTCACCACCAGTCCATCATCCTCACCACCAGTCCATCACTCTCACCACCAGTCCATCACCCTCACCACCAGTCCATCACCCTCACCACCAGTCCATCACTCTCACCACCAGTCCATCACCCTCACCACCAGTCCATCACCCTCACCACCAGTCCATCATCCTCACCACCAGTCCATCATCCTCACCACCAGTCCATCACCCTCACCACCAGTCCATCACTCTCACCACCAGTCCATCACTCTCACCACCAGTCCATCACCCTCACCACCAGTCCATCACTCTCACCACCAGTCCATCATCCTCACCACCAGTCCATCATCCTCACCACCAGTTCATCACCCTCACCACCAGTCCATCACCCTCACCACCAGTCCATCACCCTCACCACCAGTCCATCACTCTCACCACCAGTCCATCACCCTCACCACCAGTCCATCACTCTCACCACCAGTCCATCACCCTCACCACCAGTCCATCACCCTCACCACCAGTCCATCACTCTCACCACCAGTCCATCACCCTCACCACCAGTCCATCACCCTCACCACCAGTCCATCACCCTCACCACCAGTCCATCACTCTCACCACCAGTCCATCACCCTCACCACCAGTCCATCACCCTCACCACCAGTCCATCACTCTCACCACCAGTCCATCACCCTCACCACCAGTCCATCACCCTCACCACCAGTCCATCATCCTCACCACCAGTCCATCATCCTCACCACCAGTCCATCACCCTCACCACCAGTCCATCACTCTCACCACCAGTCCATCACCCTCACCACCAGTCCATCACCCTCACCACCAGTCCATCACTCTCACCACCAGTCCATCACCCTCACCACCAGTCCATCACTCTAACCACCAGTCCATCACCCTCACCACCAGTCCATCACTCTCACCACCAGTCCTTCACCCTCACCACCAGTCCATCACTCTCACCACCAGTCCATCACCCTCACCACCAGTCCATCACCCTCACCACCAGTCCATCACCCTCACCACCAGTCCATCACCCTCACCACCAGTCCATCACCCTCACCACCAGTCCATCACCCTCACCACCAGTCCATCACCCTCACTACCAGTCCATCACCCTCACCACCAGTCCATCACCCTCACCACCAGTTCATCACTCTCACCACCAGTCCATCGCCCTCACCACCAGTCCATCACCCTCACTACCAGTCCATCACCCTCACCACCAGTCCATCACCCTCACCACCAGTTCATCACTCTCACCACCAGTCCATCGCCCTCACTACCAGTCCATCACCCTCACCACCAGTCCATCACCCTCACCACCAGTCCATCACCCTCATTACCAGTCCATCACCCTCACCACCAGTCCATCACCCTCACCACCAGTCCATCACCCTCACCACCAGTCCATCACCCTCACCACCAGTCCATCGCCCTCACCACCAGTTCATCACTCTCTGGGGGCTCTGGTGGCCTGGTGGTTAACGCTCTCGCTTCACACGGTGAGGGCCTGGGTTCGATTCCCAGCCAGAGTAGAAACATTGGACGTGTTTCTTTCCACCTGTTGTCTATGTTCCCCATCAGTAAAATGGGTACCTGGGTGTTAGTCGACTGGTGTGGGTCGCATCCTGGGACACTGACCTAAGGAGGCCTGGTCACAGACCGGGCCGCGGGGGCGTTGACCCCCGGAACTCTCTCCAGATAAACTCTCCAGATAAACCAGTCCATCACCCTCACCACCAGTCCATCACCCTCACCACCAGTCCATCACCCTCATCACCAGTCCATCACCCTCACCACCATTCTATCACCCTCACCACCAGTCCATCACCCTCACCACCAGTCCATCACCCTCACCACCAGTCCATCACCCTCACCAACAGTCCATCACCCTCACCAACAGTCCATCAAACCCTCACCAACAGTCCATCACCCTCACCACCAGTCCATCACCCTCACCACCAGTCCATCACCCTCACCAACAGTCCATCACCCTCACCACCAGTCCATCACCCTCACCAACAGTCCATCACCCTCACCAACAGTCCATCACCCTCACCACTAGTCCATCACCCTCACCACCAGTCCATCACCCTCACCATCAGTCCATCACCCTCACCACCAGTCCATCACCCTCACCACTAGTCCATCACCCTCATTACCAGTCCATCACCCTCACCATCAGTCCATCACCCTCACCACTAGTCCATCACCCTCATTACCATTTCCCTCACCCTCACCACCAGTCCATAACCCTCACCATCAGTCCATCACCCTCACCACCAATTCATCACCCTCATTACCAGTCCATCACCCTCACTACCAGTCCATACCCTCACCATCAGTCCATCACCCTCACCACCAGTCCATCACCCCACCACCAATTCATCACCCTCATTACCAGTCCATCACCCTCACCACCCCAAATTTATCACCCTCATTACCATTCCATCACCCTCACCACCAGTCCATCACCCTCACCACCAATTCATCACCCTCATTACCAGTCCATCACCCTCACCACCAATTCATCACCCTCATTACCAGTCCATCACCCTCATCACCAGTCCATCACCCTCACCACCAGTCCATCACCCTCACCACCAATTCATCACCCTCATTACCAGTCCATCACCCTCACCCACCAATTCATCACCCTCATTACCAGTCCATCACCCTCACCACCAATTCATCACCCTCGTTACCAGTCCATCACCCTCACTACCAGTCCATCACTCTCACTTCCAGTCCATCATTCTCACTACCAGTCCATCACCCTCACTACCAGTCCATCACCCTCACTACCAGTCCATCACTCTCACTACTAGTCCATCACCCTCACCACCAGTCCATCACCCTCACCACCAGTTCATCACCCTCACCACCAGTTCATCACCCTCACCACCAGTCCATCACCCTCACCACCAGTCCACCACCCTCACCAACAGTCCATCACCCTCACCACTAGTCCATCACCCCCGCACCAGTCCATCACCCTCACCACCAATTCATCACCCTCATTACCAGTCCATCACCCACAGCACCAGTCCATCACCCTCACCACCACTCCATCACCCTCACCACCAGTCCATCACCCTCACCACCAGTCCATCACCCTCACCACCAGTCCATCACCCTCACCACCAGTCCATCACCCTCACCACCAGTCCATCACCCTCACAGCCAGTCCATCACCCTCACCACCAGTCCATCACCCTCACCACCAGTCCATCACCCTCACCACCAGTCCCCTCACCCTCACCACCAGTCCATCACCCTCACAGCCAGTCCATCACCCTCACCACCAGTCCATCACCCTCACCACCAGTCCCCTCCCCTCACCACCAGTCCATCACCCTCACCACCAGTCCATCACCCTCACAGCCAGTCCATCACCCTCACCACCAGTCCATCACCCTCACCACCACTTCCATCACCCTCACCACCAGTCCATCACCCTCACAGCCAGTCCATCTTCTCACCACCAGTCCATCACCCTCACCACCAGTCCATCACCCTCACAGCCAGTCCATCACCCTCACCACCAGTCCATCACCCTCACAGCCAGTCCATCACCCTCACAGCCAGTCCATCACCCTCACAGCCAGTCCATCACCCTCACCACCAGTCCATCACCCTCACCACCAGTCCATCACCCTCACCACCAGTCCATCACCCTCACCACCAATCTATAATCATTGCTAAATGTTTGTCACAGAGTATTGAACCAGCTGAGTGTCTTCGTCAGTGTCTGAAAACCTGATAAAAGTCTGTGTCATAATGCCCGCTAAAATGCTGAATGTCTGTCACGCTGTCTGAGAACCAGCTAAGTGTCTCACAATGTCTTGGAACCAGCTATGTGTCTGTCAGAATGTCTGGCAACAAGCTAAGTGCCTGTGTCACTATGTCTCTGAACCAGCTAAGTGTTTGGGTCTCAGTGACTGAACATCAGCTGAGTGTCTGTCACAATGTCTGTAAACAGCTAAGTGTGTATGTCACAACATCTGGGAACCAGATGAGTGTCTGTCTCAATATCTGGGAACAAGCCAAGTGTCTGTGTGGCAGTGTCTGTGTGGCAGTGTCTGTGTGGCAGTGTCTGTGTGGCAGTGTCTGTGTGGCAGTGTCTGTGTGGCAGTGTCTGTGTGGCAGTGTCTGTGTGGCAGTGTCTGTGTGGCAGTGTCTGTGTGGCAGTGTCTGTGTGGCAGTGTCTGTGTGGCAGTGTCTGTGTGGCAGTGTCTGTGTGGGGCAGTGTCTGTGTGGCAGTGTCTGTGTGGCAGTGTCTGTGTGGCAGTGTCTGTGTGGGGCAGTGTCTGTGTGGCAGTGTCTGTGTGGCAGTGTCTGTGTGGCAGTGTCTGTGTGGGGCAGTGTCTGTGTGGCAGTGTCTGTGTGGTAGTGTCTGTGTGGCAGTGTCTGTGAAGAAGCTAAGGCTTTCTCACGATGACATGCTAAGTCAAGCACAGCCTGAGGAATACAGGATGATGATCTAATTATTGATTTACTGTATACTGTCAATTGTGTTAAATACATGGTAAGATAATGCAAATTATCAGATACATCAGCGGCCTCCAACAATATCTGACTCTCCTTCTGAGATAAAGTGATCCTTATCCTATCTCCTGCGTGTACTGTATATGGACTGGCAGAAAATGCTAAATATCCCCCACCCCTGATTAATGTTTCTCTAGGATATTTTATCTAAACTTTGCGGCTTTGGCTTATAAAGTCAATATTAGCGTGATAAACAAGCCGAGTACAAATTCGTGTTGTAATAACACAAATAATTTAAGTCTCAACATTATTAACATATTTCAGTAATTTTAAACAATACTAAATTTTAGCTGCCCTACAATAAAATTGTTAGGATTAAATTAAATTATATTATTTTTTCTTATCATTACTAGGGAGGCTCATAAGTTATTTATGGAACAAAATTAAAAACTTAATACCACGATAATTAAAAATAAATGCAAACCGGTAATTACAAAAATATTTTAGAGAGGTCGGTTTGTTTGGCTCCTTAAAAACACAACAATGTCTTACCTGAAGCAAATATTATGTAGTTAGTATCTTCATCCAACGTTTCCACCTGTGGGAGACAAATATTATTAGTGATTGTGTTTTTCTTATTCACTTTTACATAGGTCAGTCATGTCAGTGTTGAGAATGAACAGTGTGATTTTTTTTTACCCTTTCCAATATACCATGTATAGTGTGTTAGGTAAGACACATATGCAACAGTTAGGTATCTTTATTATGAAACGTTTCGCCTACACAGTAGGCTTCTTCAGTCAAGTACAGAAAAGTTGATAGAAGCAGAAGATACTTGAAGACGATGTAATCAGTCCATCACCCTTAATGTTTTGAGGTGGTCAGTCCCTCAGTCTGGAGAAGAGCATTGTTCCATAATATGAAACAATATGTTTCATATTATGGAACAATGCTCTTCTCCAGACTGAGGGACTGACCACCTCAAAACATTAAGGGTGATGGACTGATTACATCGTCTTCAAGTATCTTCTGCTTCTATCAACTTTTCTGTACTTGACTGAAGAAGCCTACTGTGTAGGCGAAACGTTTCATAATAAAGATACCTAACTGTTGCATATGTGTCTTACCTAACAACCTGTCGGTATTTTATACCATTTTAATGTTCATACCATGTATAGGTTGGCTAGTACAACAAGTACAACATTAATGGGACAACCCATTGTCATTCCAAAGTTTTGCCTCCACTTAGGAGGTTCAACATCACAGAACTACAAAAGACTCAACACAGTTGAGCTTCCCTCCATACCGTTAAATTCTGTGTGAGCTTCTGTTTGTAAATGTCTATCTGTCTCTCTTCCTCTCTCTCTCTGAACCTCATTCATAGTAATTCTTTCCTCACCTTGGCCAGAACAGTGTAGTTCACAAGACACGGGGTGCAGAACTGGGAGGCTGGGATCCAGTGTTCGTTGAGCACGTGGTGTGCTTCATGCTGTTCCAGGATGTACTGCACAAACTGCCTGAAAGTGGGCACACCCACGTGGCCTGGCACCAGCTCCAGCCAGGCACCCCATCCTGAAGGACCCAGCTCAGGGTGTCCAGCCTTCATCACCTTGATAATCTTGCTGTAATCCTTCCTGTTCAGCACAATCTTGTTCCTGGCCATGGCATGATGGGGGTGAGAATATGACGAGGGGGTGAGAATTTGATAAATGGTGGGAATATGATGAGAGATGAGAATATGACAAGGGGTGAGACTATGACAAGAGTGCAAATGATGAGGGGTGTGAATATGACGAAGGGTAAAGATAAGACAAGGGACAAGAATATGACGCGAGATAAGAATATGACTAGGGATATGAATATGATCAGGGATGACCAGATTAGAAAGTACTGTAGACTTTACGTGTACAAATACTGAAGACTTGGTAAGTAGGTTGTAGTGATGTCCTCTGTGCTAAGAGTCTGACAAGTTGTATATTAATGGAATACAATACCGACTAGACAAAGAATTAGACACATGTGCAACATCTGGGTGTCTTTACTTTGTAGACGTTTCGCTATCTTGTGGATTTATCAATACATACATGGATATAATCTTATGGCTATAGAAATATATACAAAAGACAGTGAAAGACGAGGTAATGAGTCCCTCAGTATAGGAACAGGTGATAAACACTGTAGTCTTAAAGAATGTGAAGCAGCGGCAGGAAGACTGGTGCTGGTGCATGGAGTCATGAGATGCAGTTGACGAAGACATTGTCACTGGTAGGACTGTGCTTCCCATGCTTCAAGACGACGGTGCGCATCACCTGCTCCTTGTCTGAGGGACTGATTACCTCATCTTCCACTGTCGTCTGTATATATTTCAATAATCATATTACATCCATGTATTGTACTGATAAAATCTCTGGATAGCGAAACATGTACAAAGTAATGATACCCAGATGTTGCACATGTCGTGATCAAGTGAGCTGTCGGTGTTTTCAGGATGCAGTTTAACTGCTCAGGAATTAACTTAAAGCCTTTGAGATTATAACAAAGTTTGTGAAAATGAAAATGAGATGAAAAAATATCTTTGTACGCACAGATGTGAATATAGTCTGGGAAAATAAAACTCGGAAAATCCATTATGAGGAGAAGGTTAACACCTGGCAGTGCTGGGCTGGCTGGCCCTCCCCTCCCCGGCCTCCTCCCCGGCCTCCTCCCCGGCCTCCTCCCCGGCCTCCTCCCCGGCCTCCTCCCCGGCCTCCTCCCCGGCCTCCTCCCCGGCCTCCTCCCCGGCCTCCTCCCCGGCCTCCTCCCCGGCCTCCTCCCCGGCCTCCTCCCCGGCCTCCTCCCAGCCTCCTCCCCGGCCTCCTCCCCGGCCTCCTCCCCGGCCTCCTCCCCGGCCTCCTCCCCGGCCTCCTCCCCGGCCTCCTCCCCGGCCTCCTCCCGGCCTCCTCCCCGGCCTCCTCCCCGGCCTCCTCCCCGGCCTCCTCCCCGGCCCTCCTCCCCGGCCTCCTCCCGGCCTCCTCCCCGGTCTCCTCCCCGGCCTCCTCCCCGGCCTCCTCCCCGGCCTCCTCCCCGGCCTCCTCCCCGGCCTCCTCCCCGGCCTCCTCCCCGGCCTCCTCCCCGGCCTCCTCCCCGGTCTCCTCCCCGGCCTCCTCCCGGCCTCCTCCCCGGCCTCCTCCCCGGCCTCCTCCCCGGCCTCCTCCCCGGCCTCCTCCCCGGCCTCCTCCCCGGCCTCCTCCCCGGCCTCCTCCCCGGCCTCCTCCCCGGCCTCCTCCCCGGCCTCCTCCCTGGCCTCCTCTCAGGTCGCTCCAAAATAACAAAAGGCACAATACCGTGACTGGAACAATATACAAATAACCCGCACATAAAAGAGAGAAGCTTACGACGACGTTTCGGTCCGACTTGGACCATTGACAAAGTCACACTAACCAGAAGTGGAGCAGGACGGCTATATATGTGCGGCGTCTGGGTGTCTT
Organism: Cherax quadricarinatus; assembly: GCF_026875155.1. Lineage (NCBI taxonomy): Eukaryota > Metazoa > Arthropoda > Malacostraca > Decapoda > Parastacidae > Cherax > Cherax quadricarinatus. The sequence continues at coordinate 20,353,693 of NC_069459.1, read as the reverse complement.
TGTTGTGGACGTTTCGCCATCCAGTGGCTGGCTGGATAGCGAAACGTCTACGATATGGATGCCCGGGTGCTGCGCATGTGTCTTAATTTCATCTTGTCGGTATTATATACCATTCTTGTACTACTACTACTACCACCACCTCTTCCTGCCTATATATAGCCGTCCTGCTCCACTTCTGGTTAGTGTGATTTTGTAAATGGTCCAAGTCGGCCAGAAACGTCGTCGTAAGCTTCTCTTTTTTATGTGCGGGTTATTTGTGTATCGCTCCAGAAGTAAATAACGTCAGATTCGTGATATACATTTAGAATGATCCGAGACATAATGTATGTCTAATTATATATTATTATACGTCTAATCACTGATTAATGTCAGTTTTTGAGTTCGAAACTGTTATAATTAACCATAATTAACATTAAACCTGCATGGTTTATTTGCAATCGTGTCATTACGATTTCTTAAGTCATGTTGACGGCAGTGAAGGGACTTGAGCTAGAGTTCGTCACGGCCACGCTAGCTGGAGATTCGTCTGTAAAAACTTGCATTTGTGGTCACAGAGGTGCCTGTGCTAACTTTCCTATGGTGTAGAAATATACCTAGTTGGATGAATCTTATTGTGGCTAGCTGGTCTAGTGGCTAACGCGACGGGCTGGAGTTTTGAGACTCTATGACCGCGGGTTCAATCCCGGCCGAGGGTATGGTTTATTTGCAATCGTGTCATTACGATTTCTTAAGTCAACCTGCATGTGATTGACTGACGGGTGAACAACGTCTGTTTATCATACCTGGAGTTTACCTGGAAAAGGGTTCGGGGGTCAACGCCCCTGCGGCTCGGTCTGTGACCAGGCCTCATGGTGGATCAGGGTCTGATCAACCATCATGATTACACGAAGCATCTAAATCTAAATACGTTACGTTCATCATTAGTAAGCTGTCAGTTAACCATGTCATTAGTGGGCTGTCATTAGCCAACTTTGCCATTAATGGGCTGTCATTAGCCACCACATAATACACTGTTCATTATTAATTAGTGATCAAGTGAGTGACTCCTAAGTCAAGCTACATTAAAAATAAAATAAAAGTATTATATACATAAATTTAAGCTTTAAACACAGTTCTAAGATATTATTATTAGACACAAATAAACTGAATCTGTGAGCATAGCTATAAACTCTAATTACTCATGCATAATTAATTGAAGCTATCAGCTGTCTATCTATCATACTGAATGGTTGTTACTGATCAAGTGTCTGCTCATAAAAGAAGCTGCATTGGTCATTAATCACATAAGCTTAACAAAGAAATAAACTAACCAGTGGTATATAATTAGTCAAGTACATAAGAAAGAAGGAACAATGCAACAGGCCTACTGGCCTATGAGAGGCAGGTCCAATTGGCTTAAGCCAATTCCTTGACCTAGTCAGGTCAGTCACGCCACTTAAGGGAGGAGCACGGCACAAGCTAGTCAGGTCCAACTCACACCCAACCACACCCACTCATGTATTTATCCAACCTATTTTTAAAAGTACACAACGTTTTAGCTTCTATGACGGTCCTCAGGAGTTTGTTCCACTCATCCACAACTCTATTACCAAACCAGTGCTTTCCTTTATCCTTCCTGAATCTAATTTTTTTCCAGTTCAAAACCATTGCTGTGGGTCCTGTCTAGGTTAGATATGTTTAGCAGGCTATTTACGTCCCCTTTATTAATTTCTGTTTTCCATTTATGCACCTCAATCATATCCCACCTAATTCTACGCCTTTCTAGAGAGTACAGACTCAGGGTCCTCAGTCTATCTTCATAGGAAAGATTTCTGATACATGGAATCAACTTTGTCATCCTCCTTTGTACGTTTTCCAGTGCATTTATATCTATTCTGTAATACGGTGACCAAAACTGCGCAGCATAATCTAAATGAGGAAAAACCAAGGATATGTAGAGTTGAAGAACAACCTGAGGACTTCTATTATTTATACTTTTTGCTAGGAAGCCAAGGATTCTGTTAGCTTTATTGCGAACACTAATGCACAGTTGTTTTTGTTCAGATTACTACTTAAACCAGAACTCTAAATCCTGTTTCCGCAATCCCATCATAATATTAAATCTACTGATTTTAGTTTATAATGTGGCATGGTATTTTCCTGTCCAACATTAAACTTTGCATTTGTCTATATTAAACTGCATCTGCCTATTCTCCGACCTTGCATCAGTCTATTCAATGCCCCTGAGTGCTCAATGTTCCTCCATTAAATGAATTGGACGGCCTATTATTGGTAGTCATCATAAAATTGCTTATTTCGCTGTTTATTCCCTCATCTATGTCTTTTATGTAAAATTGTGAACAACAACGGTCCAACACTGACCCTGTGAACATCGCTTGCACGTGCCCCTTTCTGATTTTTCCCCATTAATGCAAACTCTCTGCTGCCTATTTGTCAACCATACCTCTACCCAGGAAAAAATTTCTCTTCCTATTCCGTGCCTTAAGTTTTCTCAACAGCCTCTGATGTGGAACTCTATCGAAAGCCTTACTGAAGTCCATATACACAATATCACATTCAATACCATGATCTACCTCCTCAAATACCTTAGTGAAGAAAGTTAGTAAATTCGTAAGACAGGAACGCCCCTTTGTAAAACAGTGCTGAGATTCATTGATCAATTTTTGCCTTTCAAAATGGCTACGAATTGCTTCGGCAATTATTGATTCCATAAATTTTCCCACTATGGAGGTAATGCTTATTGGTCTATAGTTCAAAGCTAAGGACCTGTCACCTGCCTCGTAAATAAGTATTATATTTGTCATTTTCCACTTGTCAGGCACTCTGCCAGTTTGTAGTAATATATTGAAAAGATTAGGCAAAGGTATGCTAAGTTCCTCTTTACATTCCTTTAAAACCCTTGCAAACAGTTCATCAGGACCTGGGGATTTGTTAGGTTTTAATTTCTCTATTTGCTGAGGACCATGTCACTAGTTACCACAATCGTGCATAGTTTATTATCGTCCTTTTTCTTTATTATTTCTGGAATTTCGCTAGTATCTTCCTGAGTAAAAATTGAGAGGAAGTAGGTATTGAAAATTTCACACATTTCTTTATCACTGTCAGTGATCTGACCTGAGTTACTCTTAAGTGGGTCTATCTTGTCCCTAATCTTACTTCTGTATACCTGAAAGAACCCTTTTGGATTAGTCTTCGAATCCCTTGCGACTTTAGCCTCATAATCCCTTTTTGCTTTTCTTATTCCTTTTTTTACTTGTCTTTAACTGAATCTATTGATTTCCTAACTGCCCATCCCCTCTTTTGATACGCCTATATATGCCTCTCTTTTGACCAATGAGATGTTTTAATCTATTGTTTATCCATTTGGGATCATTTTTGTTAGATCTAATTTCCCTACTCGGGACAAGAGTCATCTGGGCAGCCAACACTATGCTCTGAAATACGTCATATTGGCAACCAGCCCCACCTACCTGACACATAGTAAGGTTGTCCCAATTTAGCCCACCCAGGTAATTTCTCATATCCATGAAGTCGGCCAAGCAGAAATCTGGGACAGCGATTGATTGCAGTTATCTGGGTAATTCCATGATATATTGCAACTAAGTGATTTGTAATCGCTTTCCCCTAGCTCATCACTAACCTCAAGATTATTAACTAGTGATTCTTTGTTGGCAAGAACCAAGTCAAGCAGATTGGCTCCCCTAGTTGGTTCCGACACAAACTGTTTTAAAAAGCAGTCTTGAACCGCATCAAGAAAGTCACTATACTCAAGATTTCCTGTCACACTGTTCCAATCAATTTGTTTAAAGTTAAAATCTCCCATTAACACAACATTTTCATATCTAGGCACCTTATGAATTTCGTCCCATAGGAGCCTACCACACTCCCTATCAAGCTTTGGGGGCCTATAAATCACACCCAAAATTAATTTTTCACGACTTTCAAGAAACTGTAACCAAAGAGATTCTGTGTCCGATGTTTCTAATCTTACATTTTGTCTAACACAACAGTTTAAATTATCTCTGACATACATTGCCACTCCACCACCCTTCCTGTTGACCCTATCAGTGTGGAATAGTTTATATCCCTGTATGTTGCATTCAGAAGACATTTCTCTATCTTTCAAGTTGAACCAGGTCTCCGTTGTACCAATAATATCTATATTACTTGCACTTGCAAGTAATTTTAGTTAATCCATCTTATTTCTTAGACTTCTACTATTTGTATAGTAAACCTTAAGGGAGCTAGTCACTCGTTGCCCTCTTTACCTCTGTTTGTTTGTTGAACAATTGCTTCGCCATTACTAGCAACTTTATTTTGAAAATTGTCTTTTAAACATATCCCTGAGGTATCCTGGTAATATCTGCTGCTTTCAACCCTAGTACTGCAGCCTGATTGTTTCCCACAAACACCCATACCTCTGTAGTCTATCAGTTTAAATTCCTAGACAAGTCATCAATAACCCCCTCAATCGAATTAGCTAATGTAACCACTTGAACCCCAGAGAGATGAACCCCATCCCTTGCATACATATCATGCTTGCCATAGAATTTGTCCCATTTATCAATGAATGGGACTGCAAATTCCTTGCAGTACCTGTGTACTTGTCTAGCCATCAATTTATACCAATTGCCCTAGACATCCATTCATTGCCCACTCCCCTTCTAGGCAAGATGCTACATATGACTGGGGTCCTTCCCTTAGACCTGTACTTATCCAGCAGCTCCTGTCTCCTGCCCTACCAGATGTCATTTCCACCAGGACTAAGACAGATAATGGGCTAGTTCCCATTACCTGACATAATATTATCCAACCTGCTGACTCTGTCACCAACACCAGCTCCTGGGAGGCACACCCTCTGTCTAACCTTCCAATCTCTGTTACAAAAAGCACGGTCCATATATCTTACCTGAGAATCTCCTACAATTAGAATATTCTTACCTTACCTTGATTATTCTTACCTTGAATCTGTCAATCGCTGAATGTCATATTAAATGGTAATTAGGCTAGGTACCTGGTCATTAATCAAGCTACTCTGGCTCTCAGTCACCCGTGTATGTTCTTCAGTTATAAGTAACTGGTCATCACTGACACATCTCCGTTAAATTTCTATGCATCTTTAAAAATATTCTTATTAAAGATAATGAAGCATGAATATATGAGCCACTTACAGAATTCAATAATATCGCAACTAATACACGCGTATTATCAGTAAACAAGTGGCCATGTTGACTTAACATTAGACAAATTAAAGTCCTGGTTTCTATTTTGCGAAATAATCAAAACAGAGTTTGTAAAGAAAGATTACCTTTTTTTTTTTTTTTTACTGTCGACAGTTAATGGAGTTGTCTGTGGCTCTCTCCTTGAAACTCAGAGAAACTTTTGTCCCGTAGCTCGGTTGGTAACGCACTCAGTTCACACATTGAGGTCCGTGGTTCGACCCCCGGTAAGGATGGAAACATTGAGGTGTGTTTCCTTAGGACATCTGCAGCATAGCAGCAAGTAGGTACCTAGGTGTTAGCAGACTGATGTGTGTCGCATCCCGAGGACAAAATTAACCTCAGTTGCTCGAAATGCTCTGCATAACCAGTGGTCTTCCTTATAGTATGTCAGTATAAGTTGTATCATGTACTTGTTGAGATGAACATTACTCATCCCAGCAGAGATTGGCCTTTGGGCATTCATATGCCTAAGACAGTTGATGCCAAGGCAGTTGATAAAAAGACCTCAGCACAAGCAGACCAAACGTACAAGAGCTCATGTACATCAATATGTGACGTCAACTTGACATAAATTCAATAATAAGTGACATGATGAATGTTTTCTCGAACAGCAAAGTAAAATAAAACATTTTTTTTTAAATTATCTAGCCATTTTAACTAGCCTTTGCTTTTAAATGATGCATTTGACGCCGGCAGAAAGTCACCAAGATCTTCAATAATTTCCCAGAATCAGCAGTCATGTGAAATTAGTCTAATTAAATCTAAAATAAAGACAGAGGTCTCTTTAACCTTCGCTTGCTCAATATATACAGCAGAACTCGTGATGTTAACTACCTGGAGTTTACCTGGAGAGGGTTTCGGGGGTCAACGCCCCCGCGGCCCGGTCTGTGACGATGTCTCATGGTGGATCAGGGCCTGATCAACTAGGCTGTTACTGTTGGCCGCACGTCACCCGACGTACGAACCACAGCCCTGGCCTTCTTGAAGACAGCCAGGGGTCTATTGGTACTCCCCCTTACGTATGCTGGGAGGCAAATGAACAGTCTTTGGCTCCTGACACTTATTGTGTTGTCTCATATCATGCTAGTGACACCCCTGCTTTTCATTGGGGGAATGTTGCATCGTCTGCCGAGTCTTTTTCTTTCATAGGGAGTGATTCTCTTGTGCAAGTTCGGTACTAGTCCCTCTAGGATTTTCCAAGTGTATATAATTATGTATCTCTCCCGCCTGCGTTCTAGGGAGTACAGGTTGAGGAACACATAACTGCAATAAAACACCTGAGGTGTTTTATCTCCGTTATGTGTGCAGTGAAGGTTCTCTGTACATTTTCTAGGTCAGCAGTTTCACCTGCCTTGAAAGGTGTTGTTAGTGTGTTTCACTAAGTGAAACAAATTAAATAGGCAATGTTAATTAAGGGGAACAGTTTCTACAGTAACACCATCATCAGCTACCATGGATGATGGTAATTCCTTGTCAGACACCACAGCTCAGGTACCATGGGCATACCCATAGTGTACAGGGCTGGGTAATTATTCAATAGCCAGAGAAGTCGTTTATACAGGGCTTTCTGTAAACAACCTCACAAGCGATGTCGTCATAAATGGAACTAAAATAATCAGCTGCTAACTGCATGTAAGAAATCTTTCACAAAGAGCTTTGTGGTCACGACATTCACAGTATTGAAAGATGGAACTGGGAATAAATGTAGTTCATAGGTGAAATCGCAGTTCTGGAGTATGTACACAGAACCTTTACTGTACATATAATATCCATCAAACACCTTAATTGCTGGGAGTCACTTGACCTGTATTCACTGGAATACTGGCGAGAGAGATACATTATAATCTACACCTGATAAATTCTAGTGGGACTTTTTTCAAATCTGTTCACAGAAATCACTCCCTACGAAAGGAAAACACTTGACAGACGGTGAAACATACCCCAAATGAAAAGTAGGGGCACCATTAGTACGCTTTTAGAGAAAACACAGTAAGTATCCAGGGCCCAAGACTGTTCAACATCCTCCTACCAACCGTAAGGGGAATTACCAATAAACCTCTGGCTGCCTTCAAAAGGGACCTGGACAGATATCTAAGGTCAGTAACAGCCTAGTTGATCAGACCCTGATCTACCGGGAAGCCTGGTCAAGGACCGGTCCGAGGGGGCGTTGTCCCCCGGAACACCCTCCACGTAAACTGCAGGTAGACTTCAGGTAGACTCCAGGTAGACTCCAAGTAAACTCCAGGTAAACTCCAGGTAGACTCCAGGTAGACTCCAGGTAGACTCCAGGTAAACTCCAGGTAAACTCCAGGTAGACTCCAGGTAGACTCCAGGTAAACTCCAGGTAGACTCCAGGTAGACTCCAGGTAAACTGCAGGTAGACTCCAGGTAGACTCCAGGTAAACTGCAGGTAGGCTCCAGGTAGACTCCAGGTAGACTCCAGGTAAACTCCAGGTAGACTCCAGGTAGACTCCAGGTAAACTTCAGGTAGACTCCAGGTAGACTCCAGGTAAACTCCAGGTAGACTCCAGGTAGACTCCAGGTAAACTCCAGGTAAACTCCAGGTAGACTCCAGGTAGACTCCAGGTAGACTCCAGGTAAACTCCAGGTAGACTCCAGGTAGACTCCAGGTAAACTTCCAGGTAGACTCCAGTAGACTCCAGTATAAACTCCAGGTAAACTCCAGGTAGACTCCAGGTAAACTCCAGGTAAACTCCAGGTAAACTCCAGGTAGACTCCAGGTAAACCCCAGGTAGGCTCCAGGTAAACTCCAGGTAGATTCCAGGTAAACTGCAGGTAGACTCCAAGTAGACTCCAGGTAAACTGCAGGTAGACTCCAGGTAGACTCCAGGTAAACTCCAGGTAAACTCCAGGTAGACTCCAGGTAAACTCCAGGTAAACTCCAGGTAGACTCCAGGTAGACTCCAGGTAGACTCCAGGTAAACTCCAGGTACACTCCAGGTAGACTCCAGGTAAACTCCAGGTAGACTCCAGGTAGACTCCAGGTAAACTCCAGGTAAACTCCAGGTAGACTCCAGGTAAACTCCAGGTAAACTCAAGGTAAACTCCAGGTAGACTCCAGGTAAACCCCAGGTAGACTCCAGGTAAACTCCAGGTAGATTCCAGGTAAACTGCAGGTAGACTCCAAGAAGACTCCAGGTAAACTGCAGGTAGACTCCAGGTAGACTCCAGGTAAACTCCAGGTAAACTCCAGGTATAGACTCCAGGTAGACTCTAGGTAGACTCCAGGTAAACTGCAGGTAGACTCCAGGTAGACTCCAGGTAGACTCCAGGTAAACTGCAGGTAGACTCCAGGTAGACTCCAGGTAAACTCCAGGTAAACTCCAGGTAGACTCCAGGTAGACTCCAGGTAAACTCCAGGTAGACTCCAGGTAAACTCCAGGTAAACTCCAGGTAAACTGCAGGTAGACTCCAGGTAGACTCCAGGTAGACTCCAGGTAGACTCCAGGTAAACTTCAGGTAAACTCCAGGTAGACTCCAGGTAGACTCCAGGTAGACTCCAGGTAAACTCCACGTAAACTCCAGGTAAACTCCAGGTAGACTCTAGGTAGACTCCAGGTAGACTCCAGGTAAACTCCAGGTAAACTCCAGGTAGACTCCAAGTAGACTCCAGGTAGACTCCTAGTAGACTCCAGGTAGACTCCAGGTAAACTCCAGGTAAACTCCAGGTAAACTCCAGGTAGACTCCAGGTAGACTCCTAGTAGACTCCAGGTAGACTCCAGGTAAACTCCAGGTAAACTCCAGGTAGACTCCAGGTAAACTCCAGGTAAACTCCAGGTAAACTCCAGGTAAACTCCAGGTAAACTCCAGGTAAACTCCAGGTAAACTCCAGGTAAACTCCAGGTAAACTCCAGGTAAACATGGGGATAATTACATAAAGGTGTTACTCTTATCTTAAACTGTTGTATTTTTACCTCAGAAGGTTAAAATTAACTACAAAAATGATGAGGAAATGAAAATATGACGAGGAATGTGAACCAGAATATGCCACTGCTCGGTACTAGAATATGACACGGGGTCTGAATATGACACTGCTCGGTACTAGAATATGACACGGGGTCTGAAATATGACACTGCTCGGTACTAGAATATGACACGGGGTCTGAATATGACACTGCTCGGTACTAGAATATGACACGGGGTCTGAATATGACACTGCTCGGTACTAGAATATGACACGGGGTCTAAATATGACACTGCTCGGTACTAGAATATGACACGGGGTCTGAATATGACACTGCTCGGTACTAGCATATGACACGGGGTCTGAATATGACACTGCTCGGTACTAGAATAGACACGGGTCTAAATATGATACTGCTCGGTACTAGAATATGACACGGGGTCTGAATATGATACTGCTCGGTACTAGAATATGACACGGGGTCTGAATATGACACTGCTCGGTACTAGAATATGACACGGGGTCTAAATATGATACTGCTCGGTACTAGAATATGACACGGGGTCTGAATAGACACTGCTCGTACTAGAATATGACACGGGGTCTAAATATGAACTGCTCGGTACTAGAATAATGACACGCGGGTCTGAATATGACACTGCTCGGTACTAGAATATGACACGGGGTCTAAATATGATACTGCTCGGTACTAGAATATGACACGGGGTCTAAATATGACACTGCTCGGTACTAGAATATGACACGGGGTCTGAATATGACACTGCTCGGTACTAGCATATGACACGGGGTCTGAATATGACACTGCTTGGTACTAGAATATGACACGGGGTCTAAATATGGCACTGCTCGGTACTAGAATATGACACGGGGTCTAAATATGACACTGCTCGGTACTAGAATATGACACGGGGTCTGAATATGACACTGCTCGGTACTAGAATATGACACGGGGTCTGAATATGACACTGCTCGGTACTAGAATATGACACGGGGTCTGAATATGACACTGCTCGGTACTAGAATATGACACGGGGTCTGAATATGACACTGCTCGGTACTAGAATATGACACGGGGTCTAAATATGACACTGCTCGGTACTAGAATATGACACGGGGTCTGAATATGACACTGCTCGGTACTAGAATATGACACGGGTCTGAATATGACACTGCTCGGTACTAGAATAATGACACGGGGTCTGAATATGACACTGCTCGGTACTAGAATATGACACGCGGTCTAAATATGACACTGCTCGGTACTAGAATATGACACGGGGTCTAAATATGACACTGCTCGGTACTAGAATATGACACGGGGTCTGAATATGAAGATGGTTTGTACAAGAATATGACAGGAGTCTGAATATGACCATGGTCAGTAGCTTCACAAGAATTAACAATCTGATCATGGTTAACAATCTGATCATGGTTAACAATCTGATCATGGTTAACAATCTGATCATGGTTAACAATCTGATCATGGTTGACAATCTGATCATGGTTAACAATCTGATCATGGTTGACAATCTGATCATGGTTAACAATCTGATCATGGTTAACAATCTGATCATGGTTAACAATCTGATCATGGTTGACAATCTGATCATGGTTAACAATCTGATCATGGTTAACAATCTGATCATGGTTAACAATCTGATCATGGTTAACAATCTGATCATGGTTAACAATCTGATCATGGTTAACAATCTGATAAGAGTTAACAATCTGATCATGGTTAACAATCTGATCATGGTTAACAATCTGATAAGAGTTAACAATCTGATCATGGTTAACAATCTGATCATGGTTAACAATCTGATCAAGGTTAACAATCTGATAAGAGTTAACAATCTGATCATGGTTAACAATCTGATCATGGTTAACAATCTGATTATGGTTAACAATCTGATCGTGGTTAACAATCTGATCAATGTTAACAATCTGATAAAAGTTAACAATCTGATCAAGGTTAACAATCTGATAAGTGTTAACAATCTGATCAAGGTTAACAATCTGATAAGAGTTAACAGCTTGGGAAAAGTAATGATTTTTAAGGGTTAAAGATTTGACAATGTTTAACAACATAACATCAAGTAGTTAACAAAGATCAACTACTTGACGAAAGTAAACGATGGGAACAAAGTTAATGAAGGAACAAAGGATTAATGACATCACAAGGGTTAACGACGGGACGATAGTTAATGACGTGACAATGGTTAATAATCTGTCAACAGTTAATGACTTGGTAAATGTTAACAACGGTACAAGGGTTAAGGATACAACAAAGGTTAACAACGGGACAAAAGTTAACATAAGAGTATAAGTATGCGACAAGATTTAATGATGTAATAAGGGTTCAACGGCGCAGAGTTAACGGCATGATGAAAGTAACGTTGGGACGAGAGTTAACGATGTAACAAGCGGTTAACGAAGAGGCAACTATTAATGATATGACAAGGGATGGAACAACGAGCAGGTGACACGAGCAGAACCCACCTGTAGGCTGACACAAGGCGATGCAGAGGGTGACGAGCGATCATGAACGACACTACAGCTGGTCTCATCCTCAACACCCGCAGTAACTCTCCTTCACTTGGTCTGTATATATGTACAAGATAATTAATAGTAATAATCCTATATATATATATATATAATATATATATATATATATATATATATATATATATATATATATATATATATATATATATATATATATATATATATATGTCGTGCCGAATATGTAAAACTGGTCAATTAGCAAGAACTCATTTAAAATTATGTCTTTTGTAAAATTTTCTCTTATACGTTTAAAGATATATTTTTTTCATTAATGTTAATGTAAAAGTTTTTAATTTTGCACCAAAAGAATCTTAGAAAACTTACTTAACCTTATTATAACAAGAACAATTTATTTTAGCCTAACCTAACTAAATATATTTTAAATACGTTTACAGTAATTTAATACTAAACAAACAGAATGAAATATATTTTTTTCGTTAGGTTCAGAACGATTTCTGCGAAATTATTGCATACACAAATTTTTGCTTGTCCTATATGGCAAGATGAGCGTTGCTATTTAAGCCAAGATGGCAAGTTCTGCCTATTCGGCACGAAATTATATTATATATATATATATATATATATATATATATATATATATATATATATATATATATATATATATATATATATATAATATATATATTAATACGTCGGCCGTTTCCCACCGAGGCAGGTTGACCCAAAAAGAAAGAAAAAAAATTTCCTCAAAATATTTTAACCATCACTCCAAAATAATCAGTTTTTGCATAATGGTTCAGATACGACAATTTAGACGTCCCTCCAAACTGCCAATATCTTAAACCCCTCCTTTAAAGTGCAGGCATTGTACTTCTCATTTCCAGGACTTAAGTCCGGTTAACCGGACAAGAGTCTCCAACAGCTCGTCATGTCCCAAAAACACGTTCACGCATTCTTGCTGGAAGTCCAAGCCCCTCGCCCACAAACCCTTCTTTACCCTCTCCGTCCAACTTTCTCGGTGACAACCCCTACCCGCCATCCTTCCCCAACAGATTTATATGCTCTCCAAGTTCTATTCTCTTTAAATAACCAAACCACCTCCACAGCCCTTCTTCAGTTCTCTGACTAATACTTTTAGCAACTCCATACCTCCTCCTAATTTCCACACTACGAATTCTCTGCATAATATTTACACCACACATAGATAGCCCTTAGACACGACATCACTGCCTCCAGCCGTCTCCTCACTGAAGCATTTGCAACCCATGCTTCACACCCATGTAAGAGTGTTGGTATCACTATACTCTCGTACATTTCCTTGTTTGCCTCCAGGGATAACGTTCTTTGTCTCCACAGATACCTCAATGCACTACTCACCTTTTTTCCTTCATCAGTTCTATCTTTTACCTCATCCTTCATAAATACATCCACTGACAAGTCAACTCCCAAATATCTGAAAACATTCACTTCTTCCATACTCCCTCCCTCCAATGTGATATCCAATCTTTCTTTATCTAAATCGTTTGATACCCTCATAACCTTACTCTTATCTATATTCACTTTCAACTTTCTACCTTTACACACACTCCCAAACTCGTATACTAACCTTTGCAACTTTCTTCAGAATCATCCATAAGCACAGTATCATCAACAAAAAGTAACTGTATAAACTCCCATTTTTTATTTGATTCCCCATAATTTAATCCCACCCCTCTCCCGAACACCCTAACATTTACTTCTTTTACAACCCCATCTATAAATATATTAAACCACCATGGTGACATTACACATCCCTGTCTAAGACCTACTTTTACTGGGAAGTAATTTTCCTCTCTCTTACACACCTTAACCTGAGCCTCACTATCCTCATAAAAACTCTTTACAGTATTTAGTAACTTACTACCTATTCAATACACTTACAACACCTACCACATTGCTCCATTATCCACTCTATCTAAATCCATAAATGCAATGAAAACTTCCCTACCTTTATCTAAATATTGTTCACATATATGCTTCAATGTAAACACCTGTTCTACATATCCCCTACCCATTCTAAAGCCTCCTTGCTCATCTGCAATCCTGTTCTCTGTCTTCTAATTCTTTAAATAATAACCCTACCATACACTTTACCTGGTATACTCAATAAACTTATTCCCCTATATTTTTTACAATCTCTTTTGTCTCCCATCCTTTTACATAAAGGAATTATACATGCTCTCTGCCAATCTCTAGGTGCCTTCCCCTCTTTCATACATTTATTAAAAAAAAATACCAACCACTCCAACACTACATCCTCCCTGTCCCGCTTTTAACATTTCTGCCATGATCCTGTCAGTTCCAGCTCCTTTACCCCCTTTCATTCTACGTAATGCCTCATGCACCTCACCCACACTCACATCTTGCTCTTCTTCACTCCTAAAAGATGTTATACCTCCCTGGCCAATGCATGAAATTACCGCTTCCCTTTCTTCATCGACATTTAAAAGTTCCTCAAAATATTCCTGTCATCTACCCAATACCTCCAGTTCCCTATCAACTAACTCCCTTACTCTGTTTTTAACTGACAAATCCAGTCGTTCCCTAGGCTTTCTTAACTTGCTAATCTCACTCCATATTTTTTTCTTATTTTCAGCATAATTCTTGACAGTGCTTCTCTCACTCTATCATCTGCTCTCCTCTTGCACTCTCTCACCACTCTCTTCACCTTTCTTTTACTCTCCATATACTCTGCTACCTTTTTCTCTTTTATCACACCATTTACTTCACCATTCCACCAAGCACTCCTCTTTCCTCCTGCACCCACCCTCCTATAGCTACAAACTTTTGCCCTCTTCAACCCTCTTCAACCCCCACACTACTCATACTTGCACTAACCCACCTTTCTACCAATAGTTGATTATGTCTCACCCTAACTTCCTCTTCCTTTAGTTTATACACTTTCACCTCTCTATTACTTCTTGTTGACATTTTCCTTTTGTCCCATCTACCTCTTACTCTAACTGTAGCTATAACTAAATAATGATCCGATTTATCCGTTGCCCCTCTGTAAACATGTACATCCTGAAGCCTACCCATCAACCTTTTATCCATCAATACATAATCTAACAAACTACTTTCATTACATGCTATATCATACCTTGTATTCTTATTTATCCTCTTTCATAAAATATGTATTACTCATTACCAAACCTCTTTCTACATATAACTTTCTACACACACACACACACACACACACACACACACACACACACACACACACCACACACACACACACACACACACAGTAACAAGGGGAGTTGGAAGTTGAAGACACAGATGAATCACAGCGATGTTAGGAAGTATTTCTTCAGCTACAGAGTAGTCAGGAAGTGGAATAGTTTGGGAAGTGATGTAGTGGAGGCAGGATCCATACATAGCTTTAAGCACAGGTATGATAAAGCTCACGGTTCAGGGAGAGTGACCTAGTAGCGACCAGTGAAGAGAGATCAGTGTTTGTGTATATTTCGCCTGCTCTTGCGAATTCCTTGCATAATATATATATATATATATATATATATTATATATATATATATTATATATATATATATATAAATTATATATATACACATATGTCGTGCCAAATATGTAAAACTTGCGATCTTGGCTTAAATAGCAACGCTCATCTTGCCATATAGGACAAGTGAAAATTTGTGTATGCAATAATTTCGCCAAAATCATTCTGAACCTAACGAAAAAAATATATTTCACTGTGTTTGTTTAGTATTAAATTATTGTAAACAAATCTAAAATATATTTAGTTGCGTTAGCCTAAATTAATTGCTCTTGTTATAATAAGGTTAGGTAAGTTTTCTAAGATTCTTTTGGTGCAAAATTCAAATTTTTTACATTAACATTAATGAAAAAAATATATCTTTAAACGTATAAGAGAAAATTTTAGAAAGGAATTAATTTTAAATGAGTTCTTGCTAATTAACCAGTTTTACATATTCGGCACGATATATATATATATATATATATATATATATATATATATAAATATATATATATATATATATATATATATATATATATATATATATATATATATAATATATATATTTTATTTTTTATATATTTGAGTAACAACACTGTGCTAGCCAAGGATTCGAACCTAAGTTGTACTGGCGTGCCTCATGGTAAGCGAGAACCACATGACGCTTTAAGCCACAGGGCCACCCAACCTTGTTGGGTGGTCCTCTGGTTTAAAGCGTCATGTGGTTCTCGCTTACCATGAGGCAGGCCAGGACAACATGGGTTCGAATCCTTGGCTAGCACAGTCTTGTTATTGATCAATACCACTCGTTCGTGGTTACAATAATATATATATATATATATTTTATATATATATATAATATATATATATATATTATATATATATATATAATATATATATAGCAGTGGAACATTGAATACGAGTGTCCCAACTTGCGAGTCTTTTAATACGAGCCGTCCCTGGGTCGATTTTTTGCTCTGAGTTAGGAGCCAGCTCATCCCTCCCACTTCCCCTTCAACCCATGATTTCATGCTTTAATTCCATGGAAATCATTCTCTTTTTCTTGTCAGTAATAATAATAATAATATAATAGTAATGATAATATAATATTATTACAGTCAAGTCGCTCAGTAAGTCAATCAAGTCACTCAAAAAGTCAGTCAAGTCACTCAGTAAGTCAGTCATTCAGTAAGTCAGTCATTCAGTCACACAAACTCATGTTAACCTCTTTTTCTGTGTACAAACTAACACTTCAGTTACGGCTACAGGTTATCTCTTGTCTAATATTTTTGTTAATTCTAAGACTTAAGTGCTTATACCTCTTCATGCCACTTTCAGCAACACTGGTATATCTACTGGGTGCCACTTTCAGCAACACTGGTATGGCGACTGGGTGCCACTTTCAGCAACACTGGTTTTTTGGCCTAGGTTTTTAAAATTTTTTTGGGCAAAACTTTTTTCTTAACTTTGTTACTTTAAAACGGTATGGGAAATTTGGGTTTTTTTTTAAAATTTTTGGTATTCCTTTTATTTTGGGTTTAAATTTTTAAAAAAATTTTTTTAAAAAATTTTTTATTTTAAAAAATTTTATTTATTTTTAATTTTAAAATTAAAATTATTTATTTTTTAATTTGGCCAACACTGGTATGGCCCAAAAATTGGGGTCCCCTTTCAGGAAAAACCACGGGCTTTTCCCACGGGGCCCCCCCTTTTTGGGTTCGGGGTTTTTTGGCTCTGGGTTTCCCTTTCGGGCCAAAAAATTGATTGGCCTTCTGGGTTTTTTATTTCAAAACCCACTGGTTTGGGAAAAAATTTTTTTAAATTTTAAAATTAAAATTTATTTTATTTAAAATTATTTTTATGGGGGGCCACTTAATTCGGGGCAAAATTGGTTTTTATGGCCCCCCTGGGTTTTTTGTCCTTTAACCCCATCACCCCCCCTTTCCCTTAAATCCCCTTTGTTTCATTTTAACCAGGGAAATCTTTTTTTTCTTGCCATTTTTAAAAAATGGAAAGGGAAAATTTTTTCCACTTTCAGCAACATTCCGGTATGGCAACTTGGGTTTGCCATTGCAGCAACAAATATGGCCCCCGGGTGTTTTTTAAAAACCCTTTGGTTTGGGCTACGGTTATTTTTTGCAATTTTTTTTGGTTTTTTATATTTGGGTTTGTTTCCCCTTTCAGCAAAAAAACTGGTTATTGGGGGTTTTCACTTTCAGAAAACATGGTTTTGGCAAGGGGGGTGACTTTCAGAAAACACTGGTTTTTGGCTACTGGGGGGCCATTTTTCGGGAAAAACACTGGTAGGGCCCCTCCTGGGGGGGTCACTTTCAGCAACACTGGTTATGGCTAGGGTTTGCCACTTTCAGCAACTTGGAAATTGGCTACGGGGGTTGCCACTTTCGGGGCAACTTTTGGGTAGGCTATTTGGGTTTGCCACTTTCAGCAACAGGGTTTTTTGGTACGGGTGCCATTTTCCCAGAAACCCACTGGTATGGCTACGGGGTGTCACTTTAGAAAACACGGTATGGCAAAGGGGTGCACTTTCAGCAAAAATGGTATGGTTTATGGGTGCCACTTTCAGCAACACGGGTTTATGGTTTACGGGGGGTTCCCAAACTTTCAGCAACAGGGTTTTTTGGTTTACTGGGTGTCATTTTCAGCAACACGGGTTTATGGCTACGGGGTGTAAATTTCAGAACACTGGAAAGGCACTGGGTCCCATTTTTCAGAAACATGGTATGGCTACGGGGGTGCCATTTTTCAGAAAACCTGGTATGGCACGGGGTGTCATTTTTCAGCAACACTGGTATGGCAAACTGGGTGCCCTTTCAGAAACACGGGTAAGGTTTACTGGGTCCCAAATTTTCGAAAAAACGGGTATGGCTACTGGGTCCCCACTTTCAGAAACCACGGTATGGCTACTGGGGGCCAAATTTTTCAGAACAAGATAGGGAAATTTAAATTTCTTAAACACAATTGCAAAACAGGTAATTGGGAATTTAAAAAATCTTTTTTTTGGGGGGGGGCCGGGGGGATTTCGCCCTGGGATGGAGGGTTGATTTGGGGGGTGGTTAGGGGTGGTGACTTTTAAGGAAATGGTAGGTTTGTTTTGCCTTTGGGGAATGGTAGGTTGTTTTGGTTTTGGGGAAAGGGTTTATTGGTTGGGGGGGTTTAGGGGATGGTCTGGGTTGTGTTTTGGGGGAAATGGTATTGGTTGGGGGTTTTGGGGGGAAAATGGTATTGGTTGGGGGGTTTTTGGGGAAATGGTATTGGGTTAGGGGGGTTTGGGGAACCGGGTTTTGGGGGTTGGGGGGGGTAATTTAGGGGGGGGTTTGGGGGGGGGGGTGGTATTTTGGGGGGGTGGAAACTGGGTTTGTTTTGGTGGGGGGGGGATGGTGATTTTGGGGGGTTGGGTAATGGGGGTTGTTTCCCCCTGGAAATGGTAAGGGTTGTTTTGGGGAAATGGGGGGTTTGGTTGGGGGGTGGTTTTTTGGGGAAATGGTATTGGTTGGGGGGTTTTGGGGTTGGTTATTGTTTGGGGGTTTGGATGGGAATGGAAGGGGGTTTTTGTTTTAAAACCTGGGGGGGGAAAGGGGTGATTTGTTTTTTTTGGGGGGGAAGGGGTTGATTTGTTGGGGTTGGTAGG
The DNA here is from genome assembly GCF_026875155.1 of Cherax quadricarinatus. Lineage (NCBI taxonomy): Eukaryota > Metazoa > Arthropoda > Malacostraca > Decapoda > Parastacidae > Cherax > Cherax quadricarinatus. The sequence goes on along the minus strand of NC_069459.1, from coordinate 20,334,814 downwards.
GGGGGTATTTGTGTTGGGGGGGGTTTTTAAAAAATGGTAGGTTTGGGGTGTTTTGGGGGTTTGGGGGGAGGGGTTGATTTTTGGGGCCCTGGTAGGGTTGGGTTGTTTTGGGGTTTGGTACTGGGGATTTAAAAAGGTAGGGGTTGGGGGTTTTTGGGGGTGGTAGGTTTTTGGGGGTTTGGGGAAATGGTAGGTTGGGTGTTTTAGGGGATGGTAGGGTGTTTTGGGGGGGTTTTGGGGGGATTGGGTTGTTTGGGGTGGGGGGGTGGGTGATTTGTTGGGGGGGGGGAGGGGTGATTTGATTGGTTTTGGGGGGTTTAGGGGATGGTAGGTTTGGGGTGTTTTGGGTGGGTACTGGGGGGGTATTTGTGTTGGGGGGTTGGGGTTGAATTTTGGGGGGTTGGTAGGGGGGGGTTTAAAAAGGTTTGGGTTTTGGGGCCCCTTTGGTAGGGCATGGGTGATTTGGGGGGTTTGGTAGGGGGGGTAATTTTTCCCCCGGGGGTTTTGGGGGGTTGGGTTTGTTTTGGGGGTTTGGTTTGGGGGGTATTTGGGGTTGGTTGGGGGGGGTATTTGGGGGGTTGGTAGGGGGGTTTTAAAAAAGGTTGGTTGGGGGGGTTTAGGGGATGGTAGGGTTGTTTTTGTGGTAGGGGGTTTGGTTTAAAAAAGGTTGGTTGGGGGTGGGGGGGGAATGGGGGGGTTTGGGGTTGGGTTGGGTGGGGATGGTAAGGGTGTTTGGGGGTGGTTAGGGGGATTTGGGGTTTTTTTTGGGGGGGTAGGGGGGGTTTGAGGGTGGTTGGTTGGGGGTTTTTGGGGGAAATGGTATTGGTTGGGGGGGGGGTTTTTTAGGGGATGGATGGGTTGTTTGGGGAAAAGGGGATGGTAGGGTGTTTGGGGGTGGTAGGGATTGGGGGGTTTTGGGGGGGTTGGTAGGGGGGGTTTAGGGGGTTTTGGGGGGGGTTTGGGGGAAATGGTATGGTTTGGGGGTTTAAAAGGGTTTAGGTTGGGGTGGTTGCGGGGTTTGGGGGAATTTATTTTTTTGGGGGTTTGTTAGGGGGGTGGGTTTTTTGGGGGGGGGGGGGGGGTTGTTTTGGGGGGGGTTTGGGGGGTGGGGGAGGTTGTGTTGGGGGGGGGGGTTAGGGGATGGGTGGGTTTGTTGGGGGTGGTAGGGTGGTGAGGTTGTGTTGGGGGGTTTGGAGGGGTTTGGTGAGGTTGTTTTGGGGGGTGGTGGGGGATGGTGGGGGTTGTTTGGGGGTGGTAGGGGAGGGTGGGGGTTTGTTGGGGGTGGTAGGGGATGGTGAGGTTGTTTTGGGGGGTGGTGGGGAGGGTTTGGGTTGTGGGGGGGGTGGTGGGGAGGGTTTGGGGTTGGGTTTTGGGGGGTTTTGGGTTTGGTAGGGGTGGTGAGGTTGTTTTTGGGGTGGTAGGGGATGGTGGGGGTTTTTTTGGGGGGGGGTGGGGGGTGGTGAGGTTGTGTTGGGGGTGGTAGGGAGGGGGAGGTTGTTTTTGGGGGGGGTTTGGGGGGATGGTGAGGTTGTGTTGGGGGTGGAAGGGGATGGTGAGGTTGTGTTGGGGGTGGTAGGGGATGGTGAGGTTGTGTTGGGGATGGTAGGGATGGTGAGGTTGTGTGGGGTGGTAGGGGATGGTGAGGTTGTGTTGGGGGTGGTAGGGGATGGTGAGGTTGTTGTTGGGGGTGGTGGGGGGTGGTTGGGTTGTGTTGGGGGTGGTAGGGGATGGTGAGGTTGTGTTGAGGGTGGTAGGGATGGTGATGTTGTGTTGGGGGTGGTAGGGACTGGTTGAGGTTGTGTTTGGGGGGTGGTAGGGGGTGGTGAGGTTGTGTTGGGGGGTGGTAGGGGATGGTGAGGTTGTGTTGGTGGTGGTAGGGGATGGTGAGGTTGTGTTGGGGGTGGTAGGGGATGGTGAGGTTGTGTTGGGGGTGGTAGGGGATGGTGAAGTTGTGTTGGGGGTGGTAGGGGATGGTGAGGTTGTGTTGGGGTGGTAGGTGATGGTGAGGTTGTGTTGGAGGGGGGTAGGGGATGGGGAGGTTGTGTTGGGGGTGGTTAGGGGGTGGTGAGATTGTGTTGGGGGTGGTAGGGGATGGTGAGGTTGTCTTGGTGGTGGTAGGGGATGGTGAGGTTGTTTTGGGGGTGGTAGGGGATGGTGAGGTTGTGTTGGGGGTGGTAGGGGATGGTGATGTTGTGTTGGGGGTGGTAGGGGATGGTGAGGTTGTGTTGGGGTGGTTAGGGGATGTGAGGTTGTGTTGGGGGTGGTAGGGGATGGTGAGGTTGTTGGGGTGGTGTAGGGATGGTGAGGTTGTGTTGGGGTGGTAGAGGATGGTGAGGTTGTGTTGGGGGTGGTAGGGGATGGTGGGTTGTGTTGGGGGTGGTAGGGGATGGTGAGGTTGTGTTGGGGGTGGTAGGGATGGTGAGGTTGTGTTGGTGGTGGTAGGGGATGTGAGGTTGTTTGGGGGTGGTAGGGGGTGGTGAGGTTGTGTTGGGGGTGGTAGGGGATGGTGAGGTTGTGTTGAGGGTGGTAGGGGTGGTGAGGTTGTGTTGGGGGTGGTTAGGGGATGGTGAGGTTGTGTTGGGGGGTGGTAGAGGGGTGGTGAGGTTGTGTTGGGGGTGGTAGGGATGGATGGTGAGGTTGTGTTGGGGTGGTAGGGGATGGTGAGGTTGTGTTGGTGGTGGTAGGGATGGTGAGGTTGTGTTGGGGGTGGTAGGGGATGGTGAGGTTGTGTTGGGGGTGGTAGGGGATGGTGAGGTTGTGTTGGGGTGGTAGAGGATGGTGAGGTTGTGTTGGGGGGTGGTAGGGATGGTGAGGTTGTGTTTGGTGGTGGTAGGGGATTGGTGAGGTTGTGTTGGGGGTTGGTAGGGGATGGTGAGGTTGTCTTGGTGGTGGTAGGGATGGTGAGGTTGTGTTGGGGGTGGTAGGTGGATGGTGAGGTTGTGTTGGGGGTGGTAGGGGATGGTGAGGTTTTGTTGGGGTGGTAGGGTGGTGAGGTTGTGTTGGGGGTGGTAGAGGACGGTGAGGTTGTGTTGGGGGTGGTAGGGGATGGTGAGGTTGTGTTGGGGGTGGTAGGGGGATGGTGAGGTTATGTTGGGGGTGGTAGGGGGTGGTGAGGTTGTGTTGGGGGTGGTAGGGGATGGTGAGGTTGTGTTGGGGGTGGTAGGGGATGGTGAGGTTGTGTTGGGGGTGGTAGGGGGTGGTGAGGTTGTGTTGGGGGTGGTAGGGGATGGTGAGGTGGTGTTGGGGGTGGTAGGGGATGGTGAGGTGGTGTTGGGGGTTGGTAGGGGGGCAGGGCTCCCCACAACATGGCGCCGCTTGAGCAAAAGAGAATTTTTTTTCCTTCCCACAAACTGAACAATGTTAAATTAATTATACAACGTGTTACATAAAAATGTGCAGCAATTCTTCAATGGCGGTCTACTGTATTATTATAATAACGATAGAGCTTCAGTTCCCTAAATTAATAATAATAATAATAATAATAATAATAATAATAATAATAATAATAATAATAATAATAATAATAATGTAATACTGCTACTAATAATATATTATTTTATTTTATTATCACACTGGCCGATTCCCACCAAGGCAGGGTGGCTCGAAAAAGAGAAACTTTCACCATCATTCACTCCATCACTGTCTTGCCAGAAGGGTGCTTTACACTACAGTTTTTAAACTGCAACATTAACACCCTTCCTTCAGAGTGCAGGCACTGTACTTCGCATCTCCAGGACTCAATCCGGCCTGCCGGTTTCCCTGAACCCCTTCATAAATGTTACTTTGCTCACACTCCAACAGCACATTAAGTATTAAAAACCATTTGTCTCCATTCACTTCTATCAAATACGCTCATGCACGCTGGCTGGAAGTCCAAGCCCCTCGCACACGAAACCTCCTTTACCCCCTCCCTCCAACCTTTCTTAGGCCGACCGCTACCCCGCCTTCCTTCCACTACAGATTGATACACTCTTGAAGTCACTCTGTTTCGCTCCATTCTCTCTACATGTCCGAACCACCTCAACAACCCTTCCTCAGCCCTCTGGACAACAGTTTTGGTAATCCCGCACCTCCTTCTAACTTCCAAACTACGAATTCTCTGCATTATATTCACACCACACATTGCCCTCAGACATGACATCTCCACTGCCTCCAGCCTTCTCCTCGCTGCAACATTCATCACCCATATAAGAGCAATGGTAAAACTATACTCTCATACATTCTTGTTTCGGGTATATATTACTATTATTATTATTATAACGATAGAGCTTCAGTTCCCTAAATGTGGAAATTTGTCTGGACTGCCTCCATGTGAGTCGTCTACCCTAGCAAGCTTTGTTGACACCGAGCGCTGAGGCTGGTACCTCAGCCTCACAAGTGGCTTATAGGACACATTTCCATAAATGATTGATGTTGCAAGAAATCTCACCTGCATGCACGAATAAAGGACTAACTTACTTGATGTTGGAGAATGTATCCCAGTCTTCAACCACCCTAAGCTTTAGCCCCTCTGGACTTCCCCTCAGAACCACGTGCAACCGGGAACCTTAATTCCTGCAATATTCAGTCGGTATTAGTGACCTGCCTGTACCTCAGAAATTCCTGTTTCCAAGGGGTTGTGTATCCCCTAGTACAACTATGCAGAAAGTGACACTAGCTTCTAAGCTTAAGAACGAGGAGACGCCTGCACGTACCGATCATTGGCCGTCCGACTGCACAAAGACCCACAGTTCAACTCACTTGCAAATTTTCCCTAGAAACTGGCCAGAATACTGAGAAAGAAAGGGAGATCTCATCTTACTGTATGGGCCTGATGGAGGAGGTCATCTACAGTACTTCGAGGTGCCTCTACCAGATTTCCCCAGGGCCTAGTATGTGTAGACACCTGGGGTGCCGCCCTGATGTTCACGACAGTGTGCCTTGTTCGGAGTTTCGACAAAGAAGGAGGCACTGTGGTCTCAAAACCCCATGCCTCGTCGTTGAAACTTGGGCTGCCAGTTCTCCGTAGCTAACATAACCTAGTGTTTGCCTATATTACCGGCGTATTACTACCTATGTTAAGGTCTTAGGTCTACATTATTATTATCTACAGTTGCCTCAATAGTTCTAATATTAATTTACTAACACTATAAACTACCTACCACTTCCTTGAAGGGTGAATCTATTAATTAAAATGTACCTTCCAACCACCTTCACCAACCCGGGTGGATGTAAGGGCCAGCAGAACTCAGACGGCCTTTCCGTGGAATATTAGGGCCTTCATACGACATATCTGCCCTGTGGAACTTTAGGACCTAATAAGTTTCCACACTAAATTAATAATAATAATAATAATAATAATAATAATAATAATAATAATAATAATAATAATAATAATAATAATAATAATAATAGAGCTTCAGTTCCCTAAATTAATAATAATAATAATAATAATAATAATAATAATAATAATAATAATAATAATAATGCATAATACATGTGTAATAATTCAGATAGCTTCTGCCACTGCCACTTTCTCTGCCACCATATTATGGCCTATTTTATTCATGTTTCTGTGCTAATTATCTTGTTCATTATGTCATATTAGATGAATTGTGATAGATAAATAAGCCATACAGTTGATAATAGCATTATATTCAAGTATTTTTTCTGGTCTCTCCAGAGTGCAGGAACGAATTAATGGCTTTTCAATTAATATAAATGAGGAAAATTAATTTGATATACGAGTAAATTGAGTTACGAGCTAGCTCCTGGAATGGATTAAACTTGTAAGTCACGGTTCCACTGTATATATATATTTTAATCTTCCGAAGCTATAGTGCCTAATAGGTGCTTAATGTGTCGATATGGGTCAAAAATGTATTTGAAAATGGAACAGAACCAACAGGGAAGCTCTGCGCCTGCATTGATAGGCAGGGGAGAGGTCGAGACAGGGCATCAGGGAGCGGGAGTGTTTGGAATGGAGTTTAGAGGCTGTGAAAACATGGGACCAGGAAATTGGCGTTCACGGCGGCCTAAGCATTAATATAGGCCTCACTTCATAATAGGAAGTGTCAAAACTGTTCCTGGTGAAGAGTGAGGGAACGTGATTTACGGGACCACCGTAATAAAGTGGTAAAATTAGTGAATAATGGTAGGACCGTGGTGACTGGTGCGCCGCCATAGAGTGTGTCCAGGGGAAAATACCCGTGATTTAATCATCACTCATTGGTCTCAGATCTTAATGGAGTGACCTCTAATGTGCATAATAATTATGAGACATTAAATCGTCTTGTGAATTGTAATGTAACCAGTGATAATAACACTCTAAACCGGGACAAACCAATGGATACCTCATCCTGCTGGAATAAGAACCGTGTCGGTGTAGCAGGACATCGAAATGAGATGGTGAATGGAGGAAATAAGGAGCATCAATCACTCACAGTTAAGTAACCCTTCTAGTTATAACAGTTAGGTGTGTTGTAACTGGATAGGGTGTGGGTGATCCAGCTACATCAAGTGACCACCAGAGAATATCTGGTAAGTGGTGGTATTATATACAAGTGTTTTTTCCTTGATGGATATGTACATGTGCAACCTACCCCCCCTTCATTCAGTTAAACTAATATAATCTATACAGTCCACAATTAATTAGTAGCGCCGTACTTGCGGGTGCTACCCGTCATACTGGTCTTGGATAGATATGGGTAAGCTTGTGAGGTCGAAGGAACCACCTGCAGTGACCAGGGGTTCAATCCCGGCCGGGGGTATGGTCTACATGGGGTGACTACGGTAAACAATATGGTTGTTGTCTCCCAATGAGATTACTTGTATGAACGCAATGTTGAGATACATACAGGTAACCCCTATAAATTTTTCCATATATATATATATATATATATATATATATATATATATATATATATATATATATATATATATATATATATATATATATATATATATATATATATATATATATATGCAAAACAACCACTGTGAAAGAGTAGTGAAATTCCAAGCGCTTTCGTGACTACTCACATTGTCAAGGAACTATGAAAGTAATACATCAAAGGAAGGCAATTAAAGGGCTTAGATCACACCTCACAGCCAACTCCCACAACAATGAAACACCTGACGCGGGACAATACCGGACTCATAAGAAAAAAGGAACACTGCAGTAGGTCCGCTGGTCCAACTAGACAGGTCCTCACGACAACCCACTAAGAAATTATTCTACCCAAGAAATAAGGTTTATTATTTGTCCAATGTATTATTAAACTCTAACCAAATTTTATTAATTATAAATTAATCTAATTTATACAAACCTAAGGAAATATTCATATTATTTTCAAAACTGCTTTTTATGAAACAAGATTCAATTATATTTCTGTCAACCATGGACTTGCTTGATACAACTTTCTCAACTTTTTGAAAATCAATTGGATGGTTAAAGTCTCTCACATGAATAAATAGAGCATTGGAATCTTGTCCAGTTCTAATGCTATATTTATGTTGTTTTAATCTAAGTTCGAGACTTTTACCAGTTTGACCGTAATAAACTTTATCGCAAATTTTATAAGGAATCTTACAGACACATCCGTCAGCATTTTGGGGGGAATTCTTTATCAAAGGTTTTTTTACTGTATCAAGATTTTTAAATACAACTTTAATATTAAAAGTCTTAAGAAGAGAAGGCATATCCACCAAGTTTTCATGGTAAGGGAGAACCAACATATTTTTAGTTGAATAAGGTTGGTTGTCCCTTTTTGGGTTGTAGAAAGTATTTCTAGCAATTTTAATTGATTTATCAATTACATTTCTCGGGTATTTCAGATCACTGGCTATTTCATAAATTTTTTATATTTCTTCATCTATGAACTCTGGACTACAAATACGTAAAGCTCTCAAAAACATTGATGAGAAAACAGACAGTTTAACTTTATCTTGATGGGAAGAATAATAGTGTACATAGGAACAGTTATTTGTAGGTTTTCTGTAAATTTTAAATTTAAATTCATTATTACTCTTAATAATTAAAACTTCTAGAAAAGGCAATGAGTTATTTTCCTCTAACTCAACAGTGCCATTCGCTGCCTGGATGAGGTAGAGTGCAGTCGTGCTTTGCACCCCTCTACTGTTTTCCCAGACGAGCTACTCAGTCAACAACATGGCGCCAGGTGTGCGCAGAAGGGTGAATACTGTGGGCATTGAGCTTATTAGTGGGGCTTTAACGCCTACGTCAGTTGATGTGTTATTGCCCAAAATTGTGAGAGAGACATACGGCATCAGAGACGAGGATTTGTATGGAGTGGCACTGAACGGTGTGTATAGAATATTCGTGAAGGTGCTAACTGCTCAAGTATACGAGGCGTTGGTGGATCGTTATCAAGATGTCAGCATTAACGTAACACCGGCAGTGAGGGTCAAGTTGACGGATGTATCACGACATTATTCGTGGGTTAAGCTCCGAAACGTGCCTTTTGAGGCTGATGAAGTGGATATACGCAATGTTTTCGAACGTTATGGCACTGTACATCTGGCCCAACCTGGTAAATGGGTAAAAGGAGCTTACACAGGTTATCCTGAGGGTTCTTTCAATCTCAAGATGACGCTAAGGCATCCTATACCCTCGTATGTATATCTCGAGGAGTTTAGAACCCAGGTAATGGTAGCGTATGCTGGGCAGAGGCGTACATGCCGACTGTGTGGCGAATTTGACCATATGGCGGCAGACTGTGGCAAGCGGAATATGGCTCCTGGGCCGGCAAGGGGCGCAGCACCTGTCCGTGAGAAACCGATGCCTGAGGAAGAACGGAGGCAAGGAGGAGGGCGTGGTCGCTTGTGGAGTGAAGAGGTGATGGCTCCTCCTGTGGAATCAGAAGAATTGGAGATCCATGAATCACCTGGCCCATCAACAGTACAGCTGCCAAGTGAAGAGGTGCAGGTGGGTGCAGAAGTGAAAGCTATTGAGGAGGAGTTGGAGACGGTGATACAGGCTATGTTAGAGTCTACGGAGGTGGAGAGTCACAGTGAGCAGGAACCTGGGATCAGGGCAGAAGGTGTGTGCAGGAGGGGGGAGGATCAGGTGGCACCTGTGATGGACAGTGTAAGTGTCATGGAAGGACATGGAGGCGGATTAAGGGTGGTAGAGGTGGAAGTCCATTGTGCTGGCTCCCAGGACTCAGATATGGAAACTGAAGGAGCTACAAGGAAAAGGGCAGCAGCGTCAGATTCGGACGATGTTCTGACGCCGGCGCAAAGGCCAGGAAAAAAGACATGGGGTTATGGTGCTCAGAGTGACTCTACGAGAGGGCCACAACAGAAGGGGGGGGATGGTTGGGAAGGAGGGTGGAGTATGTGGCAAAGGCAAAGCCCAGGGAAATGGTTTGAAAGGGAAGTCATGACATGAGGCGGGGAGGGAAACTTTAAGCCGGCCTCAGGTGTGTAACAATAAATATTAATGGTCTGTGTGATGGTGTTAAACGTGAGTGCTTCAGGATGTTTTTGAATAGGTACAAGATTGACGTAGCTTTTGTGCAGGAGCACAATTTTAAGCTTGGTCGTGAATTAGAGGTGCCTGGGTATCAGGCTTATGTGTTGCCGTCTGAGCGCTTAAAAGGAGGAGTGGGTGTGTTGATCAGGGAGGTGAGCCCGTTTGTATTGCACAGGAAAGAGGGGGGGGAGGGGGGAGAGTATTACGTGTGGAAGGATGGTGGATGGGAGAGAGAGTGGCGTTTGTGTGTGTGTATGCCCCAGCAGAAAGTGACGTGAAAGTGAAGATGGATTTTGTGCGTGAGGAGCTCGTGTACTACCTACGCACGTTACCGTCGGTGGCGATTGTGGGGGGGGGATTGGAATTGTGTAGTTAAGAGGGCAGACGTGGAACCCAGAGGAGCGGGATATTTTTCCTCAGTCTTGGGAGGCCTGCTTAGAGACCTTCAGTTACGTGATGCTTTCGGGGGAGGTCTGTGGGAGGTGGAACATACGTTTATAAGAATGGGATATGCGGCTCGTTTGGACAGGTTATATTTATCTCAGAGGATTTTGGTAGAGTCTTTTAAAACTATTGAGATGGTGTCTTCTGATCATAGGGCGGTATTAGTGGAGGTGGGGTGGGATGCTTTGGCTCGTAGGCAGGGAAGTTATTGGAAACTGAACACGATGGTTTTGAGGGATAGGGAGGGATTGGAAGGTTTTGCAGTATTTTGGGAACAGCTCTGGGCAGACAGAAGGACTGAGGAGGATGTGGTAGGATGGTGGGATAGTGTGGCTAAAGTAAGAATACGTCAATTTTATGTGAGGGAGGGTAAACGCATAAATCAATTGCGGTATGGTTTGTCAAATTATTTAGAATCTAGATTACGGGATTGTTACAAGGGGGGAGCTGTGGCCGGGGTGTACCCAGTGGAGGATATACACATGTTGAAGGGCAGGATAAGGGATTTACAAGAAGAACGTTTTGCAGCGGTACGTATACAGGCGGGGTTGGACGAAGTACTATGGGGCGACAAGCCATCGGCTTGTGTGCTGCGAGGACAGAAGGTACGACAGCAAACGACTACAATACCGGGATTCCAAGTCATTTCTTTGGTGGGGGGGTTTAGAGAGGGACAGGTATTACGGGAAACCACGGGGATGAGTGCATATGCAGATAGATGGTTTGAGGAATATGGGAAAAGTAGCGGGGTAGATGGAGAGGTTCTTGGGCAGGTATGTGAGTATGTGCCATGCAAACTGGGGAGGAGTGATCGGGAGGCACTGGGTGGGGTCATTGAGGAGGAGGAAATATGGAGAGCCCTTATGGACATGAGGAAGGGAAAGGCACCCGGGATCGATGGTTTACCAAGTGAATTTTATGTACAGCACTGGGATCTGCTTAGGGGTTTCCTAGTAGAGTTAATGAATACCATGAAGGAAGGAGGTAAGATGGGAGAATCACAGGCAACGGTGGTGGTGGTGTTGGTCCCGAAGGGTAAACAGCAGAGTACCCTTCGGGATTACCGAGCCATTTCGTTGCTTTGTGCTGATTATAAATTGTTCACGAAAATTCTTGGGAATCGGCTTAAATGTGTTGTGGGGAGGGTCGTGTTTGAGTCTCAGTTTGGGTTGCCTGGTAGGTCAATGGGCGAGGGCCACGGGATCATAAAGGGGTTCCTGGAGGACATGGAAAGGGGAAGAGGGGCGTTGGTGGCGTTGGATTGGCAAGGGGCTTATGACAGGGTGGAAAGAAAGGCTTTGAGGGATATTCTCCTACGACAGGGGTTTGGCGAAGAAATAGTGGGGTGGGTGGATACGTTGTACTCAAACGCGAAGGTAAGGGTGCAAATCAATGGGTGTGTGGGGGAGGGAGTCACCATGGAGCGAGGTCTTCGGCAGGGATGTCCATTATCACAACTTTTGTTTGCATGTGTTCAGGATCCCTTTTATAGGATGGTGGAGGATCGTCTAAGGACAGGGGATGGGGATGGTGAGCAGAAGTCTTGGCCTGGTTTGGTGGGCTATGTTGATGATACAACTATTTTGGTGAGTGAGGAGACACGGTTAGGACTTTTGGAGGAAGTTGTACACAATTTTGGGAGAGCTACTGGGATGAAGGTAAATCTGGAAAAGTCAATGATAATGGGGTTGGGAGAGTGGGCAGGGAGATTAGATTGGGGATGTGATGTTGTGCAGCGGAGAACCAGGAGTCTGAAAATCTGCGGTGTCATGTATGAGGCTGACCTGAGTGCTGCAAGGATTAGCAATTCGAATAGGATGGTGGAACAGGTGCAGCGACCTTTGGGAATGCTGTGACCGCACCATTTAACCCTTAGGCAACGTGCAATCGTCATCAATGTATTACTATATAGTAAAGTCTGGTTTGTTTCGGCAGTGATGCCGTTAACAGGAACAGCGATCACGAGTATTCTTAGAATGGTGTTCAAATTTTTGTGGGGCTCAGGGTGCAACTGGTTGCGAAGGGAGGTAGTGACATTGCTGGTATGTAGGGGAGGGTTAGGTTTGTTGGACTTGAGAAAGCGCGTGAAATGTGTTTTTATTAAGAGGGAAGTGATAAGTGCAGGTGCATGGAGGGGGGGGGGCAGCTAGATAAGGTACATGCTCACCTGAGGAAATGGTATGGAGGGGCGGAAATGAAGGAATGTGAAACAGTGTTACGTGCTTTAGTGTTAGCCAGGGAACCGGGAAAAGTAAAGGTGGGAACTTTATGTAAATTGTTAGAGAGAAATGTAGTGGCGCCAGTTGAAGGGATCTACCCCATGTATGCATGGGATGTAATATGGCGAAGATTTAGTAAATTAAGGATACGACCTAGGCCACGTGAGGTTATGTATCGTTTCCTGCATGGGATTTTGCCATCGGGAGCGATGCTCCGAGATAGGAGGGTTATCGAGGGTGGGGGGTGTGGCAGATGCAGTGGGGAAGAGACTGCATATCATGTTGTCTATTTTTGTGAAGGTTTGGAGTGCATCAGGGTATGGATGAATAAGGTTGTGGTGAGGGTGGGGGGTCAAGGTGTGTCGGTATTGCGAGCGTTGAGTCTTGATATGAGTGGTGTGGATGAGGGTGTGGTAAGGGGTTTAACATATGTAATCGTGGACTACATATATGTTTTGTGGGGTATGAGGGGGAAGGAGGGTGGGGATGTGCTGAGAAGGACTTTGGCGGCGACGTTTTATCGAACCTTGTGTCGCAATAGAGACATTTTTGGGAAAAGGTGGGATGAGGTTTTTTCCGAGGGTTATAGAGGCCTAACAATAGGGAATTTATTGGCGTTATAAGGGGTTTTAACTGCCGGGGTGAGTAGGGTGGTATAAGGGAGGGGGGGTTCATGGGTATTCAACGGGCTCACCTCCTTGGGTGAGCAATGATGGGTGATTGGGTGTGATTGGAGGTACTCGTGTGGGACTAGATGAGAGGTTGTGAAAGATTAGTTTAGCTTAGTTCCCTTGATGGGGAAGGTGTAAATGGCAGTTTAAATATATAAATTATATAATATGTATATTTTCCTTTGGTAGCGTATAATGTTTCGCTTGTACTGGTCTTGCAATTGAATTTTAAACTTTTCTTGAGAGGATATTCCTTTCACTATGTACCTTGAAGAACTGAGTTATTTTTGCATTTTTGTTATGCGTTCCTGCATCAGATTTAAAGTAATTTCCTATTATGTAAACGTGTGTGGATAAGGATTAGTTCTCTAGATTAAAATTTTTGTACCTATATTAGTAAGTAATACTAGTTAGGCACGTGCTAGAAGGCACAGCGAAAGTATAGTCTTGTGGAATGTATGTTACGTTATTGGTAAGTTTGTATGTGGCGTGTTAGGTGTTATAAGGAGTTTGGAGTTGTTAAGTTACTAAAATCATGATGAACCTTTTGGATAATACTTATTTATGTTTTAGTCTCGGGTTCTTTAAATAATTTACATAGCCTAGTATTGTACCGCTAATGTAGCATGTGGTGTATTATCTTGCATTTTGAGTGTGAACTTCACGATATGCAATGTTTTGAATGTTTGTAATTCATGGTTAACATTAATATTTGATATCATATTGGTGGTGTATATTCTTCTACTTATTACAGTGTATGTGTATAGGAATGTAATGTTTCATATCTGTTTTAGTCTGTAAATTTGTGTTTTTGTGTCTTGTTCATGCACTACCAACTTTTAGGTTTTGATGAGGTCAGTGTATGACCATTTATTAGGATAATTCAATGTATGTTATTTAGAACGAGGACTGTACATACGGGGAGGGGGGGGGGTAGAAGTGTCAGCTGTGTCTGCACTGGCAATAATGATTATTATAAAAGGAGGGTTTGTAGGTTATGTATATGGTTGTGGGTTATGTATATGGTTGTAATATGGCCATGATCAATGGTGTTCTTAAAATGTACCGGGATTGTGTACTAGAGGTTTTGTAATATCTAGTATGGTTTTTAATTTTATACTCTTATACATTATTGTATTTGCTCTGTTTTAAATAAAAATATAAAAAAAACTCAACAGTAAAGTTTATAGAATGGGCTAAGCTATTTAATTTTCCAAGGAAATGGTGTATATCTATATTCTTGGGCATAAGACATAAAATATCATCGACATATCTGAACCATTTTGCTCTATTAGGGAGGATTGTGTTAAGCAATCTTGTTTCAAAAAATTCCATGTATAGATTACTAAGAACAGGTGAAAGAGGATTTCCCATTGCCATACCAAATTTCTGAGTGTAAAACTTATCATTAAATACAAATTTTGCATCAACAATGCAAAGTTTAATAAGTTTAATGATGGTAGGAACTGGTAATGGTAAATCACAATTAACGAGTTCTTCAGATAAGAAACTTAATAAATCATCAACAGGAACTTTCGTAAACAAGGAAGTAACATCAAAACTAACCATGTTAAAATTATTTAAGTCAGTCAAGGAGCTTAATTTATCAACTAAATCTAAGTTGTTTTTAACATTGAAGTTAGAAATTTTACCAACAACAGGGCTCAAAATGTCAACAGGCCATTTGGATAATTTATACGAAACTGATCCTGTGGAGCTAATAATTGGTCTGATTGGATTACCTGGTTTGTGTGTTTTTATTAGTCCATACATGTAAGGTAAAGATGGATTAGTGGAAGTAAATTGTTTAATTAATTCATCTTTGCCTTTTAGTAGAAGTTTTATTGTTTTATTGAAATTGCTGTTAACGGTTTCTAAGGGATTCTTTCTAAGTTTAGAATAGGTTTCAGTATCATCTAAGAGATTATTCATTTTTTTCTTGGTAATCATTTTCTTTCATAATTACTATTGCATTTATTTTATCTGCTTTGGTAAGGCGCAAATTTTTATTATTGTTAAGTGTATCTATATAAGACTTAAAGAATCTTTGAGGGTAATTGGGAATGTTTTGTTTTAACATAGAGTTATATACCATTCCTTTACTAATATTAATTTGATCAGAGGATAAATCAGAAGATTTTTCAAAGTTACAAAAGGCTTTTGCAATTTCAACATTAAGTTTTTTTGAAGTTGCAAAACTTAGACCAAAACCTAGAGCAGCCGTTGTATTTTTATCTAACACTTCATCTGATAAGTTAATTACAAAATTGTTATTAGCATGCTTTGTCCAATCACTATTTGCAATTAAATTGTCTAATTTTCTTTGTAGTTTGTTTTTGAGTTCATTTCAAAATAGCCAGTGGCGCATTGTGGGAATGCCATTTCCGTAGTCCTTGTTCATCATGCCTAGCAGTAAGAAATATGTGACTCCCCAGCAAATCTGGGACTCTTTTCTTCCCAAGTGATGCTCTAACACAGATGGAAGTGTCAGTGACGATCAATTTCATGGTTTTGAGGAGTTTGTGACCAGGATACCAGAAGAATGAAGGAGAATGAAGAATGAAGGAGAATGAGAGAGATAATGAGGGAGAATAAGGGAGAATGAAGAAGAAAGAGAGATATTTAGGTAGGAATTTGGAGGGGGAGTGAGTATCCAACCCCATTGTTTTGACAGGCAGTAGGGGGAGTGAGTAATGATACAATATGTCATTTTCACAGCTGCCAGACTCTGACTCAGCATATTTAGAAGTCCACACACCCACACACAACACAAACTTACTGAAGATAATAGCAGTTATATGAAAGTGTCCAGTGACTATATATGTGTATACATATTATAGAAACCAGAAGGAAGGAAGGAAGGAAGGAAGGAAAGAATGAAGAAAGAAAGAATGAAGACAAAAAGAAAGGTAGATAGGTAGGTAGGAAGGAATGATCACACATTTACCTAAATTAACTACATAACACAACTGTCTGCTACTACTATGAAGAAAACTGCTCAGACGAAGTGTTTTGTCTATGCACATAAAAAAAAAAAGCCCACAAAAATGCAGACACTGGTTTTATGTGTGAGGAGTGTAAAACACCATTGTGTATGACACCATGTTTCAAAGAGCTCCACAAGCTGCAGAACTTCTAGGAACATGTCCAGGGACTGTATATTGGTATATATATTATAAAACAATAGTAATAAACAAATATTTGTATGGTTTGTTTGTGTAAACAAGTTTTGTAAACAATATATTGATAATTATGTTTGTTCACTTATTGTGTTGTATACAACTAGTGTATATATGAACATTGTGCCTTACTTTGGTCTCACAGGCCACATGAGTTACCTGAAAAAATAAAGTAGTGGAAAAAGCAAGATCCCTTCGAATGGGAATAAAAAAAAGTTTACCTGGTGAGTGGCATTCGCCGCTGTTGACATACGTGGCTCATTTTCTGCCAACTTTACGCCTCTATAACTCCTTAAGTACTAATCTCAAAAGTTTGATTGGGGCTTAAAACAATTAGAAAATTAATCTTAACATTTTCATAAAAAAAATCATTTTTTTTAATATTCTTCGACACCAGGAGACACTTCAGGATTTGGGGTTGCGACAGTCATAGGGTTAAGATGTCGTTGACTTCATTGTGTGTTGCGTGCCAGCACTTGGTTTTGGAGCAGTTAAGACTGTGTAAACCAAATTGTCTGGCTTGCACATCACTGCAAATACACATATATTCCATGTGAATTGGGGCAGTGAGGCGGAGAGCCACTGTAATATGGAAGGTCCTTGAGTCGAGATGTGTTCCCATTGCCAAATGGGAAATATCTGGAAGAAGTCCCCAGAGTAAGGTGCACTTGCACCTTAGAGACAGGCAGTCTCCCTGTCAGATGTTGCAGCCTGAGCATGTTGGCAAGCACCTTGTCAGCGATGGGGTCATCCCAACTCTACTGTTTTGGGCCAGTGCTGCACCAGGGTTAGATGCTGGATCTGTGAGAGTCTTCCATTCGGTAATGGCACTGGTATAACTAGGATCCTGTATTCCTGCTGAGTCACCAAGGTTGTCCAGAATTAATTTTATTAACTCGTTTGATGTTATGGAGGTTAAGAAAGCTGGTTGAGCAATATGAGAGGATTTGCATACTCCCAGCCCCCCCCATGACCGGAAGTGTGAGACTTACAATCACTCTCCATCTTCAAAGTGCACTCTCTACCATGGTCTTTAGGAGGGAGCCATATTCCTTGAGTTTTGGACTGCTGAAAGCTGGGGATCATCTAAGGAAGTAGGTAAGTTTTGGGACTGAAAGGAACCTGGTGAGTAGGTAGAAGGTATCATGTGTATCAGTGTCTTTCATTCTGCCTTCCATCGTCCTGAGGTTTGAGATTTTTCTTTTCTAGGATCAGATGAATGGCACTGGACCCAAGACGACCAAGGAGAGTGCTATTGGCTGGATCAATGGCTCGTGCTCCTTGCAAAACAGCACTAATATCCTCAATGATCTGTCGATTAGTAAAAACTGTTTTGCATCTGGTAGGGTTTAAAGATAGGCCCTGGTTCTCTCCAGTGTCTTTTATTTTTCTGATGTCTTCTAGCAGAGATTCTACAGTGCCACCCAGGGTACTATCATCCTAGAACCAGGTACTGAGCTCACTGGAGAGTGCTTCTGTGATTTTCTTGATGACTAGACAGGAAAGAAAAGGAACGAGAGGGTCCTCTTGTTGCACATCCTCACACGAGTTAGTATCATGGTCCCCACTACAACACGACTGTATGAAAGGACAGAGGGAAGTGAAGTGTCTAGAAACTGCTTGAAGAGCAGCATTCCTCCTGACTAAGTTGAATGCGTTCGCAAAGTCCAATTTGATCAAGGCTGTTTCATCTGACATATTATTGATGTATACTCGTGCTACAGGGGCAGCTGTTTAAAACAGGCTTGTTGAACATCAACATCGAGCTGTGTTGGTTTCAACATTGCGGCAGCCTCTTGACTCACCCTTCTTACTGGAGCCTAGATAACAAGGCTTCGAAGGGTGTTGCCCATTGCAATGGGTCTGATTACTTAGTCCTTTTTCCGGAGAGCACATAGTGAGGCACCAAAGAAGAGGGGTCTAATGGCCTCTGGGACACCGCCAGCCAGACACACAGAAAATTTCGTGAATTCGAACAACAACCTCTTTGAAACATCACCACGTGCTGGACTGAGCATTAGTTTTAAGTATTGTGGCCTTAAACCGATAAAATCCCTTGCAGAGCCCTTTGGAAATGACATGGCGGCTTTAAAAACATCAGCATCCTTTAGCGTTAATGTTCTTCACCTGCTGCACTGTCGGGACGAGGGTGGGGGGGGGTCAATGTTACGATTTTGATGTCGTAACTTAAATGAAATGGTCCTGGCTCCTCAATGGCTGCTCAATCTTCTGTCTAGGGGCATTTAACTTACACTGAAAAGCACATAACTCTAGTGCCAGCACGTACTCATACAAATTAAGAAGCCTGAGTGCGAATAAATTATGTTGTATAAGGAAGGACATAAAAACTCACCTATAGGAAATTAAATCTTCATCAGAGTACAAAACAAATTCTGGCCACAAAATAGAGCGAAACACCAACGTCAAAGACCTGGGAGTGATCATGTCGGAGGATCTCACCTTCAAGGACCATAACATTGTATCAATCGCATCTGCTAGAAAAATGACAGGATGGATAATGAGAACCTTCAAAACTAGGGAGGCCAAGCCCATGATGACACTCTTCAGGTCACTTGTTCTATCTAGGCTGGAATATTGCTGCACTCTAACAGCACCTTTCAAGGCAGGTGAAATTGCCGACCTAGAAAATGTACAGAGAACCTTCACGGTGCGCATAACAGAGATAAAACACCTCAATTATTGGGAGAGCTTGAGGTTCCTAAACCTGTATTCCCTGGAACGCAGGAGGGAGAGATACATGATTATATACACCTGGAAAATCCTAGAGGGACTAGTACCGAACTTGCACACGAAAATCACTCACTACGAAAGCAAAGACTTGGCAGACGATGCACCATCCCCCCAATGAAAAGCAGGGGTGTCACTAGCACGTTAAGAGACCATACAATAAGTGTCAGGGGCCCGAGACTGTTCAACTGCCTCCCAGCATACATAAGGGGGATTACCAACAGACCCCTGGCAGTCTTCAAGCTGGCACTGGACAAGCACCTAAAGTCGGTTCCTGACCAGCCGGGCTGTGGCTCGTACGTTGGTTTGCGTGCAGCCAGCAGCAACAGCCTGGTTGATCAGGATCTGATCCACCAGGAGGCCTGGTCACAGACCGGGCCGCGGGGGCGTTGACCCCCGGAACTCTCTCCAGGTAAACTCCAGGTATACAAAAATATGTATAATAATGAGTAACTTATATATAACTTACAATCTACTCCAATAAAACCACCACACTCCAGTTCACATTAGCTCACTAGCACACTGTTACTAATTTGTTAAACAAAATAAATCATCAGGGAGGCACCATGACCTACACACCCCCGTCTTCACTTCTGTCTGGTAGACTAATTACCAGCAGGAAAAACACCATACATTACTCTCGTATAAACAGGCCTCTGCATACTAGGCTCTTAGAAATAAACATGAGAACACTTAAACATAAACGCCTACAGAATACATTAAAAAACTTACCAGACCTAAACTAACAGCCCATGACGACTTCACCCAACCACCTTCCTACACATACTGAATTAAACACACCTCTCTTTTGCTCCTGTCCTGGCCACTGCCTGACTGACAGGAATAAAACGCGTTCACTTTCAGGGAATAATACATGTCCGCTTTCAGTATACTACAAGGAAAATGGCATTATATATGGAACATTATTATATATATATATTATCAGGTAGTAGGTTGGTAGACAGCAACCACCCAGGGAAGTACTACCGTCCTGCCAGATGACTGTGAAACAAAAACCTGTAATTGTTTTGCATGATGGTAGGATTGCTGGTTTCTTTTTCTGTCTCATAAACACGCTAAGATAACAGGGATATCTTGCTACTCCTACTAACACTTTGGTCACACTTCACAGACACGCACATGCATATATATATATACATACATCTAGGTTTTTCTCCTTTTTCTAAATAGCTCTTGTTCTTTTTTATTTCTTCTATTGGGCCATGGGGAAGTGGAAAAGAATCTTTCCTCCGTAAGCCATGCGTGTCGTATGAGGCGACTAAAATGCCGGGAGCAATGGGCTAGTAACCCCTTCTCCTGTATACAATTACTAAAAAAGAGAAGAAGAAAAACTTTATAAAACTGGGTTGCTTAAATGTGCGTGGATGTAGTGCGGATGACAAGAAACAGATGATTGCTGATGTTATGAATGAAAAGAAGTTGGATGTCCTGGCCCTAAGCGAAACAAAGCTGAAGGGGGTAGGAGAGTTTCAGTGGGGGGAAATAAATGGGATTAAATCTGGAGTATCTGAGAGAGTTTAGAGCAAAGGAAGGGGTAGCAGTAATGTTAAATGATCAGTTATGGAAGGAGAAAAGAGAATATGAATGTGTAAATTCAAGAATTATGTGGATTAAAGTAAAGGTTGGATGCGAGAAGTGGGTCATAATAAGCGTGTATGCACCTGGAGAAGAGAGGAATGCAGAGGAGAGAGAGAGATTTTGGGAGATGTTAAGTGAATGTATAGGAGCCTTTGAACCAAGTGAGAGAGTAATTGTGGTAGGGGACTTGAATGCTAAAGTAGGAGAAACTTTTAGAGAGGTGTGTGGTAGGTAAGTTTGGGGTGCCAGGTGTAAATGATAATGGGAGCCCTTTGATTGAACTTTGTATAGAAAGGGGTTTAGTTATAGGTAATACATATTTTAAGAAAAAGAGGATAAATAAGTATACACGATATGATGTAGGGCGAAATGACAGTAGTTTGTTGGATTATGTATTGGTAGATAAAAGACTGTTGAGTAGACTTCAGGATGTACATGTTTATAGAGGGGCCACAGATATATCAGATCACTTTCTAGTTGTAGCTACACTGAGAGTAAAAGGTAGATGGGATACAAGGAGAATAGAAGCATCAGGGAAGAGAGAGGTGAAGGTTTATAAACTAAAAGAGGAGGCAGTTAGGGTAAGATATAAAACAGCTATTGGAGGATAGATGGGCTAATGAGAGCATAGGCAATGGGGTCGAAGAGGTATGGGGTAGGTTTAAAAATGTAGTGTTAGAGTGTTCAGCAGAAGTTTGTGGTTACAGGAAAGTGGGTGCAGGAGGGAAGAGGAGCGATTGGTGGAATGATGATGTAAAGAGAGTAGTAAGGGAGAAAAAGTTAGCATATGAGAAGTTTTTACAAAGTAGAAGTGATGCAAGGAGGGAAGAGTATATGGAGAAAAAGAGACAGGTTAAGAGAGTGGTGAAGCAATGTAAAAAGAGAGCAAATGAGAGAGTGGGTGAGATGTTATCAACAATTTTGTTGAAAATAAGAAAAAGTTTTGGAGTGAGATTAACAAGTTAAGAAAGCCTAGAGAAACAAATGGATTTGTCAGTTAAAAATAGGAGAGGAGAGTTATTAAATGGAGAGTTAGAGGTATTGGGAAGATGGAAGGAATATTTTGAGGAATTGTTAAATGTTGATGAAGATAGGGAAGCTGTGATTTCGTGTATAGGGCAAGGAGGAATAACATCTTGTAGGAGTGAGGAAGAGCCAGTTGTGAGTGTGGGGGAAGTTCGTGAGGCAGTAGGTAAAATGAAAGGGGGTAAGGCAGCCGGGATTGATGGGATAAAGATAGAAATGTTAAAAGCAGGTGGGGATATAGTTTTGGAGTGGTTGGTGCAATTGTTTAATAAATGTATGGAAGAGGGTAAGGTACCTAGGGATTGGCAGAGAGCATGCATAGTTCCTTTGTATAAAGGCAAAGGGGATAAAAGAGAGTGCAAAAATTATAGGGGGATAAGTCTGTTGAGTGTACCTGGTAAAGTGTATGGTAGAGTTATAATTGAAAGAATTAAGAGTAAGACGGAGAATAGGATAGCAGATGAACAAGGAGGCTTTAGGAAAGGTAGGGGGTGTGTGGACCAGGTGTTTACAGTGAAACATATAAGTGAACAGTATTTAGATAAGGCTAAAGAGGTCTTTGTGGCATTTATGGATTTGGAAAAGGCGTATGACAGGGTGGATAGGGGGGCAATGTGGCAGATGTTGCAAGTGTATGGTGTAGGAGGTAGGTTACTGAAAGCAGTGAAGAGTTTTTACGAGGATAGTGAGGCTCAAGTTAGAGTATGTAGGAAAGAGGGAAATTTTTTCCCAGTAAAAGTAGGCCTTAGACAAGGATGTGTGATGTCACCGTGGTTGTTTAATATATTTATAGATGGGGTTGTAAGAGAAGTAAATGCGAGGGTCTTGGCAAGAGGCGTGGAGTTAAAAGATAAAGAATCACACACAAAGTGGGAGTTGTCACAGCTGCTCTTTGCTGATGACACTGTGCTCTTGGGAGATTCTGAAGAGAAGTTGCAGAGATTGGTGGATGAATTTGGTAGGGTGTGCAAAAGAAGAAAATTAAAGGTGAATACAGGAAAGAGTAAGGTTATGAGGATAACAAAAAGATTAGGTGATGAAAGATTGAATATCAGATTGGAGGGAGAGAGTATGGAGGAGGTGAACGTATTCAGATATTTGGGAGTGGACGTGTCAGCGGATGGGTCTATGAAAGATGAGGTGAATCATAGAATTGATGAGGGAAAAAGAGTGAGTGGTGCACTTAGGAGTCTGTGGAGACAAAGAACTTTGTCCTTGGAGGCAAAGAGGGGAATGTATGAGAGTATAGTTTTACCAACGCTCTTATATGGGTGTGAAGCGTGGGTGATGAATGTTGCAGCGAGGAGAAGGCTGGAGGCAGTGGAGATGTCATGTCTGAGGGCAATGTGTGGTGTGAATATAATGCAGAGAATTCGTAGTTTGGAAGTTAGGAGGAGGTGCGGGATTACCAAAACTGTTGTCCAGAGGGCTGAGGAAGGGTTGTTGAGGTGGTTCGGACATGTAGAGAGAATGGAGCGAAACAGAATGACTTCAAGAGTGTATCAGTCTGTAGTGGAAGGAAGGCGGGGTAGGGGTCGGCCTAGGAAGGGTTGGAGGGAGGGGGTAAAGGAGGTTTTGTGTGCGAGGGGCTTGGACTTCCAGCAGGCATGCTTGAGCGTGTTTGATAGGAGTGAATGGAGACAAATGGTTTTTAATACTTGACGTGCTGTTGGAGTGTGAGCAAAGTAACATTTATGAAGGGATTCAGGGAAACCGGCAGGCCGGACTTGAGTCCTGGAGATGGGAAGTACAGTGCCTGCACTCTGAAGGAGGGGTGTTAATGTTGCAGTTTAAAAACTGTAGTGTAAAGCACCCTTCTGGCAAGACAGTGATGGAGTGAATGATGGTGAAAGTTTTTCTTTTTCGGGCCACCCTGCCTTGGTGGGAATCGGCCGGTGTGATAATAAAAAAAAAAAAAAAAAAATATATATATATATATATATATATATATATAATATATATATATATATATATATATATATATTTATATATATATTTATATATATATATAATATATATATATATATATATATATAATACGTATATATATATATATATATTTATATATATATATATATATATATATATATATATATATTATATATATTATATATATATATATATGTTTTGATAATATGAATATTTCCTTTGCGTTATATAAATTAGATCCATTTATAATTAATAGAATTTGGGAAGAATTTAATAATACACTGGACAAATAATGAATTTTAAAATTCTTAATTCTTGGGTAGAATAGTTTTTTTGTGGGCTGTGTGAAAAGGACCTGTTTGGTTGGGCCAGTGGGCCTGCTGCAGTGTTCTCTTTCTTATGAGTTGCGCATCAGGTGTTGCTTTGTTGTGGGATGTGATAGTGAGGTGTGGTCTAGACCCTTTATATGCCTTCCTTTGATGTATTACTTTTATTGTTCCTTAATAATGTGAGTAGTCATGAAAGCGCTTGGAATTTCTCTATTCTTTCACAGTGGTTGTTTTGCATATTTATATATATATATATATATATATATTTTTATATTATATATATATATATATATGTTTATATATATATATATATATATATATGTATAATGTAGGTAGTGGGTTGTTAGACAGCAACCACCCAGGGAGATACTACCATCCTGCCAGGTGACTGTGAGACAGAAACTTGTAATTGTTTTACATGATGGCAGGATTGCTGGTGTCTTTTTTCTGTCTCATAAACATACTTCTACTTACACTTAGGTCACACTACACAGGCATGCACATGCATATATATACATATACACATCTTGGGTTTTTCTTCCTTTTCTTAATAGCCCTTGTTCTTGTTTTTTTCTCTCTATTGTCCATGGGGAAGTGGAAAAGAACCTTTCCTCCGTAAGCCTTGTGTGTCATATGAGGCTACTAAAATGCTGGGAGCAATGGGCTAGTAACCCCTTCTCCTGTACACATTTACTAAAAATGAGAAGAAGAAAAACTTTATAAAACTGGGATGCGTGAATGTGCATGGATGTAGTGCGGATGATAAGAAAGAGATGATTGCTGATGTTAAGAAGGAAAAGAAGTTGGATGTCCTGGCCATAAGCGAAACAAAGCTGAAGGGGGGTAGGCGAGTTTCAATGGGGAGAAATAAATGGGATTAAGTCAGGAGTATCTGTAGACAGCCTGTACTGTCTGCACAGACAGCCCATGCTGTCTGCCAGCTTAGTTCATATTTTGCACCATGCTGGTGCTGCCACCTATAGGCATTGCCACTTCAGCCTGCCTGCCCTTGCCACGCTCTCACTCACATAGCGGCCTAGCAGCAAGACAGAAGGCCTACTAGTAGCTCTCTCTCGTGGGATGGCCCTCCCGGGCCATGGGCTCAAACACGCAAGCCTGTGTACCCAGCCACGACTTAACAATAAAGTAAGAAGCCTCCGAAGATGTATCATTTACTACCCGCTACCAGAACATCAAACAAATTCGTTATAAATGGTGGAAAGTGGTGGTCGCAGCAGTTGTTTGCCCAGAGAGAGGAAGGAAGAGGTATGAAGTCATCTTCACTTCATCACCCTACACAAGAAGCATCCGTCTCTCAACAAGTTATCCTGATGTCGTGTCTGCACGTTTGAGCATCCAGACACAGGTACAAGCAGGATCCAGGCCGAAATTTGCCGAAATTCTCCGAGAATTGTAAGTGACCCCACGCTACAGCGTCCCACGCTGTTTCCCAAGTCACGTGTTCAGCGTCACTTGTATGTTGCTGCTGTTGTTGTTCAGATCAGCACAGCTGTTTCAGCAAGCCAGAGGTGAGTTTCGTGGTGATTTCTGCATCCAGTGTGAGCTTCTCCACGTGTTTGTGGGTGGGGGAGGAGGAGAGGAAGTGGCTGTTCCTCACCTTGCCCAAGCTCGCCCTACTCACTCTCACCCGTCTACCATACACCCACAACTGCCCACTCCCTCTGCTGTGTTTTCTGCTGTTCATGAATTCATTGCCAGAGCTGTGTATCCGAGTGCCCGAGGCCACTGGAAGCTACGTGGATTAGCATGCCATGTAGACCAGCATGCCACGTAGATCACGATGCCACGTGGGTGTGGGCGATGTCACGTGGATCTACAGGCCACGTGAGTTACCAGATGTCCCAAGGCACATGCTGTGGTCTGCTGCCCGCATCACATTGACGTCACCGACGATGCTGCCCGACTTCATGACGTCATGATGTCTGCCTGACGTCACCTCGAGATGTCTGCTGACGTCATCACGCCTGACATCACATGATGTCACCATCGAGTGTTCAGTAATTATTCCAGTATTGTCAAGAAGATTGAGAGAAGATATATGTCGTGTGTTAATTAATTCCTCTGTCAGTGTTCTCACATTTTAGTATGTCTTAGTCAGTTTTATGCACAGAAAAGCATCATTAGCTAGTTTAAGCCATGTTGTACCGCATGTACTGTGGGTGTTTAAAGTTTCCATGTGTCCAGTGAGGTCTGAGCCAGACCTGAGTAGCAACACTGTGCTAAGTCACCCGTGTGACCAGTGTGTTTGACAGCTATCAGACAGCCCCAAGTGACCGAGCCCTCTTGCACAGAAAGCTTTTATGCTCGTCGCTCCTGATGTTCTGCAGAATCGTACCTGCTACGATTCCCATCGAGATTTGTTTCACTTCACCTCCAGACCGTCAGAGTGCAGTTATATGTAGAGAAACAAGTCTGGGGATGCTTAGACTAACCTCTGCTATAACTCCAACTGCCCAGAGAATGATACTCGCCAAGCCATAGTTAGCCCTGTCGGCAGGCGCTGTGTCAGCCTTGTGTCACAAGCTTCAGTGAGCAGCCTGCACAAAGAAGATGTCACTTTGGCTGCTAGCTCTCTCACTGCAGTCTGGTGTATGATGTTACAACTCCCAGATGTTTCGCCCAGTCGTCTCTGCCACGACTTGCTCTACAACTCGCTCCACGCTCGCCGGCAGTGACAGCCCAGCGACAGTACCAGTCGAGAAGTGTCCTCCTGAGTTGCTTGCCAGAAGTCCTGCCCAGTTGCTGAGTTCTGTCGCCGCCTCACTCGAGGGCACCAGCATGTCGTGCCCCAGGTTGAGTGAAAACCTGCAGCGACTCCTACGATGTCTGCTTCACCATTCCAGAGGAGACCATAACCTGTTACATCACAGCTCAGCCACAGCGATGTCTCCTGTGTTGCAGTATCTGTCCAGACGCAGGAAGTCGTGCAGTGATGCCCAATCGACGCTCACTGCCTTTGACCACGATGTTTAGCACACCCCACATGCTTTTTTCTTCCCTCCCTGTAGGAAGTTTTTTTTTTCCATGTCCATATGTATATATATGTTTTTATTTTGTGTTCTGTGCCCTGTTCCTTCGAGAGAGAGACCGAGTTTCTTTTACCACCAGTATTGTCACATCAGGACGACGCGCGGTAGGTGGCCGAGCATATGTAGACAGCCTGTACTGTCTGCACAGCTTAGTTCATATTTCGCGCCATGCTGGTGCTGCCACCTATAGGCGTTGCCACTTCAGCCTGCCTGCCCTTGCCACGCTCTCACTCACACAGCGGCCTAGCAGGAAGACACAAGGCCTACTAGCTCTCTCTCTCATGGGATGGCCCTGCCCGGGCCATGGGCACAACACACAAGCCTGTGTACCCGAAGACTTATCATTTACTACCCGCTACCAGAACACCAAACAAACCCGTTATATATCTGAGAGAGTTAGAGCTAAACAAGGGGTAACAATAATGCTGAAGGATCAGTTATGGAAGGAGAAGACGGAATATAAATGTGTAAATTCAAGGATTATGTGGACTAAAATAAGGATCGGATGTGAAAAGTGGGTCGTAATAAGTGTGAATGCACCTGGAGAAGAAAGGAGTGTAGAGGAGAGAGAGAGGGATTTTGGGAGATGTTAAGCAAATGTATAGGAACCTTTGAACCAAGTGAAAGAGTAATTGTGGAAGAGGACCTAAATGCTAAAGTAGGAGAAACATCTAGAGAGGGTGTGGAAGGTAAGTTTGGGGTGCCAGGTGTAAATCATAATTGGAGCCCTATGATTGAACTTTGTGTAGAAAGGGGTTTAGTTATAGGTAATGTATTTTAAGAAAAAAAAAGGATAAATAGGTATACAGGACATGATGTAGGGCGTAATGACAGTAGTTTGTTGGACTATGTCTTGGTAGATAAAAGACTGTTGAGTAGACTTCAGGATGTACATAGAGAGACCACAGATATATCAGATCACTTTTTAGTTGTAGCTACAGTGAGATTAAAAGGTAGATGGGATACAAGGAAAATAGAAGCAGCAAGTAAGAGAGAGGTTAAAGTGTATAAACTAAAAGAGGAGGTAGTTAGGGTAAGGTATAAAAAACTCTTAGAGAATAGATGGGCTAGTGAGAGTATAAGCAATGGGATCGATGATGTATTGGGTAGATTTAAGAATGTAGTATCAGAGTGTTCAGCATAAGTTTGTGGTTAGAGGAAAGTGGGTGTGGGAGGGAAGAAGAGCGATTGGTGGAATGATAATGTAAAGAGAGTAGTAAGGGAGAAAAAGTTAACATATGAGAAGTTTTTACAAAGTAGAAGTGATGCAAGGAGGGAAGAGTATATGGAGAGAAAAAGAGAGGTTAAGAGAGCGGTGAAGCAACGTTAAAAGTGAGCTATATACTGTATTCCTTTCATGTCTCAAGCGAGAAGATTCAATTATGTCTTTTTCCACGACAGAACTGTTTGGGGCAGCATCCCATTCTGGTTGGTGATTACATGAACTAACATGGTTAAATATAGCATTCGACTCCTGCCCAGTTCTGACTGAGTATGTATGTTGGTAGTCTGGTTTCCAGCAATTTACCTGTTTGACCAATATATGAGAGAGGACACTGAGTACATGGAACCTTGTTAACCCCACCAACTTTGTTGGAGGGTGTGTTTTTAATCACCCTTTATTTCACAGTCCCTGTGTTTTTGAAAGCAAGGTTTATATTGATCTTTTTAAATGCCTCATGCAGGCAAACCAGGCTCTCATTGTATGGTAAAACTAGTACAGCTTTCCTGGCCAACACCTCCTTAGGTTCAGTCCTGTAGAAAGTCTTTCTTGCTGACATTAGTGTTTTCTCGGCAAAATCCCTAGGATATCTCAGTTTTGTGGGTATGTTGAATATCTTGCTGATTTCGTCGTCTAATTACTCTGGACTGCAGATGTGCAAGGCTCTCAAGAACATTGTGAGGAACACACTCCTTTTTACCCTAGTTTCGTGATTGGAATAGGAGTGGATGTATGACGCCACATTAGTGGACTTTCTATAAACTGTAAATTTGAATTTTCTATTAACACGATGGATTAAAACATCTAGGAATGGCAAAGTGTTGTTTATTTCACGTTCTGTAGTGAACTTAATGGTAGGTACTAGACCATTGAGTCTGGGTAGGAACTCATCAATGTTGTGATCTCTAGGCCACAGGCAAAGAACATCATCTACGTATCTGAACCAACTCGCTTTATCTGGGAGAATGTCTTTAAGAAGTCTGGTCTCACATAATTCCATATACAAGTTGCTGAGTAAGGTGCTAAGGGGATTTCCCATTGCCATGCCTTGCTTTTGAACACAGTATTTCCCTTCAAACACGAACTTGCAATCAGTAACGCAAAGTTTCATCAACGCAATTTTTATTTTCGTGGGGTAGGGCATGGGGAAGTTTTCTAGTTCCTCTTCAAGGTACGAAAGCAAGTCAGGGACAGGGACTTTGGTGAACAGAACTGTAACATCAAAGCTCACTAGGGTAAAGTCATGAGGGACATGTAATTTCTGGAGCCTTTCAGTAGGTCAACATTATTTTTAATATATCCGTCAAATATCTTACCGACAATGGGAGTTAGACGTTTCACCAGCCATTTAAATAGGTTATATGCTACTGAGCCTACTGAACTTATAATAGGACGGGCTGGGTACCCTGGCTTATGGGTCCTGATTACCCCATATTGACATGGTAGCTGACAGATATTTAATCAATTCATCATTCCTTTTCAATAAAGTTTTAAGGTGTTTATTGAAATGGCTGTTGACTTGGTCGGTGGATTTTTTTTTAACGAACGGTTCAGACGTTTCATTATCACTAAATAAATGGCTCATTTTTTCTAAATATTCAGTTTTCTCCTAAATAACAACTGCCTTAGATTTAACACCACTTGAGAGGTGCAGAATCTGATCATTACTGAGCTCTTCGTACTCTTTTGTGAATCTTAATGGGCAGTTGGGGAGCACCGACTGGAGTAATGCTCCGTATACCATCCCTCTGCATATATTAAATGCATCAGGGGTCAAGTCACCGTGTTTTTCCAGCATGCAAAACGATTTTGCTAAGTTTATATAATTAACATCATTAGTTGAGGGCGCAAACCTTAATCCAAACCCTAGCACTGCCTCTTGATCATTGTTTAATTCCTTGCTACACGGGTTCGTAACAAACTCCGGAATCGCATGTGTGGTCCAACCACTCGTTGCTATGATATTATTTAACTTCCTCGTACGATTGCGTTCGGTGTTCTGTTTGACTCTTCTAAGTTCCCTACGAAATATTATCAAGTAAGTAGTCATGCCAGCCTGGGGGAATCTCATTAAAGAATACCATCTTGGTTTTCCTCATTTCTATGAAAAGCATCTTCTTTTCATGTCTTACTATGTCAATATTTTTTAATGAGCACTAACCTCTGTAGTTGATCGAACGGTGTAATAGGTAGCCTGACCAACCTGTTCTGCAGTAGGGATTTCGGTAGGAACTGTACGGATTTGTGGGCTTTGATGAGTGAGCGTTTTTAGGAGGTAACTGCAGAAGTCAAGGAAGGAAACAAGCGGGAAAATTGGGAGAAGAGTTGGCCAGTGGCGATCACAATGTAAACAATCGCTGATAGGTGATGGCGATCTTAACTATGCAAGACAAGCCACGGGGGAAGGAAATCTTCCCCTGCTTCAGGGGACGCACTGAGAAGTGTGAAAGTACTTGAGGTTTGGTCATTTAGAGAGAATGGATCAAAGTAGAATGACATGGAGAGCATTTAAATCTGTAGGGGAAGGAAGGCGGGGTAGGAGTCGTCCTCGAAAAAGTTGGAAGGAAGGGGCAAGGGAGGTTTTGTGGGCGAGGGGCTTGGACTTCCAACAGGCGTGCATGAGTGTGTTCGATAGGAGTGAATGGAGACGAATGGTATTTGGGACCTGACGATCTGTTGGAGTGTGAGCAGGGTAATATTTAGTGAAGGGATTCAGGGAAACCGGTTATTTTTATATAGCTGGACTTGAATTCTGGAAATGGGAAGTACAATGCCTGCACTCTAAAGGAGGGTTTCGGGATATTAGAAGTTTGGAGGGATATGTAGTGTATCTCAATACGTACATGCTTCTAAACTGTTGTGTTCTGAGCGCCTCTGCAAAAACAGTAATTATGTGTGAGTGAGGTGAAAGTGTTGAATGATGATGAAAGTATTTTCTTTTAGGGGATTTTCTTTCTTTTTGGGTCACCCTGCCTCGGTGGGAGACGGCCGACTTGTTATATATATATGTTAATGTAAAAAAATTTAATTTTGCTCCAAAAGAATCTTAGAAAACTTACCTAACCTTATTATAACAAGAACAATTTATTTTAGCCTAACCCAACCAAATATATTTTAGATTTGTTTACAATAATTTAATACTAAACAAACACAGCGAAATATATTTTTATCGTTAGGTTTAGAATGATTTTGGCGAAATTATTGGATACACAAATTTTCGCTTGTCCTATATGGCAAGATGAGCGTTGCTATTTAAGCCAAGATGGCAAGTTCTGCCTATTCGGCACGACATATATATATATATATATATATATATATATATATATATATATATATATATATATATATATATATATATATATATATATATATATATAAATATATATATATATATATATATATATATATATATATATAATATATATATATAATATATATATATATATATATAAGTAGTAGGTTGGTAGACAGCAACCACCCAGGGAAGTACTACCGTCCTGCCAGATGACTGTGAAACAGAAACCTGTTACTGTTTTGCATGATGGTAGGATTGCTGGTTTCTTTTTCTGTCTCATAAACACGCTAGATAACAGGGATATCTTGCTACTCCAACTTACACTTTGGTCACACTTCACAGACATGCACATGCATAATATATATACATACATCTAGGTTTTTCTCCTTTTTCTACATAGCTCTTGTTCTTCTTTATTTCTTCTATTGTCCATGGGGAAGTGGAAAAGAATCTTTCCTCCGTAAGCCATGCGTGTCGTATGAGGCGACTAAAATGCCGGGAGCAATGGGCTAGTAACCCCTTCTCCTGTAGACATTTACTAAAAAAGAGAAGAAGAAAAACTTTATAAAGCTGGGATGCTTGAATGTGCGTGGATGTAGTGCAGATGACAAGAAACAGATGATTGCTGATGTTATGAATGAAAAGAAGTTGGATGTCCTGGCCCTAAGCGAAACAAAGCTGAAGGGGGTATGAGAGTTTCAGTGGGGGGAAATAAATGGGATTAAATCTGGAGTATCTGAGAGAGTTAGAGCAAAGGAATGGGTAGCAGTAATGTTGAATGATCAGTTATGGAAGGAGAAAAGAGAATATGAATGTGTAAATGCAAGAATTATGTGGATTAAAGTAAAGGTTGGATGCGAGAAGTGGGTCATAATAAGCGTGTATGCACCTGGAGAAGAGAGGAATGCAGAGGAGAGAGAGAGATTTTGGGAGATGTTAAGTGAATGTATAGGAGCCTTTGAACCAAGTGAGAGAGTAATTGTGGTAGGGGACCTGAATGCTAAAGTAGGAGAAACTTTTAGAGAAGGTGTGGTAGGTAAGTTTGGGGTGCCAGGTGTAAATGATAATGGGAGCCCTTTGATTGAACTTTGCATAGAAAGGGGTTTAGTTATAGGTAATACATATTTCAAGAAAAAGAGGATAAATAAGTATACAAGATATGATGTAGACCGAAATGACAGTAGTTTGTTGGATTATGTATTGGTAGATATAAGACTGTTGAGTAGACTTCAGGATGTACATGTTTATAGAGGGGCCACAGATATATCAGATCACTTTCTAGTTGTAGCTACACTGAGAGTAAAAGGTAGATGGGATACAAGGAGAATAGAAGCATCAGGGAAGAGAGAGGTGAAGGTTTATAAACTAAAAGAGGAGGCAGTTAGGTAAAGATATAAACAGCTATTGGAGGATAGATGGGCTAATGAGAGCATAGGCAATGGGGTCGAAGAGGTATGGGGTAGGTTTAAAAATGTAGTGTTAGAGTGTTCAGCAGAAGTTTGTGGTTACAGGAAAGTGGGTGCGGGAGGGAAGAAGAGCGATTGGTGGAATAATGAGGTAAAGAGAGTAGTAAGGGAGAAAAAGTTAGCATATGAGAAGTTTTTACAAAGTAGAAGTGATGCAAGGAGGGAAGAGTATATGGAGAAAAAGAGAGAGGTTAAGAGAGTGGTGAAACAATGTAAAAAGAGAGCAAATGAGAGAGTGGGTGAGATGTTATCAACAAATTTTGTTGAAAATAAGAAAAAGTTTTGGAGTGAGATTAACAAGTTAAGGAAGCCTAGAGAACAAATGGATTTGTCAGTTAAAAATAGGAGAGGAGAGTTATTAAATGGAGAGTTAGAGGTATTGGGAAGATGGAGGGAATATTTTGAGGAATTGTTAAATGTTGATGAAGATAGGGAAGCTGTGATTTCGTGTATAGGGCAAGGAGGAATAACATCTTGTAGGAGTGAGGAAGAGCCAGTTGTGAGTGAGGGGGAAGTTCGTGAGGCAGTAGGTAAAATGAAAGGGGGTAAGGCAGCCGGGATTGATGGGATAAATATAGAAATGTTAAAAGCAGGTGGGGATATAGTTTTGGAGTAGTTGGTGCAATTATTTAATAAATGTATGGAAGAGGGTAAGGTACCTAGGGATTGGCAGAGAGCATGCATAGTTCCTTTGTATAAAGGCAAAGGGGACAAAAGAGAGTGCAAAAATTATAGGGGGATAAGTCTGTTGAGTATACCTAGTAAAGTGTATGGTAGAGTTATTATTGAAAGAATTAAAAGTAAGACTGAGAATAGGATAGCAGATGAACAAGGATGCTTTAGGAAAGGTAGGGGGTGTGTGGACCACGTGTTTACAGTGAAACATATAAGTGAACAGTATTTAGATAAGGCTAAAGAGGTCTTTGTAGCATTTATGGATTTGGAAAAGGCATATGACAGGGTGGATAGGGGGGCAATGTGGCAGATGTTGCAGGTGTATGGTGTAGGAGGTAGGTTACTGAAAGCAGTGAAGAGTTTTTACGAGGATAGTGAGGCTCAAGTTAGAGTACATAGGAAAGAGGGAAATTATTTCCCAGTAAAAGAAGGCCTTAGACAAGGATGTGTGATGTCACCGTGGTTGTTTAATATATTTATAGATGGGGTTGTAAGAGAAGTAAATGCGAGGGTCTTGACAAGAGGCGTGGAGTTAAAAGATAAAGAATCACACATAAAGTGGGAGTTGTCACAGTTGCTCTTTGCTGATGACACTGTGCTCTTGGGAGATTCTGAAGAGAAGTTGCAGAGATTGGTGGATGAATTTGGTAGGGTGTGCAAAAGAAGAAAATTAAAAGTGAATACAGGAAAGAGTAAGGTAATGAGGATAACAAAAATATTAGGTGATGAAAGATTGGATATCAGATTGGAGGGAGAGAGTATGGAGGAGGTGAATGTATTCAGATATTTGGGAGTGGACGTGTCAGTGGATGGGTCTATGAAGGATGAGGTGAATCATAGAATTGATGAGGGGAAAAGGGTGAGTGGTGCACTTAGGAGTCTGTGGAGACAAAGAACTTTGTCCTTGGAGGCAAAGAGGGGAATGTATGAGAGTATAGTTTTACCAACACTCTTATATGGGTGTGAAGCATGTTTGATGAATGTTGCAGTGAGGAGAAGGCTGGAGGCAGTGGAGATGTCATGTCTGAGGGCAATGTGTGGTGTGAATATAATGCAGAGAATTCGTAGTTTGGAAGTTAGGAGGAGGTGCGGGATTACCAAAACTGTTGTCCAGAGGGCTGAGGAAGGGTTGTTGAGGTGGTTCGGACATGTAGAGAGAATGGAGCGAAACAGAATGACTTCAAGAGTGTATCAGTCTGTAGTGGAAGGAAGGTGGGGTAGGGGTCGGCCTAGGAAAGGTTGGAGGGAGGGGGTAAAAGAGGTTTTGTGTGCGAGGGGCTTGGACTTCCAGCAGGCGTGCGTGAGCGTGTTTGATAGGAGTGAATGGAGACGAATGGTTTTTAATACTTGACGTGCTGTTGGAGTGTGAGCAAAGTAACATTTATGAAGGGGTTCAGGGAAACCGGCAGGCCGGACTTGAGTCCTGGAGATGGGAAGTACAGTGCCTGCACTCTGAAGGAAGGGTGTTAATGTTGCAGTTTAAAAACTATAGTGTAAAGCACCCTTCTGGCAAGACAGTGATGGAGTGAATGATGGTGAAAGTTTTTCTTTTCGGGCCACCCTGCCTTGGTGGAATCGGCCAGTGTGATAATATAATATAATAATATATATTATATATATAATATATATATATATATATATATATAATATATATATATATATATATATATATATATATATATATATATATATTATACAAGGAATTCGCAAGAGCAGGCGAAATATACACAAACACTGATCTCTGACTGAAGGAGACTCGAACCTACGAACCTTGGAACAAGGTACACAGTGCTATACCAATCTACCCACACTGGACAATACCTTGGCGTGCAGCTTGTGCTACACGTTGATCCAAGGCAGCCAGCTTTCAGGGAGAAGGCTTACAGCTTTTCATCTCATCCCCTGTATGCATCAGCCTTACTAGAGATTTTAACAATGCAAGGAATTCGCAAGAGCAGGCGAAATATACACAAACACTGATGGAGGAACACTGCAGAAGGCCTACTGGCCCATGCAAGGCAGGTCCTTATCAAAACGACCTCTACCCAAAGCTACCCAAGAATTTACTCTTGTACCCAATGACCCCAATCAAACCAAGCCCCTCCCACTCATATATTTGTCCAATCTCTTTTTAAAGAGACCGAAGGTCCTAGCCTCGATCACCCTACTGGGAAGATTGTTCCACACATCCACAACTCTGTTAGAAAACCAGTACTTACTAATGTCCTTTCTAAATCTAAATTTTTCCAACTTAAATCGTTTATGCCTGTCATCCACTTATACACTTCAATGATATCTCCCCTCATTCTACGTCTCTCCAGAGAGTGGAGATTCCTTACACAGTAAATCATTTTAGTCATTCTTCTCTGAATGTTCTTAAATGAGTCTATATCCATCCTGTAGTAAGGAGACCAAAACTGAGCAGCATAATCTAAATGAGGTCTCACTAATGAGGTATAGAACTGTAAAATAACTTTTCGACTTCTGTTACTTATACTTCTAGAGATAAATACTAGTAATCTGTTAGCCTTGTTGTGCACACTAAGGCACTGCTGTCTTGGCTTTATATTTCTGCTTACCATGACTCCCAAGTCTTTTTCACATTCTGTATGACCAAGCTCTACTTCACCTAGTTTATAGCTTCGAGGATTATTTTCATTACCAAGGACTATTACCTTACACTTATCCACATTGAACTTCATCTGCCATTTTTCAGACTAAGACATTAATTTGTCCAAATCCTCCTAAGTTCATTGCTATCCTCCTCAGAATGAATTATACGGCCTATCTTTGTATCATCAGCAAATTTACTCATATCACTCGTAATCCCTTCATCAAGACCATTAATGTAAATTATGAACAAAAGAGGGCCTAAAACTGATCCTTGTGGAACGCCACTAGTGACTAATCCTCATTCAGATTTGACCCCATTAATGGAAACTCTCTGCTTTCTATTGGTAAGCCATGCCTCTCTCCTTGTTAGAACTTTACCTCCTATACCATGAGCTGCCACTTTTCTTAAGAGTCTCTTGTGAGGTACTCTATCGAAAGCTTTACTAAATTCCAAATAAACAATATCATATTCTTTGTCACTGTCCACTGCCTCAAATGTTCTATTGAAAAACGTCAGTAAATTTGTCAGGCAGGAACGACCTCTCGTGAACCCATGCTGAGATTCATTAATCAAATTATGCTCTTCAAGGTGACTTCTAATAATGTCAGCTATAATTGATTCTAATAACTTGCCCACTATAGATGTCAGGCTGATTGGACGGTAATTTGAAGGAATGGACTTATCCCCTGATTTGAATATGGGAACCACAGCCATCTTCCACAACTTTGGCACAACATCGGTAAGAAGGGACGCATTAAACACACTCGTTAATGACTGATTAAGCTACATCTTGCATTCCTTAAGTATCCTGGAAAACAACTCATCAGGTCCCGGGGACTTATTCTGCTTCATTTTGTCTACCCGTGTGATTACCATGTCCCTCGTGACAGTAATATTAGTTAATTTAAATTCATCAGGAATTGAATAATTGTTAATTTCTGGAATCTCATTTACATCTTGTGTAAAAGCTGACAAAAAATAGTCCTTAAATAAAGAACACATTTCTAGTTCGTTATCCGTCAGCTGTCCATTCCCAATTTTCAGAGGTCCTACTTTTTCCTTCACCTTCGTCCTATACACTTGAAAGAACCCCTTTGGATTAGTCTTTGATTCATTAGCAACTCTAATTTCATAGTCACGTTTAGCCTTTCTAATCCCCTTTTTTACTTCTCTTTTAAGCTGAACATACTGGTCAGTAAGGTTAACCTCTCCTTTTCTGATGCTCCTATAAATTACCCTTTTCTCCCCTAATAGATGCTTTAGTCTCCTGTTAATCCATTTGGGATCGTTATTATTAGACCTAATTTCTCTCTGGGGAATGAATATACTCTGAGCACGGTGTACATTATTAAGAAAAAAATCATAAATGGAGATCCCTTCGTAATCATAAGTATGATCATCGTCAATAAAATCATTAGCTAGATAACCCCAATCGAGATTTGACAGGTGTTCCCTAAGTCCACTATAATCGGCAGAAAGAAAATCAGGGATTTTTTTTTACCGTATTATCATTATTCTTGTATTCCCAGTTAATGCTAAAGGTGATGGATTTGTGATCACTTGCGCCAAGCTCTTCAGTGATCTCCAGATTATTTAAGAGCGTTTCCTTGTTTGACAAGACTAGGTCTAGCAAATTATTACCCCTGGTAGGCTCTGTTACACACTGATTCAGAAAGCAGTCCTGAACTGTTTTAATAAAGTCACTGGACTCCAGATTACCGGTCAAAGAATTCCAGTCAATTTGACTAAAGTTAAAATCCCCTACTATCACTATATTATTGTGTCTAGAAGCCCTAACAATTTCGTTCCAAAGAAGTCTCCCTCTATCGTGATCCAAGCCTGGAGGTCGGTACATTACACCTAGAATTAGTTTTTCTTGACCTTCTACAGACTCTACCCAAACAGATTCTGTTACTGTCCCATCTATTTTCATACCTGTTTTTATGCAACAGTTTATATTTTCTCGAACATATAATGCAACTCCTCCCCCCTTCCCATTATATCTATCCACATGGAACAGCTTAAACCCTTGAATACCACACTCAGCAATCATATCCGGACTCTTTAAATCATACCATGTTTCAGTTAATGCAATGACATCAAAGTTCCCAGCACATGCTACCAAACGTAGTTCATTAATCTTATTTCTTGCACCTCGACTGTTAACATAAAATACCATCATATGTTTTTTCTTCTGCACATTTTTCCTATTCATCTTTGTTTTTACGCAATTTCTGAAATTATCATTACCCAGAGTTACTCCATGACTGTTACTATTAAGATTCTTAATATCAGAGCATAAGTCAATATATCCATACTCATTATTTATCATTTCTAAACCCATACCTCTAACTAATCCTAGATTAAAGCCCTAACAACCTCCTCAACTGAGCTAGCAAGAAAACCCACACCTGCCCTGGATAAGTGAACCCCATCCCTGGCATACATGTCATTTCGGCCATAGAAGTTGTCCCAGTTGTCAATGAATGGTACTGCATTATCCTTACAGTGTTTATCCAGCCAACAATTAATACCAATTGCTCTGGACAACCATTCATTACCAACACCTCTTCTTGGCAAAATGGCACATATAACAGGGCGCCCCCCCCTTCTTCCTAATTATGTCCATTGCTGTCCTGTACCTTCTAACTAAATCCTCACTTCTACGCTTGCCTACATCATTCCCTCCAGCACTGAGGCAGATAATCGGATTGATCCCATTACCGTTCATGATGTTGTCATGCCGGCTAACAATATCCTCCATCCCAGCCCCAGGAAAGCAAGCTCTCTGTCTCCTACTACTGTCCTTCAAGCAGAACGCCCTAGCCATGTACCTAACTTAGCTATCCCCAACAACAACAATATTCTTATCTTCCTTGGTTTCGTTAGTCGTGACATTCTCAGTAGTCGACTCACATTCGTCGGGTAGCACGGAGGATGCATTAGATGTTTCCACAACAGTTTCCACAGTAGTCTCTT
Organism: Cherax quadricarinatus; assembly: GCF_026875155.1. NCBI lineage: Eukaryota > Metazoa > Arthropoda > Malacostraca > Decapoda > Parastacidae > Cherax > Cherax quadricarinatus. Next base: position 20,295,894 of record NC_069459.1, on the reverse strand, counting down.
TCTTCTTCATCGTTTCTGCCTTTCCATTCGTCTTCTTGATCGTCAGCTTCGTTCCATGCTGTCCAGCCACTGTCCAGGTTCCCTTCTTGACCTGAAGACTCAAAACAGGAGGACTACTACGAATCCTCTTGTTTTCCTCAGTCAATCGCCATATCTCCATCTTCGCTACCCTCAATTCTTCCTTAAGCTGCTGGTAAAGTTGCTCGATAGAGGGCATCTTGGTTCAGTCCAGGAGAGTACACTAACGTCCTCACTGAGCTAAGTACACGTCACCAAAAGGAAATATTCATATAGCTGTCAAAACTGCTTTTTATGAAACAAGATTCAATTCTATTCCTGTCGACCATGGACTTGCTTGATACAACTTTCTCAACTTTTTGAAAATCAATTGGATGGTTAAAATCTTATAGACGCATCCACTGACGGATGTGTCTATAAGATTCCTTGTAAAATTTGCGATAACGTTTATTACGGTCAAACTGGTAAAAGTCTCGGACTACGATTAAAACAACATAAATATAGCATTAGAACTGGACAAGATTCCAATGCTCTATTTATTCATGTGAGAGATTTTAACCATCCAATTGATTTTCAAAAACTTGAGAAAGTTGTATCTAGCAAGTCCATGGTCGACAGGAATATAATTGAATCTTGTTTCATAAAAAGCAGTTTTGACAACAATATGAATATTTCCTTTGGTTTATATAAATTAGATCCATTTATAATTAATTGAATTTGGGAAGAATTTCATAATACACTGGACAAATAATAAATCTTAATTGTTGTGCTCTCTAGGATGGAATACAGCTTTACAATAATGGCCCCCTTCAAGGCTGGCGACATTGAAGACCTGGAGAGTGTACAAAGAACTTTCACAGCACACATAAGTGTGATAAGGCACCTAAACTACTGGGAACGGTTGAAAGTCCTTGATCTGTATTCCCTCGAACGCAGGCGAGAGATATATATGATAATATACACTTGGAAGGTCCAAACCTGCTCACGAAAATCACTCCCTGTGAAAAAAAAAGACTCGGAAGGAGATGCAACATTCCCCCGATGTAAAACAGGGGCGCCACGAGTACACTGAGAGACAACACAATAAGTGTCCGGGGCCAAAGACTGTTCAATTGCCTCCCAGCATACATAAGGGGGATTACCAATAGACCCCTGGCTGTCTTTAAGAAGGCACTGGACATGCACCTAAAGTCAGTACCTTGACCAACCGGGCTGTGGTTCGTACGTCAGCTTGCGTGCGGCCAGCAGTAACAGCCTGGTTGATCAGACCCTGATCCACCATGAGGCCTTGTCTCAGACCACGCCGCGGGGGCGTAGACCCCCGAAACCCTCTCCAGGTAAACTCCAGGTAAACCACTACACCCGTCACTGCAAAATGAATCATCGTAGCATATCATTACAGAACACATAATTTCAGCATGCATCTGCACAACACATCTCCATAGGACACACCAGTACATCACAACATACACTGCTGAATACATCAACACGACACACAAAGCAGTCTGAAAACCATTACGAAAGGGTAGAGCTAGAACCTACAATTCATTATCTCGAAGGATTCTTTGTTTATTTTGATTACATAAAGGATAAAAACAGAGGCAAAGGTGTGAGGTAGCAATTGCAGTGGTAGGATGAATTCTTTACACCAGCGAGTAAAATAGATTCATCTACAACACTTGCTGACTCTTCCCAGGGGTAAGGGTTAGCAAGTATCCCTCACCTGGGGTACCTGTTCTTGGCCAGGGGCAAAGATCAGCAAGAATAACTTATCTGGGGGTACCTTACACCTGGGCAGGTGCCAGGGTTAACAAGTAGTCACTCACCTGCGGTACCTATACCTGGGCAGGCATAAGGGTCAGCAAGTATCACTCACCCGGAGACCTTATACTTGGCCAGGAGCAAGGATCAGCAAGTATGACTCACCTGGGATACTTATAGCTGGCCAGGGGCAAGGGTTAGCAAGTATTACTCACCTAGGGTACTTATAACTGGACAGGAGCAAGGGTCAGCAAGTATCACTCACCTGGGATACTTGTTCCTGGCCAGAGGCAAGAGTCAGCAAGTATGACTCACCTGGGATACTTGTTCCTGGCCAGAGGCAAGAGTCAGCAAGTATGACTCACCTGGGGTGCCTATACCTGGCCAAGGGCAAGGGTGCGCAAGTATCAGTTACTTGGGGAACTAGTTCCTGGCCAGGAGAAGGGAGGTCAGCAAGTATCGCTCACCTAGGATACCTATTTATGGCCAGGAGCAGGGATCAGCAAGAATCACTCACCTGGGGTACCTGTTCCTGGCCAAGGGAAGGGGTCGATGAATGTCGTGAAGGAGATGTTGCTGGGTGTAGCCAGCGAGGAGGTTGAAGTTCCATAGCCAGGTGGAGGAGGCCGCCTTGTACACTGGGCACCACACCAGATTAAACATCTTGTTGATTAGGAACTCTTGGCTCCGGATGCTGTTCGTCTCTGATGGCTGATCTAAACCTGTCTCCTTGCATACCTGTGGGATAGTGGTGAGTTAGTAATATGCGTTGTTTGAGTGTGTGTACTCACCTATTTGTACTCACTTATTTCTGGCTGCAAGAATCGAGTCACAGCTCCTGACCCCGCCTCTTCGCTGGTCGCTACTAGGCCTACTCTTTCCATGTTTCATGAGCTTTATCGTATCTCTTCTTAAAGCTATGCATGGATCCTGCCTCCACTACATCACTCTCCAGATTGTTCTACTTCTTGACAACTCTGTAACTGAAGCAATACTTCCTAACATCCCTGTGACTCATCTAATTCTTCATCTTCCAGTTGTGACCCCTTGTTGATGTGTCCCATCTCTGAAAAATCATGTCCATATCCATATTGGCAATTCCTATCAATATTTCATATATCATTATCATGTCCTCCCTATCCCTCCTGTCCCCCAGTGTTGTCAGGTAGATTTCCCTTAACCTATGGGTTCCAAACTGGTACTGCATACTCCAATATGGGCCTGACGTACACGGTGTACAGAGTCTTGAACGATTCTTTGCTGAGGTGTTGGAACGTTATTCTTAGGTTTGCCAATCGCCCATATGCTGCAGCAGTTATTCGGTTTATGTGCGCCTCAGGAGATGTCCTCAATATTATACTCACCTCAAGATCCTTTTCCTTGAGAGATGCTTGCAGTCTTTGGCCTCCTGGACTGTACTCTGTCTATGGTCTTCTTCGCCCTTTCCCAATCTTCATGACTTTGCACTTGGTGGAGTTGAACTCCAGGAGCCAGCTGCTGGACCAGGCTTACAGCCTGTCCAGATCCCTTTGTAGTCCTGCTTAGTCCTCATCCAAGTGAATTCTTCTTACATCGTCTGCAAACAGATACACTTCTGAATCAATTCCTTCCATCATGTCGTTCATGTATACCAGAAACAGCACTTGTCCTAGGACTGACCCCTGTGGAACCCCACTGATCACAGGCGCCCACCTTGACACCTTGTCACGTACCACGACTCGCTGACACCTTCCTGTTAGATATTTTCTGATCCATTGCAGTGCTTTCCCTGTTATACTGGCCTGATTCTCCAAGTTTTGCACTAATCCCTTGCATGGAACTGTCAAAAGCCTTCTTATAGTCCAAGAAAACGCACCCCATTTTCTCTTGTCTCAGTGCTGTCACCTTGCCATATAACTCCAGTAGGTTTGTGACACGGAATTTCCCATCCCTGAATCCGTGCTGGTTGTCGTTGATAAGCTCATTCATCACTCTTCTGATAATCTTCTCCATGACTTTGCATACTATATTGTAGGGGTTCTTAAAAGGAGATATCGAGGGTTGAAGGTAGACACACTGGTTGGATGGTAACGATATATTGTCAGACTGTGATGATGGGAGATGGAGCCCAGCCTCTGCCTTGTCCTAGCCTGTGTCAAACGCCGACTGAGACCGAGGTAGCTCGCCTGACACTCAAGCTGCATCCCGTGACGTCATACAGTCACAGGCCTAGGGATCTCCTATCTAAAGCACATGGATGATACTGATATGCTATACATCACAGGGATCAGCAACTATATTGGCAACTATACATGTCAATGACACTGGTCTGTAGTTTTAATGCTGGGTGTCTGTCTCCTTTTTTTAAAAAATGGGACTACATTTGTTGTTTTCCATACCTAAGGTAGTCGCCCTGTTTCGATAGATGTGTTGAAGACTATTGTTAGTGAATGGTACTCAGAGCACCTCTGCTCCCTCTCTCAGGACCCACAGAGAGTTGTTATCCGATCCCATGCCTTTGAAGCGTCTAGTTCGTTTAGCAGCCTTTTCACTTCCTCCTCGGTACGCTGAGGTCAGTGGTCACCTGCGGTCATACCTGTCCTAAGTTCTCTGGGAGTTTGCATGGGGTGTTACCAAGCACCATGGCTTGTTGTAGTGTTTTAGAACCTCAGGTTCAGGTGATGAAGAAGGAGGTTCTACTTCTTCAGGAGAAAAATAGGAGGCTGAAGCTTCGCCTAGATGAGTTTGGGAGTGAGTGTGAGAAGGATTTATCTGGTAAGGAGGAACTGGACAAGAGCAGTGAGAGTGGCAGCCGATTTAAGTGGCAAGTGGTTCACAGTTCAGGAAACAGGAAGATAAGGAGGGTTAACAGAGAAGATGTGAAGGTAGGAAATCGATTCTCTGTTCTCCAGGACGCGTGCACTTCAGTGGTTAGTGTGGATGAAGGTACCACTGATTCCCCTGCTAATCAAGGTAAGAATGTTTTAATTGTAGGTGATTCTCAGGTAAGATATATGGACCGTGCTTTCTGCAACAGAGATAGAAAGGTCAGACAGAGGGTGTGCCTTCCAGGAGCTGGTGTTGGTGACATAGTCAGCAAGTTGGATAATATTATGTCACATAATGGGAACAAGCCCATTATCTGTCTTAGTGCTGGAGGTAATGACATTGGGAAGGACAGGAGACAGGAGTTGCTGGATAAGTACTGGTCAGCCATAGAAGTAGTCAGGTCTAAGGGAGGGATCCCAGTCATATGTAGCATCTTGCCTAGAAAGGGAGTGGTCAATGAATGGATGTCTAGGGCAATTGATATAAATTGTTGGCTAGATAGGTACTGCAAGGAACTTGCAATCCCATTCATTGATAACTGGGACATATTCTATGGCAAACGTGATATGTTTGCAAAGGATGGGGATCATCTCTCTGGGGCTGGAGTGGTTGCATTAGCCAATTCGACTGAGGGGTAATTGATGACTTGTCAAGGAATTTAAACTGATAGATTATAGAGGTATGGGTGTTTGTGGGAAACAATCAGGTTGCAGTACTAGGGTTGAAAACAGCAGATATTACCGGGATACCTCAGGGGTATGTTTAAAAAACAATATTCAAAATAAAGTTGCTAGTAAAGGCAAATCAATTGATCAATGAACAAAGAGAGATAGTAGAGGGCAACGTGTGACTAGCTCCCTTAAAGTTTACTATACAAATAGTAGGAGTCTAAGAAATAAGATAGATGAGCTAAGATTACTTACAAGTGCGGATAATATAGATATTATTGGTATAACAGAGACCTGGTTCAACCTGAAAGAAAGAGAAATGCCTTCTGAACGCAACATAGAGGGTTATAAACTATTCCCCACTGATAGGGTCAACAGGAAGGGTGGTGGAGTGGCGATATATGTAAGAAATAATTTAAACTGTTGTTTTAGACATGATATAAGATTAGAAACATCGAACACAGAATCTGTTTGGCTACAGTTTCTCGAGGGTCGTGACAAATTAATTTTAGGTGTGATTTATAGGGCCCCAAACCTTGATAGGGAGGGCAGTAAGCTGTTATGGGACGAAATTCATAAGGCATCTAGATATGAAAATGTTGTGTTAATGGGAGATTTTAACTTTAGACAAATTGTTTGGAACAATATGACAGGAAATATTGAGTCAAGTGACTTTCTTGATGCTGTTAAGGATTGCTTTTTAAAACAGTTTTGTGTTCTTATGTTCTTATGAGTGGTGTGGGTGGATGTGAAATGGACCTGACTAGCTACTAGGTCGGACACAGTGTTAATCCCTTAAGTGACGTGTCTGACTTCACTAGGTCAAGGCACTGGCTTAAGCCGGTGGGGAGAATTGGAGCTGCCTCGCATGGACCGGTAGACCTGTTGCAGTGTTCCTTATTTCTTATGATCTTATGTTCTTATGAGGGCAGATATTCTATTAGTGGGATGGATCTGTGAAGGACCTGCCTAGTATGGGCCAACAGGCCTGCTGCAGTGTTCCTCCTTTCTTATGTTCTTATGTTCTTATGTATTGTGTCCAGTACTTGATGGTGAACCCCATCACTCCGGCTTTCTGGTGTCCTATCTGTGTTCACTGTAAATACTTCTCTAAATTTCATGTTGAGCTCTTCACATACTTCCTGGTCGTTTCTTGTGGTCTCCCTCCTTCCTCAGCCTGATTACCTGAGCCTTGACTGTTGTTTTCTTCCTGATGTGACTGTACAACAGCTTCGTACCAGACTTGGCTTTCGCAGCTGTGTCATTTTCGTGTTGCCACTGGGCCTTCCTTCTCATCTGTGCATATTCTTTTCTGGCTCTTCGAGTAATATCCTTATTTTCCTGGCTCTTTTGTTTTTTATACTTCTTCCATTCTCTAGTGCATTTAATTTTGGCTTCTTTATGCCTTTGGGTGAACCAAGGGCTCGTCCTGGCCTTACCATTACTTCTGTTGACCTTGGGTACGAAACTCTCCTCTGCTTTCTTGCATTTTGTTGTCACATATTACATTATTTCTTTTACTGATTTTCCCACCTGTTCTCTTTTCCACTGAAGCTTCTGCAGGAAATTCCTCATGCCTGTGTAGTCCCCTCTTTTGTAGTTTGGCTTCACTCATCCTGCACTTCATGCTTCCCTCTGCACTTGTAAGTTTACTCTGTATTCGAAGCTCAGGACCACATGATCACTAGCTCTGAGGGTCATTTCATATATGATGTCCTCAATGTCTGAACCGCTCAAGGTGAATACTAGGTCCAGTCTTGCTGGTTTATTCTCTCCTTTCTTTCTTTCTCTTTCTGATAGTTTTCCTAATGTGTTGATGCATAAGGTTTTCCAGTACCACCTCTGTCATCTTAGCCCTCCATGTTTCTGGGCCTCCATGTGGCTCCAAAATTTCCCAGTCACTTTCCTTGTGATTGAAGTCACCCACAACTAGTAGCCCTTCTAGTGGGCCTTTCTGGCCGCTTCAACCAGTGTCACCCATTGCCCTGTTACTCTCATCATATTCTTGTCCGTGTCTCCTGATATTCTCTGGTGGGTTATACATCACTGCAATTACCACCTTAAGACCTCCAGTCTGAAGTGTTTCTCATATTTAGTCCCTTGCTTCATTTCTGTCTTCTCTTTCCAACTCCTCAAAATTCCACTGGTTTTTAATGAGCAGTGCAACTCCTCCACCCCCTCTGCTCCCTTTGTCTATCCTCAGGCTCTGATATCCAGTTGGATATAAGGCACTTTCATCACTTCTGTGAACTTGATTTCTGTGAGAACTATGATGTCTGGTGATGCCTCTGTGATACTTTCATGCCATTCCTCCCACTTATTCGTTATTCCATCAGCGTTGGTGTACTATACCTTCAGTTTCCTCTTGAACACTGTATTCTGTGAGGTTGTGGGGGATGGGGAAGTAGGGGACCTGGCAAGGTGTTATGGGACTCTACTGTGTAGGGTGGGGTGGGGGCTGTGAGTGTGGAGTGTGGCTTGTTTTGGGATAATGCGTCGGTCTGGAGTTTTATGACTCCCTAACTGCCTGCAGTATAGTTAGCTTGTAATTGCGCCATTACGATTTTGTGAGTCAAGAGCTCTGTGAGGGTTTGCACCTGCTGCTCCACTCGAATTTGGTTGCCCCCTTGTCTCTCTTCCTTGCCAGTTTCATCTTTGTGTCTTCTCTAAGCTTCTGTCTTTCTGTTATCTTTCTGTTGCGATCTAGATACACCCTCCAGTATGTTGTTGATTCTTTCAGCTGCTGCAGGATCCTTGTCCACACCGTTTGTCTTGAAAATAAATTTGACAGGCCTATTTCTTCCTCTCAAGTATCCCCCTGTTCTCTGAAAATTTGTCAGCTCAGTCATGTTCTCCCCTCTTATTTGTTTGATGATACTTTCAATCTCTTCTTTCTCTTGCTCTCTCCCTCCCTCCCTCCCTCCCTCCCTCCCTCCCTCTCTCTCTCTCTCTCTCTCTCTCTCCTCTCTCTCTCTCTCTCTCTCTCTCTCTTTCTCTCTCTCTCTTTTCTCTCTCTCTCTCTCTCTCTCTCTCTCTCTCTCTCTCTCTCTCTCTCTCTTTCTCTCTCTCTCTCTCTCTCTCTCTCTCTCTCTCTTTTTTTTTTTTACACAGGGTTTCTGTTAGGTTAAGGATCCCTAGCTTTATTGACAAGCTATTTACAGGTTAAGGATTCCTAACTTTATTGGCAAGCTAAGAGCTGTTACCTACATCAGCTCATTTGAAAGCATTTTTATTGTTATGAGACATACAAGTAGGGAACAGGATGAAGTTGGAGCCATCTGTGGGCCAGCATTTTCATTTGATCAACTGACTTTATCTCGCTGACATCATTATGCTGTACGAATGTGTTCCATACTCGAGTCATCCTGGGTATATATGATCTCAGATGGAGTGATGTTCTGGAGAAGGGTACAGCCAGAGTGAAGTTGTTGCTTTCTGTCCGTCTTGTGGCATAAAAGCTTGTTTCTCGCTGTCCTCGAAGTGAATCCAAGTGTGGTACTTTGACAATATTGGCCTTGTACATAACAGTAAGGCCACCCACATCCCTCCTATGTTGAAGGCTCTGCTGAAATGACAGGTCTATCCAGGATAGGTCCAGGCGAGAGATGAGACGTCTTGCTCTGTTCTCTACTCTGTCAAGCAGTAGCAGATGAGAGGGGGGGGGCAGGCGAACCAAGAAAGTGGAGCATATTCAAGGTGTGAGCGTACTTGTGCCTCGTACAGAATCTTGCAACCCCTACTCTCTCTCTCTCTCTCTCTCTCTCCTCTCTCTCTCTCTCTCTCTCTCTCTCTCTCTCTATATCTATCTATCTATCTATCTATCTTTCTTTCTCTCTCTGCAGTCTTTCATAATATGTCCTCCCTCGCTCTCCTGAAGCCAATGGATAAAGACTGACCTCTCCCTGTTCTCCCCCCATTGCCTTTCCCTCTGCATCTCAGGGTCCCATTTAAACATAACCTTTTCTACCTACACCCCCTCCTGACGTACTACTGTCCCCATGCCCAACAGCATGCCCCTTTCACTGCTTGACATTTCCTGGTGGCATGATAGGGCCTCAACATAGGTCTTCTCTTTTTCCTTTTCTTTGGGCCCCTCATTGAATATTAATGTACCTGCTCCAGATGCCATGTTCCCTCTGACTTCAACATTTTTCCTTCAGCTTTTAGGTTCTGTATCTTGGCTTTTGCAGCTCCCACTTCTTGTGTGTGTGTGTGTGTGTACTCACCTAATTGTGGTTGCAGGGGTCGAGACTCAGCTCCTGGCCCCGCCTCTTCACTGATCGCTACTGGATCCTCTCTCTCTCTGCTTCCTGAGCTTTGTCATACCTCTTCTTAAAACTATGTATGGTTCCTGCCTCCACTACTTCACTTGCTAGGCTATTCCACTTGCTGACAACTCTATGACTGAAGAAATACTTCCTAACGTCCCTGTGACTCGTCTGAGTCTTCAGCTTCCAGTTGTGACCCCTTGTCCCTGTGTCCCCTCTCTGGAACATCCTATCTCTGTCCACCTTGTCTATTCCCCGCAGTATCTTGTATGTCGTTATCATGTCTCCCCTGACCCTTCTGTCCTCCAGTGTCGTCAGTCCGATTTCCCTTAACCTTTCTCGTACGACATTCCCTTGAGCTCTGGGACTAGCCTTGTTGCAAACCTTTGTACTTTCTCTAACTTCTTGACGTGCTTGACCAGGTGTGGGTTCCAGACTGGTGCTGCATACTCCAGTATGGGCCTAAACATACACAGTGTACAGTGTCTTGAACGATTCCTTATTGAGGGATCGGAACGCTATTCTCAGGTTTGCCAGGCGCCCGTATGCTGCAGCGGTTATTTGGTTGATGTGTGCCTCCGGTGATGTACTCGGTGTTATGGTCACCCCAAGGTCTTTCTCCCTGAGTGAGGTCTGTAGTCTTTGTCCACCTAGCCTATATTCTGTCTGCGGTCTTCTTTGCCCCTCCCCAATCTTCATGACTTTGCATTTGGCTGGATTGAATTCGAGGAGCCAGTTACTGGACCACATGTCCAGCCTCTCCAGGTCTCTTTGCAGTCCTGCCTCATCCTCGTCCGATTTAATTCTTCTCATCAACTTCACGTCATCTGCGAACAGGGACACTTCAGAGTCTATTCCTTCCATCATGTCGTTCACATATATCAAAAATAGCACTGGTCCTAGAACTGACCCCTGTGGGACCCGCTCCCTAACAGGCGCCCACTGTGATACCTCTTCACGTACCATGACTCGTTGCTGCCTCCCTGTCAGTATTCCCTTATCCATTGCAGTGCCCTTCCTTTTATGTGTGCCTGATCCTCCAGCTTCTGCACTAATCTCTTGTGGGGAACTGTGTCAAAGGCCTTCCTGCAGTCTAGGAAAACGCAATCTACCCAAGCCTCTCTCTCGTGTCTTACTTCTGTTACCTTGTCATAAAACTCCAGGAGGTTTGTGATACAAGATTTGCCTTCCATGAACCCATGCTGGTTTTCATTTATAATCTTGTTCCTTTCCAGGTGTTCGACCACTCTCCTCCTGATAATCTTCTCCATGACTTTGCACACAATACATGTCAGAGACACAGGTCTGTAGTTTAGTGCCTCGTTTCTGTTTCCTTTCTAAATATGGGGACTACATTAGCTGTCTTCCATTTCTCAGGTAGTTGCCCAGTTTCAAGGGATGTGTTGAAGATTGTGGTTAGAGGCACACACAGCATCTCTGCTCCTTCTCTAAGGACCCATGGGGAGATGTTGTCCGGTCCCATCGCCTTTGAGGTGTCAAGGTCACTTAAGAGCTTCTTCACCTCCTCCTCAGTTGTTCGTATGTCATCCAACACTTGTTGGTATATTCCCTCTTGATGTTCCCTTCTGTGCTGTCTTCCCACAGCCCTTCCTGTCTCTACTGTAAAAACTTCCTTAAATCTCCTGTTCAGCTCCTCACATACCTCCTGATCATTTCTTGTGAGTTCTCCACCTTCTGTCCTTAATCTGATCACCTGGTCTTTGACTGTTGTCTTCCTCCTGATGTGGCTATACAACAGTTTCGGGTCAGTCTTGATTCTCGATGCTATGTCATTTTCATACTGTCGCTGGGCCTCCCTCCTTACCTGTGCGTACTCATTCCTGGCTCTGCGACTGATCTCCCTATTTTCGTGTGTTCTCTGCCTTCTGTACTTTTTCCATTCTCTATTGCACTTTGTTTTTGCCTCCTTACACCGTCGGGTAAACCAGGGGCTTGTTCTGGTCTTCCCGTTGTTACTGTTGCCCTTGGGAATGAACCTTTCCACTGCCTCCTTGCATTTTGTTGCTACATATTCCATCATTTCATTTACTGGCTTTCCTGCCAGTTCTCTGTCCCACTGGACCTCCCGCATGAAGTTCTTCAACCCTATGTAGTCCCCTCTTTTATAGTCAGGCTTTTCCCATTCTACTCCTGTTATTCTCTCCACTTGCAGCTCTACTATGTATTCAAAGCACAGAACCACGTGGTCGCTAGCTCCTAGGGGACTCTCATACTTGATATCCTCAATGTCTGAGCTGCCCAGGGTGAACACAAGGTCCAATCTTGCTGGTTCATCCTCCTCTCTCACTCTGGTAGTGTCCTTAACATGTTGGTGCATGAGGTTTTCCAGCACCACGTCCAACATCCTGGCTCTCCATGTTTCGGGACCCCCATGTGGCTCCAGGTTTTCCCAGTCAATCTCCCTGTGGTTGAAATCCCCCATAACCAGCAACTTTGCTCTGCTGGAGTGAGCTCTTCTTGCCACCTCAGCAAGTGTGTCCACCATTGCTCTGTTGCTCTCTTCATATTCCTCTCTTGGCCTCCTGCAGTTCTGTGGTGGATTATACATCACTGCAATGACCACTTTGTGTTCCCCAGACTGAAGTGTACCTGCTATGTAGTCTCTTTCTCCTGTCTCATCTATTCCTTCCATTTTCTCGAATTTCCATCTGTTTTTTACGAGCAGAGCAACCCCACCTCCCCCCCTACCCCTTCTATCTTTCCTCATGATCTGGTATCCTTGTGGGAAGATTGCATCTGTTATTGTCTCCATGAGTTTTGTTTCTGTAACTGCTATGATGTCTGGGGACTTCTCATTGATTCTTTCTTGCCATTCCTCATGTTTATTCGTTAATCCATCTGCATTTGTGTACCAAACCTTCAACTTCTGTTCTAATACTGTAACTGTGGTGCGGGGGGTGGAAACAGAGGGATCGGTGTGTGATGGTTGGTTTGGAATGTTCAGTTGCCTTGTGTGTGTGTGTGTGTGTGTGTGTGTGTGTGTGTGTGTGTGTGTGTGTATATGTATGTGTGTGTGTGTGTGTGTGTGTGTGTGTGTGTTTGTGTGTGTGTGTGTGCGTGTACTCACCTATTTGTTGTTGCAGGGGTTGATTCATAGCTCTTGGCCCCACCTCTTCAACGATCGCTACTAGGTCACTCTCTCCCTGCTCCATCAGATTTATCAAATCTCGTCTTAAAACTGTGAATGGTTCCTGCCTCCACTACGTCATTTTCCAGATTATTCCACTTCCTAACAACTCTGTGACTGAAGAAATACTTCCTAACATCCCTTTCACTCATCTGAGTCTTCAACTTCCAATTGTGTCCCATCTCTGAAACATCCTGTCTCTGTCCACCTTGTCGATTCCTCGCAGTATTTTGTATGTTGCTATCATGTCTTCCCTAACTCACCTGTCCTCATTGTCACCAGGCCGATTTTCCTTAACCTTTCTTCATAGGACATTCAATTTAGGCAATTTAGTTCCTTCCAATGAAGCGTTTCTTCAATCTCTTCTATAGCTGATGTCTCTGTGCTCAGTGGTCAGTCTTTTTTTTTCTCAGCTCTTCCTGGGCATTGCAGTGCTCTGTTAGAGTCTCTGCATATAGCTTAGCTCCTTCATTGTATTTAGTCCCCTCATTTGTTCCTGATGTGTTCTTCTTTTTTCGGGCCCAACATGGGTCTGATAGGGCCTCCACATACAGTTTAGCTCCTTTGTTTCGTACAGTTCCCTTGTCTGTGGCTGATGTAGCAGTTCCTGATGTCATGCCTGTACTGTTCTTTGGTTCTTAAGACTGTTTCAGATTTTTTAGTTCCTCTTCTATACTCTGTATCTTAACTTCTGCTACTATGGCATGTAGCTCTCATTTCCTGTTCACTGCAGCTATCCTCTCCTCTATTTTCTTACTGAGCACTTCTAGCTTCCTTCCCCGCTCTTCCTCCCTTTTCATGAGCTCTGCCTCTCAATCTTCCCTCCCAGGGTCATCCTTCTTGCTCTTTGGTAACCCATTTGTGTGTGTGTGTGTGTGTGTGTGTGTGTGTGTGTGTGTGTGTGTGTACTCACCTAGTTGTACTCACCTAGTTGAGGTTGCGGGGGTCGAGTCCGAGCTCCTGGCCCCGCCTCTTCACTGATCGCTATTAGGTCACTATCCCTGAGGCGTGAGCTTTATCATACCTCTGCTTAAAGCTATGTATGGATCCTGCCTCCACTACATCGCTTCCCAAACTATTCCACTTACTGACTACTCTGTGGCTGAAGAAATACTTCCTAACATCCCTGTGATTCATCTGTGTCTTCAGCTTCCAACTGTGTCCCCTTGTTACTGTGTCCAATCTCTGGAACATCCTGTCTTTGTCCACCTTGTCAATTCCTCTCAGTATTTTGTATGTCGTTATCATGTCCCACCTATCTCTCCTGTCCTCCAGTGTCGTCAGGTTGATTTCCCTTAACCTCTCCTCGTAGGACATACCTCTTAGCTCTGGGACTAGTCTTGTTGCAAACCTTTGTGTGTGTGTGTGTGTGTGTGTGTGTGTGTGTGTGTGTGTGTGTGTGTGTGTGTGTGTGTGTGTGTGTGTGTGTGTGTGTGTGTGTGTGTGTGTGGCCTTTGTGAGCCCTAGGATAGATTTTCTTAAAGGTGTGTATGTGTCCTGTTTCTACCACTGTGTAATTCATGTCATTCCACTTCCTGACCACTGAGAAGCTGAAGAAACTTTCGTAACCTTCCTGTAATTCATATCTGTTTATTAGCTTTTAGTTTTGACCTCGTGCATCAGTTTCCGGCACTCAATCAGCCTTTCTTTTAAGAAAATAAGAACATGAGAAAGGAGAACCACTGCAACAGGCCTATTGACCCATTTTAGGCAGGTCTTTATGTGGTGAATGGTTTTGAAAACCGACAAGTTGAAGAATTGAGACACTTATGCAACACATGGGAATCTTTATTGAAGAAACGTTTCGCCACACAGTGGCTTCATCAGTCCAATACAAAGTAGAAATGGGTAAGGAGAGTAGAAGTATGAGGTAATCAGTCCCTTAACCTGGATTCGATGTGTTCAGTCCATCACTCTTGTAGTAAGTGCAGCATAGGGCCAGAGAGGTGGCCTATATACTGCGGTGAGATGAGTTGAAGCAGGAGGAGGCGGGATCTTAGTGGGACCTGCCACTAATGTAAGTAGGTCATCGTCCAAAGGTTTGGGCAAGCGTTGAAGTCTTTGTGTTGCAGTGTCTGACAGATTGAACCATTTTAATGTTGAAGTCTTTGTACCAAGATTCCATGATGTTGCAGTGTCTTTATCAAATCCAACATGATGACAAAAATATTTGTTCAACCCATTTCAATGCTCGACCTAGTCTTGTCAAATAAGGAAACACTCGTAAATAATAATCTGGTGATCGCTGAAGAGCTTGGAGCTAGATCACAAATCCATCACTTTTAGCATTAACTGGGAATATGAGAATAATAATAATACGGTATAAGTCCCTGTTTTTCGTTCTGCCGATTATATTGGATTTAGGGAACACCTGTCTAATCTGGATTGCGGTAATCTAGCTAATAATTTTATTGATGATCATACGATTACGAAGGGATCTGCGATTATTAATTTTTTCTTAATAATGTACAACGAGCTCAGTGCATATATATTTCCCAAAGAGATATTAGATCAAATAATAACGACCCCAAATGGGTTAACAGGAGGCTAAAGCATTTACTAGGAGAGAAAAGGGGAATTTATAGGAGCATCAAAAGAGGAGAGATTAACCTTATTGACCAATATGTTCAGTTAGTTAAAAAGATAAGTAAAAAAGGGGATTAGGAAAACTAAACGTGACTATGAAATTAAAGTTGCTAATGAATCAAAGACTAATCCAAAATTATTCTTTCAAGGGAAGGCGAGGGAAAAAGTAGGACCTCTGAAAATTGGGAATGGGCAGCTGACGGATAACGAACTGGAAATGTCAGTCTTTACTCAAGAAGACTTTAATGAGATTCCAGAAATTAACAATTATTCAGTTACTGGAGAATTCAAATTAACGAATATTACTGTCACGATGGGCATGGTAATCAAACAGAGAAATAAACTGAAAGAAAATAAGTCCCCGTGACCCGACGAGTTGTTTTCCAGGGCACTTAAAGAATGCAAGATGGAACTTAGTCAGCCATTAACGAGCGTGTTTAATGCGTCCATGTTAACTGGTATTATGACAGAGTTGTGGAAGATGGCTAATGTGGGTCCTATATTCAAATCAGGGGATAGGTCCATTCCATCAAACTACCGTCCAGTCAGCCTGGCATCTATAGTAGGCAAATTATTAGAATCGATTGTAGCTGATATTATTAGAAGTCGTCTTGAAGAGCATAATTTGATTAATGAATCTCAGCATGGGTTCATGAGAGGTCGTTTCTGCCTGACAAATTTACTGACGTTTTTCAATAAAACATTTGAGGCAGTAGACAGTTATAAAGAATATGATATTGTTTGTTTGGATTTCAGTAAAGCCTTCGATAGAGTACCTCACAATAGACTTAAGAAAGGTGGCAGCTCATGGTATAGGAGGAAAAGTTCTAGCATGGATAGAGGCATGGCTTACCAATAGGAAGCAGAGAGTTTCCATTAATGGGACTCGAATTTGAATGGGGATTAGTCACTAGTGGCGTTCCTCAAGGATCAATTTTAGGCCCTTCATCAAGGTCATTAATGTAAATTATGAACAGAGGGCCTAAAACTAATCCTTGTGGAATGCCACTAGTGACTAATCCCCATTCAGATTTGACCCCATTAATGGAAACTCTCTGCTTTCTATTGGATAGAGATCCATGCTAGAACTTTACCTCCTAAACCATGAGCTGCCACTTTTCTTAAGAGTCTCTTGTGAGGTACTCTATCGAAGGCTTTACTAAAATCCAAATGAACATTATCATATTTTTTTATCACTGTCTACTGCCTCAAATGTTATATTGGAGAACTTCAGTAAATTTGTCAGGCAGGAACATAAGAACATAAGAATGAAGGAACACTGCAGAAGGCCTACTGGCCCATGCGAGGCAGGTCCTTATCAAAACGACTACCACCTAAAACTACCCAAGAAATAACTCCCGTACCCAATGACACCAATCAAACCCAGCCCCTCCCACTCATATATTTGTCCAGTCTCTTCTTAAAGCTACCACCCCACTGGGAAGACTGTTCCACGCATCTACAACTCTGTTAGAAAACCAGTACTTACCTATGTCCTTTCTAAATCTTAATTTATCCAACTTAAATCCAGTGGTGACGTGTACTTAGCTCAGTGGTGACGTGTACTTAGCTCAGTGGTGACGTACTTAGCTCAGTGGTGACGTGTACTTAGCTCAGTGTTGACGTGTACTTAGCTCTGTGAAGACCTGTTTGTGTGCTCTCTGTGAATCTGAACCAGGATGCCCTCTCTTGAGCAACTTTACCAGCAGCTGAGAGAGGAGCTCAGTGTTGCTAAGCTGGAGATACGGCGATTAACGGAGAACAAGAGGATTCGTAGTAATCCTCCTGTTGTGAGTCCCCAGGTTAAGAGGGGAGCTTGGTCAGTGGCCGGGCAACATGGAACCAAGCTGAGGATCAAGAAAACGGTTGGAGAGGCAGAAACCACGAGAAACCAGAAGACTACCGTGGAAACTTCCAACCCATTCTCCGTGCTACCTGACGAATGTGAGTGTTCTACTGGGAATGCCACAACGAGTACCAAGGAAGCATTGGCAGACGTGAGTGAGACATCCCTAGAAACCCCAAAGAAGACCATCGAGAACGTCTTGACGAATTCCGCAAGTGGTGTAATGCTACCTGACGAATGTGAGTCGACTACTGGGAGCATCACGAAGGACGACGCCAAGGAAGGTAAAAACATTGTTGTTGTTGGGGATAGCCAGATTAGGTACATGGATAGGGCATTCTGCTTGAAGGATAGGAGTAGGAGGCAGAGAGTGTGTTTTCCTGGGGCTGGGATGAAGGATATTGTTAGCCGTCTGGATGATATCATGAGAGGTAATGGGAGCAATCCTATTATCTGTCTCAATGCTGGAGGCAACGATGTTGGCAGACGTAGGAGTGAGGACCTGATTAGCAGGTATAGGTCAGCAATAGAGATAATTAGGAGGAAGGGTGGGAAACCTGTCATATGTGGCATTTTGCCAAGGAGAGGAGTTGGAAATGAATGGTTGTCCAGAGCAATTGGTGTCAATTGCTGGCTGGACAAATACTGTAAGGAAAATGCGGTAACATTCATTGACAACTGGGACCTCTTCTATGGCAGAAATGACATGTATGCCAGGGATGGGGTTCACTTATCTAGGTGTGGGGTGGAGCACTGGCCAACGCAGTGGAGGGAGCTGTTAGGTCTTTAAACTAGGAATAGTTAGTGGTATGGGTTTTGGCGGGAAAACTGTGAAGTCGCAGGGAAGTAATATGAGTACTAGGAGAACTAGTAATAGGCAAAATGAGGTGGATATTGGAAAGCCAGTGGCACTAATTGACATGGACAGTAATAGGCTTAGTGGAATAACAGAAAGGAGCAGGAAGGGTAAAGAGAACGGAGGGTCTTTAAATATTTATTACACAAATAGTCGCAGTGCTAGGAATAAGATGGACGAGTTGAGACTAGTTGCTAGTGCAGGTAACATTGATGTATTTGCCATTACTGAGATGTGGTTTAATTCAAAAAGTCGGGACATGCCTGCAGAATGTCACATTCAGGGTTTTAAATTGTTCCAAGTAGATAGAAGTGTCGGGAAGGGGGGTGGGGTGACATTGTATGTAAGAGATCGCTTGAACTGTTGCATAAAAACGGGTATTAAGTCTGAAGTAACACATACAGAGTCTGTTTGGATAGAATTTTCAGAGGG
Source organism: Cherax quadricarinatus (assembly GCF_026875155.1). Taxonomy (NCBI): domain Eukaryota; kingdom Metazoa; phylum Arthropoda; class Malacostraca; order Decapoda; family Parastacidae; genus Cherax; species Cherax quadricarinatus. Next base: position 20,277,503 of record NC_069459.1, on the reverse strand, counting down.
GCATGAAAAATTAATTTTAGGTGTGATATACCGTCCCCCAAATTTAGATAGGGACCAAGGGAGACTACTATGGGAGGAAATTGTTAGGGCCACAAGGCACGATAATGTAGTAATTCTAGGAGACTTTAACTTTAGTCATATTGATTGGAATTTCTTGACTGGGAATTTAGAATCATACGACTTCTTAGAAGTAGTTCAGGATTTTTTTTTTGAAGCAGTTTGTGACAGAACCTACAAGGGGTAATAACCTGCTTGACTTAGTTTTGGCAAACAATGAATCCCTTGTTAATAATTTAGAAGTTTCAGAGTAACTGGGTGCTAGCGACCACAAATCAATTACATTTAGCATTGAATGGAAGTATGATAGTAGGGATAACTCAGTAACAGTCCCAGATTTTCGCTTAGGAGATTACGATGGGCTTAGAAAACCCACTTATCATCTGTTGACGGGGGTAACAAAAGAGAGTATCAAATGTTTAGTTTTCTGAACACTATACATGCTGCTCAAAGAACGTTTATCCCTTATAAAGAAATTAGATCAAATAGAAATGACCCAAAATGGATGAATAATAGGCTGAAATATCTACTAGGGCATAAGAAAGGAATTTACAGGCGTATCAAAAGAGACGAGGGTCATCTTATGAATCAGTATATTGACATTAAGAGGGACATTAAAAAGGGGATAAGAAAAGCTAAAAGGGACTATGAAATTAAAGTTGCTAGGGATTCTAAAACTAACCCAAAAAGCTTTTTCCAGGTATATAGAACAAAAGTCAGAGATAAGATAGGTCCCCTTAAAAATAACTATGGGCATCTTGTAATAAAGTTGGTAGAATTACCGACAATATGTAAAGTAAAAGGACACATTAGTTGCACTTGTGTCCTTTTACTTTACATATGGGCATCTTAGTGACAAAGAGAATGAAATGTGCTCGATTTTAAATAATTATTTTCTCTCGGTTTTTACGCAGGAAGACACTAATAATATTCCGGTAATTAATTTTTAAAGTGGGCCAGAAGAAGATAAATTATGTAACATCACAGTCACTAGTGAAATGGTTGTGAAGCAGATAGACCGACTGAAGCAAAATAAGTCACCGGGTCCTGATGAAGTTTTTTCAAGGGTTCTTAAGGAATGCAAAATGGAAGTCTATGAACCATTAACTAATATTTTTAATTTATCTCTTCAAACAGGTGTAGTGTCTGATATGTGGAAGATGGCTAATGTAATTCCTATTTTTAAAACAGGGGACAAGTCGTCACCGTCAAATTACCGCCCAATAAGCCTGACCTCAATTGTAGGCAAATTACTAGAGTCAATTATAGCTGAGATTATAAGAAGCCATCTCGATAAGCATAGCTTGATTAATGATACTCGGCATGGATTCACAAGAGGCCGGTCTTGTCTAACTAATTATTAACTTTCTTCAGTAAAGCTTTTGAGGCTGTTGACCACGATAAAGAATTGATATTATTTACTTAGATTTTAGTAAGGCATTTGATAGAGTTCCGCACCAAAGACTGTTGAAGAAAGTGGCAGCTCATGGCATTGGGGGAAGGGTGCTCTCGTGGATCGAATCATGGCTCACAGACAGGAAGCAGAGAGTGTCCATAAATGGGGGTTAAATCCGAGTGGGGATCAGTAACAAGTGGCGTTCCACATGGGATCAGTCTTGGGCCCGTTGTTGTTTATAATATATATCAATGATCTTGATGAAGGAATTACTAGTGATATGAGCAAATTCGCCGATGACACGAAGATAGGTAGGATAATTGATTTAAACGTAGATGTTAGGGAACTTCAGGAGGATTTAGACAAACTCTATTCTTGGTCAGAAAAGTGGCAGATGCAGTTCAATGTAGATAAATGCAAGGTTCTGAAGCTCGGGAGTGTCCATAACCCTAGCACTTATAAGTTAAATAATGTAGAACTTAGCCATACAGATTGCGAAAAGGACTTGGGGGTTATGGCAAGCAGCAACCTTAAATAAACCAAGACAGCAATGCCTAAGCGTACGTAATAAGGCAAATAGATTACTGGGATTTATATTAAGAAGTGTAAGCAACAGAAGTCCAGAGGTGGAAATAAATGGTATCAAATACCGACAAAGTGGAAATATAAACACATATGCAGTATAATGTGATCCTTTATTGACAACGTTTCACCCACACAGTGGGCTTTTTCAAGTCACACATAGATCTATCCGGGGTGGAAGGTACGGGAGTATTTATAGTCATGTTCAGAATGTTGAGGTCAGGTGGAGAATGCTGCATCTGATGATCTATCGGGTGGAGTTATAGAGTCTTGGGTAGCTTGGCAGGGGTATTGGACAAGTTGTGAGTAGACCTTCTGTAGTGTTCTGTGTTCTTATGTGGGATAGCGATGAAGAAGTTTCTTGGCGAGTGGTTCAGCTATGTTATAGAAGCCGTTGTTCTGGTTGAAATTGATAAATTAGACACATGTGCAACTCATGGGTATCTTTATTGAGGAAGCGTTTCGCCACACAGTGGCTTCATCAGTCCATACAAAGGAGAATCTTGAAGAACAGGAGGAGAATGAGGTAATCAGTCCCTCAACCTTGAGTCGATGTGGTCAGTCCATCAACTTTTCTGTACTTGACTGAAGAAGCCTACTGTGTAGGCGAAACGTTTCATAATAAAGATACCTAACTGTTGCATATGTGTCTTACCTAACAACCTGTCGGTATTTTATACCATTTTAATGTTCAATCTGTCAGACACTGCAACACAAGGGTATCTTGGTACAGACCTGCAATCAACTTCGACAACTTCCACTAGTGAGAGCGGCTGGATTTGAGAGGGACCTGACCTCTCAACATCTGAGTTCTTACCTCTCCTAGTGGCCTACGTCTCACCTCTTGGCGCTATAAAAAGCTCCATCCTGTCACTTCATCTCCATATTGTTTCATACTATGGAACAATGCTCTTCTCCAGACTGAGGGACTGACCACCTCAAAACTTTAAGGGTGATGGACTGATTACATCGTCTTCAAGTATCTTCTGCTTCTATCAACTTTTCTGTACTTGACTGAAGAAGCCTACTGTGTAGGCGAAACGTTTCATAATAAAGATACCTAACTGTTGCATATGTGTCTTACCTAACAAGTGCAACTAATGTGACATTTTATTGTGGCAACGTTTCGCTCTCCAGGAGCTTTATCAAGCCATTACAAACAATACATGGACACAGAGGGTATATATAGGCTCAGAGTGAGGTGCAATACTAGTAGTATTAGTAGTAGTGACAAAAGTTGTAGTAGTTGTGGTAGAGCAATTAATTCGTACATGAGTAAAAGAATATAAAAGCTATAACTTGGGTAACATAAAAATAGGTTGGACAAATATAGACTGGAAAGAGACAGCTTGTTTCAGTGTTCACTCTCTGTAATGTGCTTTGTGTAGTATAACAGGAGAGACTATGTGATGGCAGGGTTTACTGTTTTCAGGAGGATTCTTGCTAAGACTTCAGAGATGGCGAAGCTGCCGTTGTTTTGTTTGATTGTATTCGAAACAGCGATCAGTGCTGATTCGAGGCACTTGCGTCTGCGGAAATTAGTTTCTTTGATCACTAATTGGGCGTCTCTGAATTTCATGAGATGATTGGTGGAATTTCGGTGTTGTACACAGGCGTTGTTCAAGTTATCGTTCCTACATGCGTAAATGTGTTCATTGAGGCGGGTGTCGAGGTTTCTTGCTGTTTCACCTACGTAAATCTTGAACATTAAAGTGGTATAAAATACCGACAGGTTGTTAGGCAAGACACATATGCAACAGTTAGGTATCTTTATTTCGAAACGTTTCGCCAACACAGTAGGCTTCTTCAGTCGAGTACAGAAAAGTTGATAGAAGCAGAAGAGACTTGAAGACGATGTAATCAGTCCATCCCCCTTAAAGTTTTGAGGTGGTCAGTCCCTCAGTCTGGAGAAGAGCATTGTTCCAAAGTCTGAAACAATATTGTTTCAGACTTGTGTCCTTTTACTTTACATTATTAAGAAAACAATCAAAAAAGCAGATCCCTTCATATTCATAAGCATGATTATCGTCAATAAAATCATTAGCTAGATAACCCCAATCAAGATTAGACAGATGTTCCCTAAGTCCATTATAATTGGCAGAACGAAAATCAGGGATTTTTACTGTATTATCATTATTCTTGCATTCCCAATTAATGCTAAAAGTGACGGATTTGTGATCACTTGCGCCAAGCTCTTCAGTGATCTCCAGATTATTCACGAGTGTTTTCTTATTTGACAAGACTAGGTCTAGCAAATTATTACCCCTGGTAGGCTCAGTTACGCTCTGTTTCAGAAAACAGTCCTGAACTGTTTCCATAAAGTCACTGGACTCTAGATTACCTGTCAAAGAATTCCAGTCAATTTGACTAAAGTTAAAGTCCCCTACTATGACTATGTTACTGTGTCCAGAAGCCCTAACAATTTCGTCCCAAAGAAGTCTCCCTCTATCGTGATCCAAGCCTGGAGGTCGGTATATTACACCTAGAATTAGTTTTTCTTGACCCTCCACGAACTCTACCCAAACAGAGTCTGTTACTGCTCCTTCTATTTTTATACCTGTTTTTATGCAACAATTAATATTTTCTCGAACATACAATGCAACTCCCCCCCCCTTCCAATTAGATCTATCCACATTGAACAACTTAAATCCCTAAATACTACACTCAACAGTCATGTCCCGACTCCTTAAATCATACCATGTTTCAGTTAATGCAATGATATCAAAGTTCCCAGCACATGCTACCAAACGTAGTTCATTAATTTTATTTCTTGCACTTCGACTGTTAACATAAAATACCATCATATGTTTTTTCTTCTGCACATTTTTCCTATTGATCTTTGTTTTTACACAATTTCTGAAATTATCATTACCCAGAGTTACTCCATGACAGTTACTATTAAGATTCTTAATATCAGAGCATAAGTCAATATATCCATACTCATTATTTATCATTTCTAAACCCATACCTCTAACTAATCCTAGCTTAAAGTCCTAACAACCCCCTCAACTGAGTTAGCAAGAAAACCCACACCTGCCCTGGATAAGTGAACCCCATCCCTGGCATACATGTCATTTCGGCCATTCATTGGCATACATGTCATTTCGTACCATTCATTGACAACTGGGACAACAGAAGTTGTCCCAGTTGTCAATGAATGGTACTGCTCTGGACAACCATTCATTACCAACACCTCTTCTTGGCAAAATGCCACATATAACAGGGCACCCCCCTTCATCCTAATTATTTCTATAGCTGCCCTGAACTTTCTAACTAAATCCTCACTTCTACGCTTGCCTACATCATTGCCTCCAGCACTGAGGCAAATAATAGGATTGATCCCATTACCGTTCATGATGTTGTCAAGCCGGCTAACAATGTCCTCCATCCCAGCCCCAGGAAAGCAAACCCTCTGTCTCCTACTCCTGTCCCTCAAGCAGAATGCCCTATCCATGTATCTAACCTGGCTATCCCCAACAACAACAATATTCTTACCTTCCTTGTTGTCGTTCGTCGTGACGATCACAGTAGTCGACTCACATTCGTCGGGTAGCACCGAGAATGCGTTGGAGGTTTCCACAAGAGTTTCTACAGCAGTCTCTTTCTTCTTCATCGTTTCTGGCTTTCCATTCGTCTTCTTGATCGTCAACTTCGTCCCCTGCTGTCCAGCCACTGACCACGATCCCTTCTTGACCTGAGGACTCGAAACAGGAGGACTACTACGAATCCTCTTGTTTTCCTCAGTCAATCGCCGTATCTCCATCTTCGCTACCCTCAATTCTTCCTTAAGCTGCTGGCAAAGTTGCTCGATGGAGGGCATCTTGGTTCAGTCCACGGGAGCACACAAGACACTTCTTCACAGAGTTAAGTACAGCTCACCACTTTTGAGTACAGGTCACCACTTTGTAAACTCCTGCGGTGACTGGTTCGTGGTGCTTTGATTTTGTCCTGGTTAGATCCTTTATTGAAGTGCTAGAAGCGATGGCGACTCTGGTATTAGCTTGTGAAAGTACTTTAGAAACTGTGTGATGAATGGTTTTGAAAACCGACAAGTTGAAGAACTGAGACACTTATGCAACACATGGGAATCTTTATTGAAGAAACGTTTCGCCACACAGTGGCTTCATCAGTCCAATACAAAGTAGAAGTGAGTAAGGAGAGTAGAAGTTTGAGGTAATCAGTCCCTCAACCTGGATTCGATGTGTTCAGTCCATCAATCTTGAGTAGAATTCTACTCAAGACTGATGGACTGAACACATCGACTCAAGGTTGAGGGACTGATTACCTCATTCTCCTCCTGTTCTTCAAGTTTCTCCTATGTATGGACTGATGAAGCCACTGTGTGGCGAAACGTTTCCTCAATAAAGATACCCAAGAGTTGCACATGTGTCTAATTTATCAATTATAACTTTGTTGGGAGTGGTGTTGGTGCGTGGAGAATTAAGGATCTTAAGAGCTCTTTTCTTGCAGTCTTTCTGTGTACAACACCGAAATTCCACCAATCATCTAATGAAATTCAGAGACGCCCAATTAGTGATCAAAGAAACTAATTTCCGCAGACGCAAGCGCCTCGAATCAGCACTGATCGCTGTTTCGAATACAATCAAACAAAACAACGGCAGCTTCGCCATCTCTGAAGTCTTAGCAAGAATCCTCCTGAAAACAGTAAACCCTGCCATCACATAGTCTCTCCTGTTATACTACACAAAGCACATTACAGAGAGTGAACACTGAAACAGGCTGCCTCTATCCAGTCTATATTTGTCCAACCTATTTTTATGTTACCCAAGTAATAGCTTTTATATCCTTTTACTCATGTACGAATTAATTGCTCTACCACATTGTATTACTATTACTACTACAACTTTTGTCACTACTACTACAACTACTACCACTAGTATTGCACCTCACTCTGAGCCTATATATACCCTCTGTGCCCATGTATTGTTGTGCAAGAAAGGTATAAAATACCGACAAATATGAAAGTTAAGACACATGTGCAACATCTGGATATCTTTATTGTAGACGTTTCGCCATCCAGTGGCTTTATCAATACAGATTCTAGGACATAATAGGAAGACAGTAGAACTATATACAAAAGATGAGGTAATCAGTCCCTCAGCCTTGGAGTTAGTGTTCACAGCATCGTGGTGGAGGAGAATCTGGAGCAAAGGCAAGAAGACTGGCGGTTATATAGGCGTCAGTGGATAGGGACGGGCAGCAGACGAGGGCAAAGTCACTGGTAGGCGGGATTCCCCAGTGGAAGTAGGTCCTTCCCAAAGAGATGGGTTAGTTGCAGCAGCCGTGAAGAAGATCTTGTAGATGTCCTCTGAACCAAGATTCCATGATGTTGCAGTGTCTGACAAGTTGTGCAAGAAAGGTATAAAATACCGACAATATGAAAGTTAAGACACATGTGCAACATCTGGATATCTTTATTGTAGACGTTTCGCCATCCAGTGGCTTTATCAATACAGATTCTAGGACATAATAGTAAGACAGTAGAACTATATACAAAAGATGAGGTAATCAGTCCCTCAGCCTTGGAGTTAGTGTTCACAGCATCGTGGTGGAGGAGAATCTGGAGCAAAGGCAAGAAGACTGGCGGTTATATAGGCGTCCCAAGTCTTTTTCACATTCTGTATGATCAAGCTCTACTTCACCTAGTTTACAACTTCGAGGGCTATTTTCATTACACTTTTCCACATTGAACTTCATCTGCCATTTTTCAGACGAAGACATTAATTTGTCCAAATCCTCCTGGAGTTCATTGGTATCCTTCTCAAAATGAATCATATGGCCTATTTTTGTATCATCAGCAAATTTGCTCATGCTACTTGTAATTCCTTACAAATGACAAAAGAGGGCCTAAAACTGATCCTTGTGGAATGCCACTAGTGATTAATCACCATTAATGGAAACCCTCTGCTTCCTACTGGTAAGCCATGCCTCTATCCATGCTAGAACATTTCCTCCTATATCATGAGCTGCCACTTTTCTTAAGAGTGTCTTGTGAGGTAGTCTATCGAAGGCTTTACTGAAATCCAAACAAACTATGTCATATTCTTTATTATTGTCTACTGTCTCGAATGTTTTATTGAAGAACGTCAGTAAATTTGTCAGGCAGGAACGACCTCTCGTGAACCCATGCTGAGATTCATTAATCAAATTATGCTCTTCAAGATGACTTCTAATAATATCAGCTATAATTGATTCCAACAATTTGCCTACTATAGATGTCAGGCTGACTGGACGGTAATCTGATGGAATGGACCTATCCCCTGATTTGAATATAGGAACTACATTAGCCATCTTCCACATACGCTCGTTAATGGCTGACTAAGTTCCATCTTACATTCTTTAAGTTCCCTGGAAAACAACTCGTCGGGTCCCAGGGACTTATTTTGTTTCAATTTATCTGTCTGTTTGATATCCATGTCCATCGTGACAGTAATATTCGTTAATTTGAATTCTTCAGTAACTGAATAATTGTTAATTTCTGGAATCTCATTAACGTCTTCTTGAGTAAAAACTGACAAAAAATAATCATTAAATAGAGAACACATTTCCAGTGGTGATGAATGTTGCAGCGAGGAGAAGGCTGGAGGCAGTGGAGATGTCATGTCTGAGGGCAATGTGTGGTGTGAATATAATGCAGAGAATTCGTAGTTTGGAAGTTAGGAGGAGGTGCGGGATTACCAAAACTGTTGTCCAGAGGGCTGAGGAAGGGCTGTTGAGGTGGTTCGGACATGTAGAGAGAATGGAGCGAAACAGAATGACTTCAAGAGTGTATCAGTCTGTAGTGGAAGGAAGGCGGGGTAGGGGTCGGCCTAGGAAGGGTTGGAGGGAGGGGGTAAAGGAGGTTTTGTGTGCGAGGGGCTTGGACTTCCAGCAGGCATGCGTGAGCGTGTTTGATAGGAGTGAATGGAGACAAATGGTTTTTAATACTTGACGTGCTGTTGGAGTGTGAGCAAAGTAACATTTATGAAGGGATTCAGGGAAACCGGCAGGCCGGACTTGAGTCCTGGAGATGGGAAGTACAGTGCCTGCACTCTGAAGGAGGGGTGTTAATGTTGCAGTTTAAAAACTGTAGTGTAAAGCACCCTTCTGGCAAGACAGTGATGGAGTGAATGATGGTGAAAGTTTTTCTTTTTCGGGCCACCCTGCCTTGGTGGGAATCGGCCGGTGTGATAATAAAAAAAATAATTTCCAGTTCGTTATCCATCAACTGCCCATTTCCAATTTTCAGAGGTCCTACTTTTTCCCTCACCTTCGTCCTGTATACTTTGATTCATTAGCAACTTTAATTTCATAATCACGTTTAGTTTTTCTAATCCCCTTTTTTACTTCTCTTTTTAACTGAACATATAAATTCCCCTTTTCTCTCCTAGTAAATGCTTTAGCCTCCTGTTAACCAATTTGGGGTCGTTATTATTTCACCTAATATCTCTTTGGGGAATATATATGCACTGAGCTCGTTGTACATTATTAAGAAAAAATCATAATCCCAGATACCTTCGTAATCGTATGTATGATCATCAGTAAAATTATTAGCTAGATTACCCCAGTCCAGATTAGACAGGTGTTCCCTAAGTCCATCATAATCGGCAAAACGAAAATCAGGGACTATTAACGTATTATCATAACTCTCGCATTCCCAGCTAATGCTAAAAGTGATGGATATGTGATCAGTAGCACCAAGCTCTTCAGCAATCTCCAGAGTATTTACGAGTGTTTCCTTATTTGACAAGACTAGGCCGAGGAAATTATTACCTCTGGTAGGCTCTGTTACACACTGCTTCAGGAAACAGTGCTGAACCACTTCCATAAAGTCTCTGTACTCCAGATTACCGGTCAAAGAATTCCACTCAATTTGACTAAAGTGAAAATCCCCTACTATCACTACGTTAGTGTGTCTAGAAGCCCTAACAGTTTCGTCGGAAAGAAGTCTCTCTATCGTGATCCAAGCCTGGAGGTCGGTATATTACACCTAGAATTAGTTTTTCTTGACCTTCTACAGACTCTACCAAAACAGATTCTGTTACTAATCCACATATTTTTATACCTGTTTTGATGCAACTATTTATATTTTTTTCGTACATATAATGCAGCTCCTCCCCCTTTCCCATTTTATCTATCCACATGGAACAACTTAAACCCTTGAATATTACACTCAGCAATCATATCCCGACTCTTCAAATCATATCATGTTTCAGTTATTGCAATGACATCAAAGTTCCCAGCACATGCTACCAAACGTAATTCATTAATCTTATTTCTTGCACTTCGACTGTTAGTATAAAATACAGTTATATGTTCTTTCTTCTGCACATTTTTCCTATTCATCTTTGCTTTTACACAATTTCTGTAATTATCATTACCCTGTGTTACTCCATGACTGTTATTATTAAGATTCATAATATCAAAACCTAATTATTCTCCATTTCTAAACCCATACCTCTAACTAATCCTAGTTTAAAGTCCTAACCACAACCTCAACTGAACTAGCAAGAAAACCCACACCTGCCCTAGATAAGTGAACCCCATCTCTGGTATATGTATCACTTTTACCGTAGAAGTGGTCCCAGTTGTCAATGAATGGTAATGCATTATCCTTACAGTGCTTGTCCAGCCAACACTTAATACCAATTGCTCTTGACAATCATTCATTTCCAACACTCCCTCTTGGCAAAATGCCACATATAACAGGGCGGCCCCCATTCTTCCTAATTATGTCTGTTGCTGGCCTGTACCTTCTAACTAAATCCTCACTTCTACACTTGCCTACATCATTGCCTCCAGCACTGAGGCAGATAATAGGATTGACCCCATTACCGTTCATGGTGTTGTCAAGCCGGCTAAGAATATCCTCCATCCCAGCTCCAGGAAAGCAAACCCTCTGTCTCCTACCCCCTGTACTCCTATCCTTCAAGCAGAAGGCCCTATCCATATACCTAACCTGGCAATCCCCAACAACAACAATGTTTTTACCTTTCCCTTTGGCATTGTTCTCGTGACATTCAGATAGCTATCAAATCATCGGCCACACAAAGAAGTTTTTCGATTTTTTTCCAAACTTTCCTAGTCTTCGTTGATGCTACTCTCCATCCATCCCTTGACCCTTTAACTTTGCCCCCATGCTCGCAGCCATCTCAGGTTCCTTTCGGGTTTGAGGATTCTCAAAGGGAGGATTACCATAATCTTCTTGTTTTCCTCAGCAGTCCTGATCTGAAGTTAGCCCCCCTCAGTTTTTCCTTTAGCTGCTGGTAATTTGCTAAAGAGGGGAAACATCGTTCAGATTCCAGAGAGCAAAAAGACCGTCTTCAAGAGTTAAGGCAGGTACCACGAGTTAAGAAAGGGTCCCCACTAGTTAAGTACAGGCCCCACATGTATCTCTTTCGGCAGTCTTCTCTGGGGTTGTTAAAGATGTTTAATGCCATTTGTCTGCAGTCTCGGGAAAGTCGGGGATAGTGAAGTTTAAAAATACTTTTCAGAAAGGGAACACTCTTCCTCAAGGATCTCACTGCTACAGTTTCTGAGTGCGTCGGGAAAAAAACCCTATAGTTACCCAAATATTTTTTTTAATGTAAAGAAAAAGGACAAAATTTGCAACTAATGGGCATTTTTTTGGGGCAAATAAAAAGTATATTAGTCGGGAATTCTATAAATCTCTTTTTTTAATGCACCCAAGTTCTAGACTGTATCCCCTACTAGGAAGAGTGCCATATGCAAATTCTCCACTTTCAAATCCATAAAAAACTCACGTACCTTTTTTCCCAGGGACGTTGTTTGTGACTTATAAAACCCACAACGTGGGGGGGAAAGTTGTCAAAAAGGGCATATTATAGGAACATAAAAAGAAGGAACACTGCAACAGGGCCCCACCCGCGGAGCAGGTCCAACCCCTTTTTTCCCCCCCGGGTTAACCCAAAGCCCCCCAAAAGTCTGGGCGCCCCACTCAAGGGAAAGGGCACTGCACCAGACCCAGCAGCACAAAACTTTCAGGTCAACCCCACCCACCCACCCACTCAGATTTACTAACCCCTTTTTAAAATACACAACGTTTTAGCCTCAATAACGTACTCGGGAGTGTGTTCACTCATCCACGACTCTATTACCAAACAAGTGCTTTCCTAATCCTTCTGAAACTGAATTTTTTCCCAAATTGAACCATTGCTGCGAGTCCTTCTTGTTGGAAATTTTCAGCACGCTATTTCTCCCTTTATTTAAACCTGTTTTCCATTTATCACCTCGATCATATCCCCCCTAAAATTTTACGCCTTTTGAGAGATGCAGATTCAGGGGGCCTCGCTATCCTCATAGGGAAAAAAAAATTTTGTACATGGGACATCTTTGTCATCCTCCCTTTGTACGTTTTCCCAAACATTTATATCCTTCTGTAATACGGTGACCAAACTGAGCAGCATGTCTAAATGAGGCCTAATCAAGGATATATAGAGTTGAAGAACAACCTGAGGACTTCTATTATTTATACTTCTAGATATGAAGCCAAGAATTCTGTTAGCTTTATTGCGAACGCTAATGCACTGTTGTCTTGGTTTTAGATTACCGCTAACCAGAACTTCTAAATCCTTTTCGCAATCAGTAGTATTAAGATCTACATTATTTAGTTTATATGTGGCATGGTTATTTAACTGTCCAACATTAAGAGCTTTGCATTTGTCAATATTAAACTGTATCTGCCACTTCTCCGACCATTGCGTCAGTCTATTCAAATCATCCTGGAGTGCTCTAGTGTCCTCATTAGAATGAATTGGACGGCCTATTTTGGTGTCATCAGCAAATTTGCTTATGTTGCTATTTATTCCCTCATCTATGTCGTTTATGTAAATTGTGAACAACAACGGGCCCAACACTGACCCCTGAGGAACACCGCTTGTGACGTGCCCCCATGCTGATTTCTCCCCATTTATGCAAACTCTCTGCTGTCTATTTGTCAACCATGCCTCTACCCAGGAAAAAATTTCTCCTCCTATTCCGTGTGCCTTAAGTTTCCTCAATAGCCTCTGGTGAGGAACTCTATCGAAAGCCTTACTGAAGTCCATATACACAATATCATATTCATTACCATGATCTACCTCCTCAAACACCTTAGTGAAAAAAGTTAGTAAATTCGTAAGACAGGAACGCCCCTTTGTAAAACCGTGTTGAGATTCATTAATCAATCTGTGCCTGTCAAGATGGTTACGAATTGCTTCTGCAGTTATTGATTCCATAAATTTTCCCACTATGGAGGTAAGGCTTATTGGTCTATAGTTAGAAGCCATGGACCTGTCACCTGCCTTGTAAATAGGCATTACATTTGCCATTTTCCACTTATCAGGCACTATGCCAGTTTGTAGTGATATGTTAAAAAGATAAGCTAAAGGTATGCTAAGTTCCTCTTTACATTCCTTTAACACCCTTGCAAACAGTTCATCAGGACCTGGGGATTTGTTAGGTTTTAGTTTCTCTATTTGTCTGAGGACCATGTCACTAGTTACCGCAATCGTACATAGTTTATTATCATCCTGTTCTACATAATCTATTATTTCAGGAATATCGCTAGTATTTTCCTGGGTGAAAACTGAGAGGAAGTAGGTATTTAAAATTTCACATATATTCTTATCACTGTCAGTGATCTGGCCAGAGTTACTCTTAAGTGGGCCAGTCTTGTCCCTAATCTTACTTCTGTATACCTGAAAGAAGCCTTTTGGGTTAGTCTTTGAATCCCCTGCGACCTTAGCTTCATAATCCCTTTTTGCTTTTCTTATTCCTTTTTTTTATTTCTCTCTTTAATTGAATATATTGATTTCTTAACTGCCCATCCCCTCTTTTGATACGCCTATATATGTTTTAATCTATTGTTCATCCGTTTGGGATCATTTTTGTTAGATCTAATTTCCCTACTCGGAACAAAAGTTGTCTGGGCAGCAAGAACTATGCTCTGAAAAACGTCATATTGGCAACCAAGATCACCTACCTGACCCATAATCAGGACATCCCAATTTAGCCCACCCAAATAATTTTTCAGTCCCATGAAGTCGGTCAAGCGAAAATCTGGGACAGAGATTTGATTGCAGTTATCTGGGTAATTCCATGATATATTGAAACTAAGTGATTTTTGATCACTTTCCCCAAGCTCACCATTAACCTCAAGATTATTAATTAGTAAATCTTTGTTGGCAAGAACCAAGTCAAGCAGATTGTTTCCTCTAGTTGGTTTTGTCACAAACTGTTCTAAAAAGCAATCCTGAACCGTATCAAGAAAGTCACTAGACTCATGACTTCCTGTCATATTGTACCAATCAATTTGTCTAACGTTAAAATCTCCCATTAACACAACATTTTCATATCTAGATGCCTTATGAATTTCGTCCCATAACAGCTTACTGCCCTCCCTATCAATTAATTTGTCACGTCCCTCGAGAAACTGTAGCCAAACAGATTCTGTGTTCGATGTTTCTAATCTTATATCATGTCTAAGACAACAATTTAAAGTTTCTCTGACATACATCGCCACACCACCGCCCTTCCTGTTGACCCTATCAGTGTGGAATAGTTTATAACCCTGTATGTTGCATTCAGAAGGCATTTCTCTATCTTTCAGGTTGAACCAGGTCTCTGTTATACCAATAATATCTATATTACCTACACTTGCAAGTAATTTTAGCTCATGACTCACGAAATCGTAATGACACGATTGCAAACAAACCATACCCCGGCCGGGATTGAACCCACGGTCTGGAGTTTTGAGACTCTGACCGCGGGTTCAATCCCGGCCGGGGTATGGTTTAATTTTAGCTCATCTATCTTATTTCTTAGACTCCTACCATTTGTAAAGTAAACCTTAAGGGAGCTAGTCACTCGTTGCCCTCTACTATCTCTCTTTGTTTGTTGATCAGTTGATTTGCCATTACTAGCAACTTTATTTTGAATATTGTCTTTTAAACATATCCCTGAGATATCCCGATAATAACTGCTGTTTTTAACCCTAATGCTGCAGCCTGATTGTTTCCCACAAACACCCATACCTCTAAAATCTATCAGTTTAAATTCCTAGACAAGTCATCAATTGCCCTCTCAAGTGAATTGGCTAATGCAACCACTCCATCCCCAGAGAGATGAACCCCATCCCTTGCATACATATCACGCTTGCCAAAGAATAGGTCCCAGTTATCATTGAATGGGATTGCAAGTTCCTTGCAGTACCTGTCTAGCCAGCAATTTATACCAGTTGCCCTAGACATCCATTCATTGCCCACTCCCTTTCTAGGCAAGATGCTACATATGACTGGGATCCCTCCCTTAGACTTAACTACTTCTATGACTGACCTGTACTTATCCAGCAGCTCCTCTCTCCTGCCCTTCCCAATGTCATTACCCCCAGCACTAAGACAGATAATGGGCTTGTTCCCATTATGTGACATAATATTATCCAACCTGCTGACTATGTCACCAATACCAGCTCCAGGAAGGCACACTCTCTGTCTGACCTTTCTGTTTCGGGCAAATTAGGTCACTTTTGTCCCAGGATGCGACTCATACCAGTCGACTAGCACCCAGGTACCCATTATTACTGATGGGTGAACACGGACAACCGGTGTAAGGAAACACGCCCAATGTTTCTAACCTTACCGGGAATCAAACCCGGACACTCATCGTGTGAAGCAAGAGCTTTTGTCACCACACCACATTCAGCAAGCATATCCAGATTCTTCCCCATGTCTCAGTTATGGAAAATACGTCAATATTATCCTCATTTGTAACTAATTTCATCTAGTCCATCTCGTTCCTAGTGCTACGACTATTTGTATATTATTATTATTATTATTATTATTATTATTATTATTATTATTATCAAGGGGGAGAGCTATACCCGTTGGATTATGCATCGGCTGTGGGGAACATGTGGAAGGTATTCAGGCTTACTTCAGTTAACCAGAGCACAGATCCATTTCCCTAGATCAAGAGCCCCTCACCAACATC
Organism: Cherax quadricarinatus; assembly: GCF_026875155.1. NCBI lineage: Eukaryota > Metazoa > Arthropoda > Malacostraca > Decapoda > Parastacidae > Cherax > Cherax quadricarinatus. The sequence goes on along the minus strand of NC_069459.1, from coordinate 20,261,479 downwards.
AAGGAACCTTCCTTGAGGGGTGACTATTTTTATAATATATAGTTAGAAATCATCTCTTCTCTTTTCCCTCCCTGCTCATTTCTGCTCATTCACTATCTTTATTACTGTTCTTATTACCTAGTGCCGATGTTTTTTCAATATTTATCAATAACTCTACCTCATTCTGCCTATAGTTGGTTTAACTGAAACTAACAATATCGCTACACAGAGAATTCATCCTGTCCATTTCTATTGTATCACAGATCATTGCTTTCCCACAAAAACCCATACCACTAACTTTTTCTAGTTAAAGCCCTAACAGCTCCTTCCACTTCACTGACCAGTGCCCCCACCCCAGACCTAGATAATGAACCCCCATCCCTGGCATTCATGTCATTTCTGCCATAGAAAAGGCCCAAGTTGTCTATAAATGGTACTGCATTGTCGTGATAGTGTTTGTCCAGACAGCAGTTAACACCAGTTGCACTGGACAACCATTCATTTCCAACTCCTCTCCTTGGCAAAGTGCCAAATATTACAGTGTGCCCTCCTTTTTTTCTTAATTATGTCTGTTGCTGACTTATACCTGCTAATCAGGTTCCCACTTTTACACTTGCCAGTATCGTTGCCTGCAGAACTTAGATAATAGGCTCCCATTACCTCTCATGATGTCGTCCAGATGGCTAACAATATCCTCCATCCCAGCCCCAGGAGAACATACCCTCTGTCTCCTCTTCCTATCTTAACCTGACTATCCCCAACTAATCTAATGTTCTTACCTTCATTGGCAATATTCATGAGGTTCTCGATCGTCTTTGTGGAGATGGTTTTCGCTGAGATGTCTTCACTGGCTGGTTTCACTGCGTCGTTAACAATGGTCCTTGTTGGAATTATCTTCGTTGGAAGGTATTCAGTTCACATTCGTCTGATGACAAGGAAAAAAAGTTGCTGGTTTTCACAGCAGTCTCCTGGACCTTCAGCTTAAGCTTCGGCCTTTTCGTTCCATCTAGCATCCAGGTGTTAGTCCGATCATCGGCGACGTTGTTCCGAGGATAAGTCTTGCACATACCTTTCAGTCGTTGAATTTCTCTTGCTTCCGCTTCACAGAACCTACAACTTTGGCAACATTCAACATAGGTCAGACAGATCATCCTCTTGACTCCCATCAACATATATGTGGATTACTCACATGTGATTCCCAGCAATTTTCTCGGCTAGGTTCGGCTAGGTTAAGTTAGATTAGGTTAGGTTAGGTTAAGTTACATTAGGTTTGGTTAGATTAGATTAGGTTAGGCTAGGTTGTTAGGTTAGGTTAGGTTAGGTTAGATTACATTATGTTAGGGTAGGTTAGGTTAGGTTAGATTACATTATGTTAGGGTAGGTTAGGTTAGGTTAGATTACATTATGTTAGGGTAGGTTAGGTTAGGTTAAGGTAGGTTATGTAAGGTTAGGTTAGATTACATTATGTTAGGGTAGGTTAGGTTAGGTTAAGGTAGGTTATGCTAGGTTAGGTTAGGTTAGTTAGGTTAGGTTAGGTTAGGTTAGGTTAGGTTAAGGTAGGTTATGTAAGGATAGGTTAGATTACTTTATGTTAGGGTGGGTTAGGTGAGGTTAAGGGTGGGTTATGCTAGGTTAGGTTAGGTTAAGTTAGTTGGGTTTTAGGTTAGTTAGGTTTAGGTTAGGTTAGGTTAGGTTAAGGTAGGTTATGTAGGTTAGGTTAAAATTACATAGTTGGGTAGGGGGTGGGGTTTTAAGGTAGGTTATGCTAGGTTAGGTTAGGTTAAGTTAGGTTGGTTAGGTTGGGTTTAGGTTATGTTAGGTTAGGTTAGTTGGGTTTTAGGTGGTTGGGTTTGGGGTTAGGTTAGGTTGGTTTTAGGTTGGTTTAGGTTGGGTTAGGTTAGGTTAGGTTAGGTTAGGTTAGGTTGGGTTTTAGGTTAGGTTAGGTTAGGTTGGGTTTTAGGTTAGGTTGGTTAGGTTAGGTTAGGTTAGGTTAGGAGGTTGGTTGTTAGGTTGGGTTAGGTTGGTTAGGGTAGATTGGGTTTGGGTTGGTTAGATTAGGTTGGGTTAGGTTTGGTTTTGGTTGGTTGGTAGGTTAGGTTAGGTTAGGTTAGGTTGGTTAGGTTAGGTTAGGTTAGGTTAGGTTAGGTTGGGTTTGGGTTTTAGGTTTAAAGGTTAGGTTAGGTTGGGTTTAGGTTGGTTGGGTTTAGGATTTTAGGTTGGGTTAGGTTGGTTAGGTTAGGTTAGGTTAGGTTGGTGGTTTAGGTAGGTTATTTTATTTGAGGGTTTTTGGTTAGGTTTAGGTTGGGTTTTAGGTTAGGTTAGGTTGGTTAGGTTGGGTTTTGGTTAGGTTGGGTTGGTTAGGTTGGGTTAGGTTAGGTTAGGTTAGGTAAGGTTGGGTTAGGTTAGGTTAGGTTAGATTACTTTATGTTAGGGTGGGTTAGATTAGGTTGGGTTTTAGGTTAGGTTAGGTTAGGTTAGGTTAGGTTGGTTAGGTTAGGTTAGGTTTTGGTTAGGTTGGGTTTAGGTTAGGTTGGGTTTAGGTTAGGTTAGGTTTAGGTTAAAGGTTAGGTTGGTTAGGTTGGGTTAGGTTAGGTTAGGTTAGGTTAGGTTAGGTTAGGTTAGGTTAGGTTAGGTTACATTATGTTAGGGTAGGTTAGGTTAGGTTAGGTTAGGTTAGGTTAGGTTAGATTACATTATTTAGGGTAGGTTAAGTTAGGTTGGGTTTTAGGTTAGGTTAGGTTAGGTTAGGTTAGATTACATTATGTTAGGGTAGGTTAAGTTAGGTTAGGTTAGGTTAGGTTAGGTTAGGTTAGGTTAGATTACATTATGTTAGGGTAGGTTAGGTTAGGTTAGGTTAGATTACTTTAATTTTTAGGGTAGGTTAAGTTAGGTTAGGTTAGGTAAGGTTAGGTTAGGTTAGGTTAGTTTTTACATTATGTTAGGGTAGGTTAGATTAGGTTAGGTTAGGTTAGGTTAGGTTTTGGTTGGGTTGGTTGGTTAGTTAGGTTTAGGTTGGTTAGGTTAGGAGGTTAGGTTAGGTTAGGTTAGGTTCGGTTAGGTTAGGTTAGGTTGGTTAGGTAGGTTTAGGTTAGTTAGGTGGTCTAGGTTAGGTTAGGTTACATTATTTGGGTTTAGGTTAGGTTAGGTTAGGTTTAGGTTAAGGTAGTTTACATTATGTTGGGTAAGGTTAAGTTAGGTAGTTTAGGTTAGGTTGGGTTTAGATTACATTATGTTAGGGTAGTTTAGTTAGGTTAGGTAGTTAGGTTAGGTTAGGTTAGGTTGGTTAGGTTAGATTACATATGTTAGGGTAGGTTAAAGTTAGGTTAGGTTAGGTTAGGTTTAGGTTAGGTTAGGTTAGGTAAGGTTGGGTTTAAAGAATTACATTATTTTAGGGTAGGTTAGGTTCAGGTTAAGGAGGTTATGCTAGGTTGGTTAGGTTAGGTTAGGTTAGGTTAGGTTAGGTTAGTTAGGTTAGTTAGATTACATTATGTTAGGGTAGGTTAAGTTGGGTTAGGTTATTAGGTTAGGTTAGGTTAGGTCAGATTACATTATGTTAGGTAGGTTAGGTTAGGTTTAGGTTAGATTGCATTATGTTAGGGTAGGTTAAGTTAGGTAGGTTAGGTTAGGTTGGGTTTAGGTTGGGTTTTAGGTTAGATTACATTATGTTAGGGTAGGTTATTAGGTTAAGTTAGGTTATGCTAGGTTAGGTTAGGTTAGGTTAGGTTAGGTTAGGTTAGGTTAGGTTAGATTACATTATGTTAGGGTAGGTTAAGTTAGGTTAGGTTAGGTTAGGTTAGGTTAGGTTAGGTTAGGTCAGATTACATTATGTTAAGGTAGGTTAGGTTAGGTTAGGTTAGATTACATTATGTTAGGGTAGGTTAAGTTAGGTTAGGTTAGGTTAGGTTAGGTTAGGTTAGGTTAGATTACATTATGTTAGGGTAGGTTAGGTTAGGTTAAGTTAGGTTATGCTAGGTTAGGTTAGGTTAGGTTAGATTACATTATGTTACGGTAGGTTAGGTTAGGTTAAGGTAGGTTATGCTAGGTTAGGTTAGATTATCTTAGGTAAAGTTGTCTTGGACACACAAAAATGCTCATTTATAACATACTATAATAGGATAAAATATAAATATAAAGTCGACAAAAGATTATACTGGATATCAATGTGACATTTACAGTGTTTAAGATGCCTTCACGAGTCCAGTGTGTGATGCTGACCGCAACCTGCCCTGTATAGGCCTACTCTGGTTCTCCTCTTTTATGTTTTTAATTGTGACAAGTGTAGTATTGGCCTGAGTCAGGAATGGTAATTAATTCAGACAGGTGTGGTAATTACCTAAGTCAGGTGTAGTAATTACCTGAACCAGGAGTAGTAATTACCTGATTCATGTGTGGTAATTACCTGTGCCAGGTGTGGTAATTACCTGTGCCAGGTGTGGTAATTACCTGTACCAGGGGTTTTTCCGGGGTTAATTACCCGGGGCCAGGTGTGGTAACTACTTGCGCCAGGTGTGGTAATTACCTGTGCCAGTGTGTAATTAATGTGCCGGGGTGTTAAATTTCCTGTGCCAGGTTTTGGTAATTACCTGTGCCAGGTGTGGTAATTACCTGTGCCAGGTGTGATAATTACCTGTGCCAGGTGTGGTAATTACCTGTGCCAAGTGTGGTAATTACCTTTGCCAGGTATGGTCATTACCTGTGCCAGGTGTGGTAATTACCAGTGTCAGGTGTGGTAATTACCTGTGCCAGGTGTGGTGATTACCTGTGCCAGGTGTGGTAATTACCTGTGCCAGGTGTGGTAATTACCTGTGCCAGGTGTGGTAATTACCTGTGCCAGGTGTGGTAACTACCTGCGCCAGGTGTGGTAATTACCTGTGCCAGGTGTGGTAATTACATGTGCCAGGTGTGTTAATTACCTGTGCCAGGTGTGGTAATTACCTGTGCCAGGTGTGGTAATTACCTGTGCCAGGTGTGATAATTACCTGTGCCAGGTGTGGTAATTACCTGTGCCAAGTGTGGTAATTACCTTTGCCAGGTATGGTCATTACCTGTGCCAGGTGTGGTAATTACCAGTGTCAGGTGTGGTAATTACCTGTGTCAGGTGCGGTAATTACCTGTGCCAGGTGTGGTGATTACCTGTGCCAGGTGTGGTAATTACCTGTGCCAGGTGTGGTAATTACCTGTGCCAGGTGGGTAATTACCTGTGCCAGGGTGGTAACTACCTGCGCCAAGGGGTGGTAATTACCGGTGCCAGGTTTGGTAATTAAATGTGCCAGGTGTGTTAATTACCTGTGCCAGGTGTGGTAATTACCTGTGCCAGGTGTGGTAATTACCTGTGCCAGGTGTGGTAATTACCTGTGCCAGGTGTGGTAATTACCTGTGCCAAGTGTGGTAATTACCTTTGCCAGGTATGGTCATTTCCTGTGCCCGGTTGTGGTAATTACCAGTGTCAGGTGTGGTAATTACCCTGTGTCAGGTGTGGTAATTACCTGTGCCAGGGGTGTTGGGAATTAAACCTATGCCAGGTGTGGTAATTACCTGTGCCAGGTGTGGTAATTACCTGTGCCAGGTGTGGTAATTACCTGTGCCAGGTGTGGTAATTACCTGTGCCAGGTGTGGTAATTACCAGTGTCAGGTGTGGTAATTACCTGTGTCAAGTGTGGTAATTACCTGTGCCAGGTGTGGTAATTACCTGTGCCAGGTGTGGTAATTACCTCTGCCAGGTGTGGTAATTACCTGTGCCAGGTGTGGTAATTACCTGTGCCAAGTGTGGTAATTACCTTTGCAAGGTATGGTAATTACCTGTGCCAGGTGTTTACCTGGAGTTTACCTGGAGAGAGTTCCGGGGGTCAACGCCCCCGCGGCCCGGTCTGTGACCAGGCCTCCTGGTGGATCAGAGCCTGATCAACCAGGCTGTTGCTGGGGGCTGCACGCAAACCAACGTACGAGCCACAGCCCGGCTGGTCAGGAACCGACTTTAGGTGCTTGTCCAGTGCCAGCTTGAAGACTGCCAGGGGTCTGTTGGTAATCCCCCTTATGTATGCTGGGAGGCAGTTGAACAGTCTCGGGCCCCTGACACGGTGCTGTGGCTGACATCCTTGTCTATGTCGGATATGAGGATGAGGAACAAGATGGGAGCGAGTACTGTGCCTTATGGAACAGAGCTTTTCACCGTAGCTGCCTCGGACTTTACTCTGTTGACGACTACTCTCTGTGTTCTGTTAGTGAGGAAATTATAGATCCATCGACCGACTTTTCCTGTTATTCCTTTAGCACGCATTTTGTGCGCTATTACGCCATGGTCACACTTGTCGAAGGCTTTTGCAAAGTCTGTATATATTACATCGGGCATTCTTTTTGTCTTCTAGTGCATTTAGCCTTGTCGTAGTGATCCAATAGTTGAGACAGACAGGACAGACCTGTTCTAAACCCATGTTGCCCTGGGTTGTGTAACTGATGGGTTTCTAGATGGGTGGTGATCTTGCTTCTTAGGACCCTTTCAAAGATTTTTATGATATGGGATGTTAGTGCTATTGGTTTGTAGTTCTTTACTGTTGTTTTAAACTGCCCCCTTTGTGGAGTGGGGCTATGTCTGTTGTTTTAGTAACTGTGGGACGACCCCCGTGTCCATGCTCCCTCTCCATAGGATGGAAAAGGCTCTTGATGAAAGGCAGTTCTTGATGAACACGGAGTTCCATGAGTCTGGCCCTGGGGCAGAGTGCATGGGAAATGTCATTTATCGCCTGTTCGAAGTCATTTGGCGTCAGGATAACATGGGATAGGCTTGTGTTAATCAATTGTGTGGCTCCCATAAAAAATTCATTTTGATCTTCGATTTTGCAGTCTGGTTAAACGGCTTGCTAAAAAACTGAGTCATATTGGGGCTTAAGTAAGCTCACTCATTTCCTTGCTGTCATCTGTGTAGGACCCATCTTGTTTAAGTAGGGGCCCAATACTGGACGTTGTTCCCACTTTGATTTGTCATAGAGAAGAAATACTTTGGGTTTCTTTCGATTTCATTTATGGCTTTTAGTTCTTTTCCCGCGATTCCGACTCCTATAAGATTCCTTTAGCTTTAAATTCGATGCTTGCTATTTCTCTGACCAGTGTCTCCCTACGCATTTCAGATATATTGACCTCTTTTAGCCGCTCTGTTATTCTTTTTCCGTCGCCTGTAAAGGGACGCCTGTCTCTTTCTATTTTACATTTTACTCTTCCTTTTTCTTAGAGGAATAAGCCTTGTGCATACATCGAGTGCCACCAAATTAATCTGTTCTAGGCATAAGTTGGGTCTGTGTTGCTTATATATCTTCCCAGCTTATATCGGTTAGGACTTGGTTTACTTGGTCCCACTTTATGTTTTTTTATTGAAGTTGAATTTGGTGAATGCCTCCCCCGTGACTAGTCTCATTATGTCGGTTGGGGCTCCACGCATACATGTCTGAAAACCCCAATTATGTTGTGCTCCCGAGTATATTGTTTTTGGAAAATGGTGACATTTCCTTATCAGATCATCATTGTTAGTGAAGATGAGGTCTAGTGTATTCTCCAGTCTAGTAGGCTCTATTATTTGCTGGTTTAAATTGAATTTTGTGCAGAGATTTAAAAGCTCGTGTGAGTGTGAGTTTTCATCAGAGCTGCCTCCTGGTGTTATTACTGCAACAATATTATTTGCTATATTCCTCCATTTTAGGTGCCTTAAGTTGTAATCCCCCAGGAGCAAGATGTTGGGTGCAGGAGCTGGAAGATTTTCCAGACAGTGGTCAATTTTTAACAGCTGTTCCTGGAATTGCTGGGATGTTGCATCCGGAGGCTTGTAGACTACCACAATGACTAGGTTTTGGTTCTCGACCTTTACTGCTAAAACTTCCACTACATCATTTGAGGCATTAAGCAGTTCTGTGCAAACAAGTGACTCTGCAATGTACAGGCCAACACCCCCCCCCCCCTTTTGCCTGTTCACTCTGTCACATCTGTATAGGTTGTAACCTGGGATCCATATTTCGTTGTCCAAGTGATCCCTTATGTGGGTCTCAGTGAAAGCCGCGAACATTGCCTTTGCCTCTGCAAGCAGTCCACGGATGAAAGGTATTTTGTTGTTTGTTGCTGGCTTTAGACCCTGTATATTTGCAAAGAAGAATGTTATCGGACTGGTGGTATTGTTGGTACTGGGGGGGGGGATTTTTTTCCGGCAGTAGTATCTGTATCTGTTGGTTTGGAGTGGAGGCCATCGACTGTGGTTCCACTCCAGGAATGACTGGATTTGGTGTACGATTTCTGCCATTTCCTGCCATTTTTTTTTCCTTCCTGGCACTAAAAAACCTCTCCCTCTTGAGTGGCTGTGGCTACCCAGGTTTTCCCATGGCCTGGATGTTTTGTATCTTTTTGTCCCCTTTAGATGGTATGCCTGGCAATTTAAGTTATAGCACAGTCTTTCCTGTACTGAAGAGGTACACAGTTCAGGGTGAAAAAGCTTACAGGAAGGGAGTTTGCATTTTCCTGTTGTCATATGGGCATGGCATTTTCTAGGGTGGTCATAGTTGCACGTTCCATCTGTTTTTCCAGATTTCCCATGCCGGCAGATACCAAGTGCATAGTGTGTGCACAGGCTTGGTTTCCGTTTGCCTTGGGTTTCTGTGACTGTATTTCCTGTTGGTGCATGTTTCCCTGTCTTACTCCTATCCTCTCTAGCACTAACAATGGAGCTCCCACCAGTTGTTTTTGGTAATATATCCTCACTATTGCTAATGGAGTCCTCTTGTTTGCTATTTCCTGCGGTATTTCTAGTTTGCAATATTGGTTTTATCTTATCTTTGACTACACTTGTTTCCCTACTACGGCTCCTGTCCCCTATGAGGTCATTTATATGTATTCCTTCCTGCGTATAATTCCCGACTACCTGGACAAAATCTCCAGCTTCACCATTACTGTCTCCCAGGACAGCACCTCCAGCTTCACCATTACTGTCTCCCAGGACAGCATCTCCAGCTTCACCATTACTGTCTCCCAGGACAGCACCTCCAGCTTCACCATTACTGTCTCCCAGGACAGCACTATCAGCCCCACATTTACTGACTACCAGGACTTCACCTCCAGTTTCTGACTACATGGCCAGTATCAAGGGCAGTACCATTCAGCCCAGACTTTTTATGTTCCCATCTGTTGTAGAAAGCTTCCAGGTTGTCTATGAAAGCAGCTTTTATGTTGTCCTCTTTTAATACCCTTGTGATTTTAGTCCACAGATTTATCTCATTTGGGCATACCCAAAAACACTTCCCTGTTTTAATACTGCTTGTGGCTAGTTCTTGGATATCTGCACAAGGGGCGTGACACCAATTTCCACAAAAATGACAATTTACCCATGTGGAAGCCCGTTTGTTTGATTGACCGCAGACTACACAGAGCTTCATAATGATTTGAATGGTTGATTTACTGTAATTCCACTAGCAACCTCTTGAATATTCTATTAATAACCTCCTTAAATGAAGCTCTAGCTATTTGTATTTCTATTTCTAACTGTACTTGTATATTGGACAGCTTACCGTGTACGTTCCTGATTTATATTTATTGTTTGTGTTTGATAAGGGCGGCTACAACCCCATCCGTTTACAGTCTGCTTTATTGTCCAACGAAACCGTTTGTAACCAGTCAAGGGTTCGGACCATCAAGGGTTCGGACCAGTCGAGGGTTCGGACCAGTCGATCTGATCTGATCAGTGGGTCACTTATTTAAAACATACTGGTCGGTGATTTGGGCTAACACATGAAGGATCTACTGGAAATTATCTACCCGGGTAATATGTGATTTGATTGATACAAAAGTATAACCTACGTGTTGAAGAACCGGTGATTTCTGGCAGCTCCTACAGTGACGAACGGTCGTTCCTCAACCCTTGTTTATCAATCGCTGTATCTAGCTTTTCTATTTTTTTCTCGTCTCCACCACAATAAATGCTATATTATCACAATAGTTGACTGGTGGAAATTTTGGAGGAAGGACGCTTTTTCTGTAGTAGTAATTGCTTCTCGTTGTGGTAATTACAAGTGTCAGGTGTGGTAATTACCTGTGTCAGGTGTGATAATTACCTGTGCCAGGTGTGGTAATTACCTGTGCCAGGTGTGGTAATTACCTGTGCAAGGTGTGGTAATTACCTGTGCCAGGTTTGGTAATTACCTGTGCCAGGTGTGGTAATTACCTGTGTCAGATGTGGTAATTACCTGTGCCAGTTGTGGTAATTACCTGTGCCAGGTGTGGTAATTACATGTGCCAGGTGTGGTAATTACCTGTGCCAGGTGTGGTAATTACTTGTGCCAGGTGTGGTTATTACCTGTCACACGCGTGGTAATTACCTGTACCAGGTGTGGCAGTTACCTGTGCCAGGTGTGGTAATTACCTGTGCAAAGTGTGTTAATTACCTGTGCCAGGTATGGTAATTACCTCTGCCAGGTGTGGTAATTACCAGTGTCAGGTGTGGTAATTACCTGTGTCAGGTGTGGTAATTACCTGTGCCAGGTGTGGTAATTACCTGTGCCAGGTGTGATAATTACCAGTGCCAAGTTTAGTAATTACCTGTTCCAGGTGTGGTAATTACCTGTACCAGGTGTGGTAATTACCTGTGCCAGGTGAGGTAATTACCTGTGACACGTGTGGTAATTACCTGTGCCAGGTGAGGTAATTACCTGTGCCAGGTGTGGTAATTACCTGTGCCAGGTGTGGTATTTACCTGTGCCAGGTGTGGTAATTACCAGTGCCAGGTTTGGTAATTACCTGTTCCAGGTGTGGTAATTACCTGTACCAGGTGAGGTAATTACCTTTGCCAGGTGTGGTAATTACCTGTGACACGTGTGGTAATTACTTGTGCCAGGTGAGGTAATTACCTGTGCCAGGTGTGGTAATCACCTGTGCCAGGTGTGGTAATTACCTGTGCCAGGTGTGGTAATTACCTGTGCCAGGTGTGGTAATTACCTGTGCAAGGTGTGGTAATTACCTGTGTCAGGTGTGGTAATTACCTGTGCCAGGTGTGGTAATTACCTGTGCCAAGTTTGGTAATTACCTCTGCCAGGTGTGGTAATTACCTGTGCCAGGTGTGGTAATTACCTGTGCCTGGTATGTAATTACCTGTGCCAGGTGTGGTAATTACCTGTGTCAGGTGTGGTAATTACCTGTGCCAGGTGTGGTAATTACCTGTGCCAGGTGTGGTAATTACCTCTGCCAGGTGTGGTAATTACCTGTGCCAGGTGTGGTAATTACCTGTGCCTGGTGTGTAATTACCTGTGCCGGGTGTGGTAATTACCTGTGCCAGGTGTGGTAATTACCTGTGCCAGGAGTGGCAATTATCTGTGCCAAGTGTGGTAATTACCTGTGCCAGGTTTGGTAATTACCTGTGCCAGGTGTGGTAATTACCTGTGCCAGGTGTGGTAATTACCTGTGCCTGGTGTGTAATTACCTGTGCCAGGTGTGGTAATTACCTGTGCCAGGTGTGATAATTACCTGTGCCAGGAGTGGCAATTACCTGTGCCAGGTGTGGTAATTACCTGTGCCAGGTGTGGTAATTACCTGTGCCAGGTGTGGCAATTACCTGTGCCAGGTGTGGTAATTACCTCTGCCAAGTGTGGTAAATACCTGTGCCAGGTGTGGTAATTACCTGTGCCAGGTGTGGCAATTACCTGTGCCAGATGTGGTAATTACCTGTGGCTGGTGTGGTAATTACCAGTGCCAGGTGTTGTAATTACCTGCACCAGGTGTGGTAATTACCTGTGCAGGTGTGGCAGTTACCTGTGCCAGGTGTGGTAATTACGTGTGCCAGGTGTGGTAATTACCTGTTAAGGTGTGGTAATTACCTGTTTAAGGTGTGGTAATTACCTGTGCCAGGTGTGGTAATTACCTGTGCCAGGTGGTGGCGGCGCCGAGTCATGCGAGCTTCCACTTCTTCCGTCAATATCCATTTTGTCGGAAGTTTCCACTCCTCCACCTGTGAAGTTAGTGCAACTGTGAGGTCAGTACACCTGCAAGGTCAGTCCACCCGTGAAGTTAGTGCAAATACACCTGTGAGGTCAGTACACCTGTGAGGACAGTACTCCTGTGAGGTCAGTACACCTGTGAGGTCAGCACACCTGTGAGGTAAGTACACCTGTGATGTCAGTACACCTGTGAAGTCAGTACACCTGTGATTTCAGTACACCTGTGAGGCCAGTACACATGTGAGGTCAGTACACCTGTGAGGTCAGTACACATGTGAGGTCAGTACATCTGTGAGGTCAGTACACCTGTGAGGTCAGTACACCTGTGAGGTCAGTACACCTGTGAAGTCAGTACACCTGTTAGGTCAGTACACCTGTGAGGTCAGTACACCTGTGAGGTCAGTACACCTGTGATGTCAGTACACCTGTGAGGTCAGTACACCGGTGAAGTTAGTGCAACTGTGAGGTCAGTACACCTATGAGGTCAGTACACCTGTTAGGTCAGTACATCTGTGAGTTCAGTACACCTGTGAAGTTAGTGCAACTGTAAGGTCAGGTCACCTGTGAGGTCAGTACACCTGTGAGGTCAGTACACCTGTGAGTTCAGTACACCTGTGAGGTCAGTACACCTGTGAGGTCAGTACACCTGTGAGGTCAGTACACCTGTGAGGTCAGTACACCTGTGAAGTTAGTGTAACTCTGAGGTCAGTACACCTGTGAAGTTAGTGCAACTGTGAGGTCAGTACACCTGTGAGGTCAGTACACCTGTGAGGTCAGTACACCTGTGAGGTCAGTACACCTGTGAAGTCAGTACACCTGTGAGGTCAGCACTCCTGTGAGGTCAGTACACCTGTGAGGTCAGTACACCTGTGAGGTCAGTACACCTGTGAGATCAGTACACCTGTGAGGTCAGTACACCTGTGAGATCAGTACACCTGTGAGGTCAGTACACCTGTGAGGTCAGTACACCTGTGAGGTCAGTGCACCTGTGAGGTCAGTACACCTGTGAAGTTAGTGCAACTGTGAGGTCAGTACACCTGTGAGGTCCGTACACCTGTGAGATCAGTACACCTGTGAGGTCAGTACACATGTGAGGTCAGTACACCTGTGAGGTCAGTACACCTGTGAAGTTAGTGCAATTGTGAAGTCGGTACACCTGCGAGGTCAGTACTCCTGTGAAGTTAGTGCAACTGTGAGGTCAGTACACCTGTGAGGTCAGTACACCTGTGAGGCCAGTACACCTGTGATGTAAGTACACCTGTGAGGTCAGTACACCTGTAAAGTTAGCGCAACTGTGAGGTCAGTACACCTGTGAGGTCAGTACTCCTGTGAGGTCAGTACATCTGTGAGGTCAGTACACCTGTGAGGTCAGTACACCTGTGAAGTTAGTACAACTGTGAAGTTAGTACAACTGTGAGGTCAGTACACCTGTGAGGTCAGTACACGTGTGAAGTCAGTACACCTGTGAAGTCAGCATACCTGTGAGGTCAGTACACCTGTGAGGTCAGTACGCCTGTGAGGTCAGTACACTTGGGAGGTCAGTACACCTGTGAGGTCAGTACACCTGTGAGGTCAGTACACCTGTGAGGTCAGTACACCTGTGAGGTCAGTACACCTGTGAGGTCAGTACACCTGTGAAGTTAGCGCAACTGTGAGGTCAGTACACCTGTGAGGTCAGTACACTTGTGAGGCCAGTACACCTGTGAGGTCAGTACACCTGTGAGGTCAGTACACCTGTGAGGTTAGTACACCTGTGAAGTTACTGCAGTTGTGAGGTCAGTACACCTGCGAGGTCAGTACACCTGTGAAGTTAGTGCAACTGTGAGGTCAGTACACCTGTGAGGTTAATACACCTGTGCGGTCAGTATACCTGTGAGGTCAGTATACCTGTGAGGTCAGTACATCTGTGAGGTCAGTACACCTGTGAGGTCAGTACACCTGTGAAATTAGTGCAACTGTGAGGTCAGTACGCCTGTGAGGTCAGTACACCTGTGAGGTCAGTACACCTGTGAGGTCAGTACACCTGTGAGGTCAGTACACCTGTGAAGTTAGTGCAACTATGAGGTCAGTACACCTGTGAGGTCAGTACACCTGTGAAGTTATTGCAACTGTGAGATCAGTACAACTGTGAGGCCAGTACACCTGTGAGGTCAGTACACCTGTGAGGTCAGTGCACCTGTGAAGTCTGTTCAACTGTGAGGTCAGTACACCTGTGAGGTCAGTACACCTGTGAGGTCAGTACACCTGTGAGGTCAGCACACCTGTGAGGTCAGTACACCTGTGAGATTAGTGCAACTGTGAGGTCAGTACACCTGTGAGGTCAGTACACCCTGTGAGGTCAGTACACCTGTGAGGTCAGCACACCTGTCAGTTCAGTACACCTGTGAAGTTAGTGCAACTGTGTGGTCAGTACACCTGTGAGGTTTGTACACCTGTGAGGTCAGTATACCTGTCAGGTCAGTACACCTGTGAAGTTAGCGCAACTGTGAGGTCAGCACACCTGTGAGGTCAGTACACCTGTGAGGTCAGTACACCGGTGAGGTCAGTACACCTGTGAGGTCAGTACACCTGTGAGGTTAGTACACCTGTGAAGTTAGTGCAATTGTGAGGTCAGTACACCTGCGAGGTCAGTACACCTGTGAAGTTAGCGCAACTGTGAGGTCAGTACACCTGTGAGGTTAGTACACCTGTGAGGTCAGTACACCTGTGAGGTCAGTACACCTGTGAGGTCAGTACACCTGTGAGGTTAGTACAGCTGTGAGGTCAGTACACCTGTTAGGTCAGTACACTTGTGAGGTCAGTACACCTGTGTGGTCAGTAAACATCTGAGGTCAGCACTCCTGTGAGGACAGTACACCTGTGAGGCCAGTACACCTGAGATCAGTACACCAGAGAGGTCAGTACACTTGTGAGGTCAGTACACTTGTGAGATCAGTACACTTGTGAGGTCAGTACTATTGTGAGGTCAGTATACTTGTGAGGTCTGTTCACTTATGAGGTCAGTACACCTGTAAGGGGAGTACACCTGTGAGGTCAGTACACCTGTGAGATTAATGCAACTGTGAGGTCAGTACACCTGTGAGGTCAGTACACCCTGTGAGGTCAGTACACCTGTGAGGTCAGCACACCTGTGAGTTCAGTACACCTGTGAAGTTATTGGAACTGTGTGGTCAGTACACCTGTGAGGTTTGTACACCTGTGAGGTCAGTATACCTGTCAGGTCAGTACACCTGTGAAGTTAGCGCAACTGTGAGGTCAGCACACCTGTGAGGTCAGTACACCTGTGAGGTCAATACGCCTGTGAGGTCAGTACGCCTGTGAGGTCAGTACACCTGTGAGGTTAGTACACCTGTGAAGTTAGTGCAATTGTGAGGTCAGTACACCTGCGAGGTCAGTACACCTGTGAAGTTAGTGCAACTGTGAGGTCAGTACACCTGTGAGGTTAGTACACCTGTGAGGTCAGTACACCTGTATGGTCAGTACACCTGTGAGGTCAGTACACCTGTGAGGTCAGTACACCTGTGAGGTTAGTACAGCTGTGAGGTCAGTACACCTGTTAGGTCAGTACACTTGTGAGGTCAGTACACCTGTGTGCTCAGTAAACATCTGAGGTCAGCACTCCTGTGAGGACAGTACACCTGAGATCAGTACACCAGAGAGGTCAGTACACTTGTGAGGTCAGTACACTTGTGAGATCAGTACATTTTTGATGTCAGTACACTTTTGTGGTTAGTATACTTGTGAGGTCAGTACACTTGTGAGGTCAGTACTATTTTGAGGTCAGTATACTTGTGAAGTCTGTTCACTTATGAGGTCAGTACACCTGTAAGGGGAGTACACCTGTGAGGTCAGTACACCTGTGAGGTTAGTACACTTGGGAGGTCAGTACACTTGTGAGGTCAGTACACCTGTGTGTTCAGTAAACATCTGAGGTCAGTATACTTGTGAGTTCAGCACAATTGTGAGGTCAGTACATTTGTGAGGTCAGTAAACTTGTGAGGTCAGTACACTTGTGAGGTCAATGCACTTGTGAGGTCAGTACACTTGTGAGGTTAGTACACTTGTGAGGTCAGTACACTTGTGAGATCAGTACACTTGTGGGGTCAGGACACTTGTGACGTCAGTACACTTGTGAAGGCAATACACTTGTGAGGTCAGTACACTTGTAAGGTTAGTACACTTGTGAAGTCAGTACACTTATGAGGTTAGTACACTTGTGAGGTCATTACACTTGTGAGGTTAGTACACTTGTGAGGTCAGTACACTTGTGAGGTCAGTGCACTTGTGAGTTTAGTACACTTGGGAGGTGAGTACACTTGTGAGGTTAGTACACTTTTGAGGTCAGTGCACTTGTGAGGTCAGTACACTTGTGAGTTCAGTACACTTGTGAGGTCAGTACTGTTAAGGTCTGTACACTTGTGAGGTTAGTACTCCTGTGAGGTCACTACACTTGTGAGGTTAGTACTCCTATGAGGTCAGTACTCCTCTGAGGTCAGTACACTTGTGAGGTCAGTACACTTGTGAGGTTATTACTTCTGTGAGGTCAGTACTCCTGTGAGGTCAGTACACTTGTGAGGTCAGTACACTTGTGAGGTCAGTACACTTGTGAGGTTATTACTTCTGTGAGGTCAGTACTCCTGTGAGGTCAGTACACTTGTGAGGTCAGTACACTTGTGAGGTCAGTACACTTGTGAGGTCAGTACACTTGTGAGGTCAGTACACTTGTGAGGTCAGTACACTTGTGAGGTCAGTACACTTGTGAGGTCAGTACAGTTGTGAGGTCAGTACAGTTGTGAGGTCAGTACACTTGTGAGGTCAGTACACTCGTGAGGTCAGTGCACTTGTGAGGTCAGTACAGTTATGAGGTCACTACACCTATGACATCACATCTGTGAAGCTTATACACGTGTTAGGTCAACAAACTTCTGAAGTCATTACACTGTGAAGTCATTACACTGTGAAATCATTACATCTATGAGGTCCTATACCAGGAAACGGGTGGGGGTTGAACCCATTGTGAGTGAGTCGTAGAGGTCTAGGCCAGTGCCTAAGCTACTGGGCCATGGGTTCAAATCCCACCCATTCGTGGTTTATTTGTAGTCGTGTTATTATGATTTCGTAAGATATGACGTCCTATCACACCTGTGAAATATACACACAGTGAAAAGTATTAAAATTGTAATCACTGTCATCTCACATTTAGGACCAGCAAAGCCATTGGTCATATTTAAATATGTATTCTTAAACTAGATATTTCTGTCACTCTTCGATACTAGAAAGGTATCCTCTTATTACAACATAGGAGTCACTTATAGCAGAATGCAATGTAAGCTGATGATGCAGTTAAATATTAGCCTTGAGGTTAGGACGGGAATCAGAAGAGGCATTCATAAGTAATCATGAAGAAACTAAAGTCTAAATTTCTTCAATAAAAATTGCAAATTAGGTCATATAACGTCCAGATTTAATTAAAACCTTTCCGATACCAAAGAGACCAATATTCTAAAATACACAAACACATTAAGCTGGAAGGATTGAAGCTAATTTGATGAGGCACTCAAAAATTATCGCTTGAAAAGCAGTTTTCACTTTTTCCAATTTTTTCCACAGAAAGTGAATTAGGAACTACACTGGCTATAACTACCAAAATATTAAATATTAGATGAGGAAAGAATTGGGTATATCTGGTGTTGCTGATCGAATACGTTAAATCACTGTCATGACAGGACTGAAACTGCTGCTTCTGTCTGGTGATCAAAATAATATTGTCTGTAAAGAAGTGCCAGAACATATAACTCATGGGACAAGTGAGTCAAGATGGATTCAAATAACAGCCACACATGAACTGTATCATGTTAAGAAACAGCAGCATTCCCCCTTACCATGGCAGATAATAGCTTCTGATATCACTATTTCTACCTATGTTGCCAGGTAACTAATGCACAATTCTCAACTTCAATTACTTTTTATAATCAATGCTCTGGAACACATACCCGCTCTTAGGACAAAGAATAGTATCACACAGAGTATTTACGCTAAAGGCGGGAAGTGCTGTTATTGTAAACTAGCGTAATTGCACTATAATACAGAGGTGTACTAGAATTAATAATTGGACCTCCACCTTACAAACTGAGTTGTTTACCACACTTGTTACTCTCAAGCTTGTGGAAACTACGACTGTATACAGTGTAACTGTAACTGACTCTTTCCTAATTACCTGCTTTAAATAGCATAAGACCTGAATGTAGCATACTTGTGTATGAAGCTAAGCACAAATATACACAAATTATTAAGGGATTATAGTTAAGCTTTTGAATAATTTTATTTTCTTCAAGCAGAAGTTTACGAAATTTCAAAAGAGCTAGAAATGAGCGTGAAGAAAGCAGAGAAGATAGAAACCAGCAGATTCAATGTGCATCATAATGAAGTGTGTCCAGTTAAACATATCTATGAAGAAAGTAACAAGGTCAGTAGATTGCAAAATGTTGTTACTGCTAGACTTAGGCTAGGCTATATGTATGTAACTCTGGCAATGCTGCTTGTATTGAGATGTTAGTGACATAAAATGCCAAGTGTGTGGACAGAGACAGAACCATGCACTGGAACATTATGTCTTAGTGTGTTCAAACATCCAACCTGTGACAGACACCCCTAGGCAAACCTTACAAAATATGGCAAAACACATTTTTGTTAATGATAAGATATCTGAAATCTTGAGGTTGTACCCACATTTTTGTGTACACTTGATATTCCATAATCTTAGTCCCATGTGCCTCAATGCACACGACTGGAATAGATCACTGTGTCATAGATCATAATGCAGCTAAATATTAGCCTCGAAGATTTGAAGAGACTCAGAAGACGCATTCATTAGTTATCATAAAGAAATCGATATCTAAATTCTTCAATAAAAAATTGTAAATTACGGCTTATACTGTCCAAATGTAATTCACACCTTTCAGAGAGACGAAAGAGACCAGTATCCTAAAATACACAAGCACATCAAGCTGGAAGACGCAGAAGTTGTATTATCACGTTATGGGTGTGAAAGGATATGACATAACACCTCATTGTTAATGATAAAATATCTGAAATCTTGAGGTTGTATCCACGTTTTGCATCGATTAGATGACTGAACGGTTTTTATAGAAGAGATTATGACTCAATTATGAACAATAATTTTTAGTATTTATAAACTATTCATTTTTAGGGTTTGAAGTTCATCGGAAGAGGCATTCCCTATTTATTACAAGGTAAAATAATTTGCTTAAAAAAATGGTAAATTGAAATATACAAAGCTCAAAGGGAGTGACAAACTGTTTTAATAAAACTCCTATGGCAGAAGTTTGAAGCCGATCAGAAAAGTCATTTTCCAGTGATATCTAATTCCCAATATTCCAATTTTTTAAACTTTCAGTAAAATTTCAAATTTTTATCTATTCGGGCTAAACTTCTGTTATATTCATTATAATAGAATGAATCATGAATAATATTTTGAAGCTAATCAGAAGAAGCATTCTTAAGTTATTAACTAGGAAATATCACTATTTATTAAGTAAAGACTACAAAATTGGGACTTAAGTTATTTAATGTCAGCGTGAACCTTGTGTACAGAAGACCACACATTACAACCCAGGAGTCCAATGACCTGTTATCCTGGGTGTAAAGGAAGCAAAATAAACACAGCAGAAAAACTTTTGACTTATATTATCCTTCACCAAGTAAGAACAGAATTATGTACACTATGTACACTATGTACAACAATAGGTATTAGTGCACTCCACGGTAAGCAAGGCAGAATAGAAGCCACTAGAGAGCAGACCATGCTTCAACCAGCTTTAGAATGGGAATGACAAGGGCAGACAGGTGTGTGGTACCCACAACACCTCTGCAATTGCCAAAACCATCTTCTCATTGGCTGGAACCTGGGTACTGATCGAACGATGGGGCCCCATCGTCAGCCCTTAGTACCTGGTTTGCTGGTTGGGGGAGATAACCTTTCAATGAGGGTATGTACATGCGCCGAATAAAGGTTACGTACTTTTTGCATGCCACACCATACCAGTGATAAAAGTTTGAAGTCGATCAGTTGAGTCATTCTCCAGTCGTCACACGGATTCCAAGTATTTATTTGCCTGCTCGCAAAAGAAACTTAACAGTTACTATCCTGACGATAAGATGCATCACCCATTGAATACTGAAGCCATTCAGAACAGGTAAATTTAAATTTATTTAACGTGACTTATTAATAGGGGAAAAAAAATCACGCTATCTTACACAAAATAATCAAACTTGATGAATCTTCACATCTGAATTTTACTCTCCACCGTGTTAGTATTTTTTGGCACCTTTTAGGAACGTCTAAATGTGCGATACTGAGATTTTGGAAGTTATATGAGGTATTCCAGGATGGTAAAAATGTGTTCAATAACATTGTTTATATGGCACATGAACATGCCAGATGTTCCAAGAATTTGACGCTCATTTCCCTGGAAAAGTGCTGGAAATTTGAAGCCGATTGTAGGAGGCGAATAAAATGGGCAAATTGGAACTTATCCCACCTGATGGCAGCGTGAGTCTTGAGCTCAGGAGTATTTTAATCAAGGGGAAGCGATAAACCCGTAGGATTATACAGGGCCTGTAGGGAGGATGTCGAAGGTATTCAGACTTAATTCACGAAACTGGAGCACAGATCCAATTCCCTAGATCAAGAGCCCCTCACCAGCGTCAAGGAACCTTCCTTGTGAGTCTTGAGCTCAGGAGACCATACCAGTAGAGAAAATTTGAAGCCAGTCAGATCAGTCATTCTTCAGTTATGGGATGGATTCCGGCGAGGACGTTGTTCACTTATTACATCAACAAACTAGCCTGCACACAGACCTAACTCATATACAGAAGTCGTTCAGAAGAGGCAAATTTAAATTTATTTACCATGATTTAACGGGAATAGTTTTTTTTATTTTATACCTAAAATAGTCAAATCTTCACCTACATATATGAATTTCACTTTTCCTCATCGTTGTATTTTTTGACATCTTTAGTGAATGTTTGAAGCTCCATAACCGAGGATTCTGGAAGATATCCTGGCCTGGTAGCCTGGTGGCTAACGCTCTCGCTTCACATGGCGAGGGCCTGGGTTCGATTCCCAGCCAGAGTAGAAACATTGGGCGTGTTTCTTTACACCTGATGTCTATGTTCCCCATCAGTAAAATTGGTACCTGGGTGTTAGTTGGCTGGTGTGAGTCGCATCCTGGGACACTGACCTAATTTGCCCGACATGCGGAGCATAACAAGGGGCTTTCTATATACGTAGTAGTATGTCATTGATATCAGCTAGGACTGTATACCATGTACAAGTACTTGCAGTAAATAAAGATATTATTATTATTATTATTATTATTATTATTATTATTATTATTATTATTATCATTATTATTATTATCATTATTCCAGGAGTCTTGGAATGGGTTAAGTAACTTTAGTTTAGAGTAGCATGCAGCCAGCTGTTAGTAGAAGTTGGTCCTCGTTATCATACATAAGTATTGAAAACTTGAAATAAGCTTCACCTTGATTTTAGGGTTGTGTAACTGTCATGTTGGTAAGTAAGACACATAGGCAACAGTTAGGCATCTTTATTCCGATACTTTTCGCCTACACAGTAGGCTTCTCAGTCGGGTACTGAAAGTTGGCAGAAACAGTAGAGACGAAGACGATGTAATCAGTCCATCACCCTTGAAGACGTAGTTTTGAGGTGGTGAATCCCTCAGCCTGGAGAAGAGTTCTGTTCCATAGTCTGAAAAAATGTGAAGTTTAAGCGACAGTATGAAGACTTACACTGTTAGGAGGTGAGATGTCGGCCACTAGTAGAAGAAAGAATATAATCATTGAGAGGTCACGTCCCTCTCACATCCAACTATTCTCACCTGAAAAAGTTGTCCAAGGTGTTTTTTCTTCTGTACCAAGATGCCATTGTGTTGCAGTGTCTGACAGAGTGAATATCAAAGTTGTATAAAATACCGACAGGTTAGTATATCAAACTGTCGGTATTGTATACCATTTTGATATTCAGCTTTCATGTTGCCAATTTTTTGAAACAAATTACTGTCTGTGAAATAACTGGAGATTTTGTATTATGAATGACTTTAACCTTAAACACAGGTAACTTTACTAAAGAAAAAAATTAAATTGATTTTTGTTTCTCTGCAAGAAGTAAGAAGTGGAAAAATGTCTTTCTGATTGGCTTCAAACCTTAAACGCTGAAGTATACTCTAAACGTTGATGTATCATCCTTAAATACTTAGATATTTAGATACATTAAACATTTATGCTGCACCCTTGCGTGTATTGAAATAGACAAGGCTGGGCTTAAAGAATCCAGGGATACCTTTCTCGGATCTCGCAGAGACCAAAATACATCCAGTTAATATACTTATAACTATCAACAATGTCATACCATCCACACGCCTAACATATTGAAACTATAGATATTGCAGTAGTGCAACAATAAATTATAAATTTACATCTACTCGTGAGCTTCTAAGAGAGAAGCAAGAGAAGGCAACCTGCACCCTGTAGCTTACTGACAGCTTCTGCCTCACAGCAGAGCACCCTGTAGCTTACTGACAGCTTCTGCCTCACAGCAGAGCACCCTGTAGCTTACTGACAGCTTCTGCCTCACAGCAGAGCACCCTGTAGCTTACTGACAGCTTCTGCCTCACAGCAGAGCACCCTGTAGCTTACTGACAGCTTCTGCCTCACACCACGAGCACCCTGTGCTTACTGACAGCTTCTGCCTCACACCAGAGCACCCTGTAGCTTACTGACAGCTTCTGCATCACACCAGAGCACCCTGTAGCTTACTGACAGCTTCTGCCTCACACCAGAGCACCCTGTAGCTTACTGACAACTTCTGCCTCACACCAGAGCACCCTGTAGCTTACTGACAACTTCTGCCTCACACCAGAGCACCCTGTAGCTTACTGACAACTTCTGCCTCACACCAGAGCACCCTGTAGCTTACTGACAACTTCTGCCTCACACCAGAGCAACACGGTCCAGTCTAGAGTAGGGTGAGACTTGCGAGTACAATTTCTCTTACTCTTGCTGCCCTTATTCAACTAACATTTTATAGGTACCTAGAAGTTAGTTGGGTGTTGTGTGTCGCATCCTACTGTCGAACTTGATGATCCCAAGAGAAATAAACCACTCTGCTTGACTTTCGTGGTTATTCTGGGTTATTATTCTTCCTGAGTTAATAATCCGAATAATTATCTCCCACTAACACTTTCCTTAAGGCAAGTAAGTAATTTCAATTCCACTGTATATCAAATTTTGATGTCTTCAAATAATAAAAATAATTTCAAAACACAATAACTGCTTTTCATGTAAGTGGAGTGTGTTTAGAGAAACACTACGTAATGGAACTAACGGTCATGCGGGGATGCGGAGGCTCGACGTTGTAGTAGAGAGTCACACACAGACAGACAAACACGAGAGTTGTCAGCCACTGTAGACACCACCACTTGCGACGACCCATCATCTTGATGCCAGTAACACCACTGAGTACAGGCCACACCTGGCCTCGCTACCTTCCTGTAACTAAATGGAAAAATATAAAAATTATAATAATTTATAACAATAATAATAATAATTATATTAGTAATAATAATAATAATAATAATAATTGTAATAATAATAATAATAATAATAATAATAACATCATCAACACATAATAATAATAATAAAAATAAAAATAATAATAATAATAATAATTAATAATTAATAATAATAATAATAATAATAATAATAATAATAATAAAAATAAAAATAATAATAATAATAATAATAATTAATAATAATAATAATAATAATAATAATAATAAAAAAATAATAATAATAATAATAATAATAATAATAATAATAATAATAATAATAATAATAATAATATTAATAATAATAATAAATTATTGGTAAGATTACTGACAATATGTGAGGATTTTGTTAAAATCTCGAGAAATAAATATTCAAACACTTTAGGCAGGTATGAACAATAAATAAACAGTAAAATATGAAGATAAAACAACTGGAGTACAGCATATACTGTATACACAGTATATAAAATATATTCAAAACGTGCTCTACAATTTATTCAATATATACAATATACACAATAGAGTATACACAATATAAATAGCATAAACAATATATGCAGTATATAACACACTGTCAGTTTACTAAGAGTCTACCCGGAGAGTGTTGCAAGGGGTCAGCGCCCCCGCGGCTCGGTCTGAGACCAGGTCTCGTGGTGGATCAGGGTTTGATCAGCCAGGCTGTTACTACTGGCCGCACGCAAACTGACCAGCGAACCACAGCCCAGCTGGTCAGGTTCTGACTTTAGGTGCCTGTCCAGTGCCTTCTTGAAGACAGCCAGGGGTCTATTGGTAATTCCTCTTATGTATGCTGGGAAGTGGACACTTATTATGTTGTCTCTCAGTGTGCTCGTGGTGCTCCTGCTTTTCATTGGGGAAATGCTGCATCTCCTGCCGAGTTTTTTGCTTTCATAGGGAGTGATTTTCTTGTGCAACTTTGGTACTAATCCCTCTAGGATTTTCTAAGTGAATATTATCACGTATCTCTCTCGCCTGCGTTCCAGGGAATACAAATCAAAGGACTTAACCGTTCCCAGTAATTTAGGTGCCTTATGGTACTTAATGTGTGCCGTGAAAGTTCTTTGTACACTCTCCAGGTCAGCAATTTCGCCTGTCATGAAGGGGGGAGTTAGCGTACAGCAGTATTCCAGCCTAGAGAGGACAAGCGATTTAAAGAGAATCATTATGGGCTTGGCGTCCCTGGTTTTGAAGGTTCTCATTATCCATCCTATTATTTTCCTAGCAGATGCGGTAGATACATTGTTGTGGCCTTTGAAGGCGAGATCCTCTGACATTATCACTCCCAGGTCCTTCACAATACTTTTACGCTCTATTATATGGTTAAAATTTGTCGTATACCCTGAGAGAGTTTTAATTTCCTCAGGTTTTTCATATCTGAGTAGTTGAAATTTCTCTTCATTGAACTTCATGTTGTTTTGAGTGGCCCATTTGAAGATTTGGTTGATGTCCGCTTGGAGTCTTGCAGTGTCTTGGATGGAGGTCACATTAGGGAGTATTTTGAAACGTCTTCCAAGGAGTCATTGTATATAAATTCATTTACAGTCTCAGCGCTGATATCGTATATAAGTTTATTTGCAGTCTCAGAACTGTTATCCTAGATCACGTCATTAACGGTCTCAGAGCTGTTATCAAACCTCATTTATTTATAATCTGAGAGCCGTTATCATAGAGACGTTATCCTACCTCACTATCTTTAATTAAACCAGACCTGTTTCACGTATACTAGGACCTTTCTTGAGATGCAACCCACAACAGTCTGCTAATACCCAGGTACTTACTTACTGCTAGGCTGCTCGTGCTGGGATTAGTTCTCCAGTCTTGTCTTTGTTGTGGATACTTTCACAAATAAGTTGCTGACTGGAGTGATTGAGTTGCTTTAATTTGAATCTTATCATCACGACGACTGTTCATAATTGAGTGCTAACCTTATCATCTTGATAATCCTCCATGACTGACAGTTTGAAAGTCAGTAAGACACCTCGCTGTGTCGACTTGAGTATCTCTGCCAAAGTTGACCTTCACCAGGCTGTTTGTTACGAAATTTTACTTTAAGTCTTTAGTTAAGGACATTCGAGATACGCTACTTATCCTTGGTATGAGTGATCCCCATTCATTACCGAGGCTCTCTATAGCCGCTACATTTTTAGCACTTATCCATGAATACATAATATCGCAGTGGATATTCAGCACTTTCAGTGTGGTCGATGTTTGGCTCGAGGCTCAAATGATATCAGTTTCAGCTCATGTATAAAAGAACTTGCTTTGATCCCAAGCCAAGTGGAAATGTTAAGGATATTTCCTAACAATTGTCACCTCTATTCAGCTAGCAGTATAAGTAGGTACCTGGATGTTATGTGACTGTTAAAGGTCGCATACTGAGCTGGAAAACATAATCAGGGGAATCTAATGGAACTAAATCAGACATAACAGCTTTATGGATTATACTGCGTTAGTAAACACTTAGAGTTAATAATCTGTATAAAATATTCTGTGTGCAGTGTCACACGTGAGCGCTTATACCCGTGACTCAGTGCTTATACCCGTGACTCAGCGCTTATACCCGTGACTCAGTGTATATACCCGTGACTCAGCGCTTATACCCGTGACTCAGCGCTTATACCCGTGACTCAGCACTTATACCCGTGATTCAGGAAACTTACTGACAGAACTTAGTCCAATATGGTACCACTTGAAGTAACCACTGTACATTGTTATCAGCCGGTATCACCTGAAGAGACCACTGTACAGAAGTGCTGACACTCCATGGTACTCAGTACCACTTGAAGTGACAACTGTACAGGAGTGTTGGCACTCCATGCCACTTGAATTGACAACTGTTCAGGGTGTTACCACATAGTACCACTTTAAATGACAACTAAACAGAGTGTTACCAGTCAGAAGCACTTAAACTGACCACTGTATAAGAGTGCTCACTGTACATGGGTGCCGAGAGTGTCACTAGTAGTATCAATATACAGGAGAGCTGACAGTGCCACTAGTACTGTACAGGGGTGCTGATAGTGTCACTAGCAGTGATCACTGTACAAGGGTGCTGACAGTGCCACTAGCAGTGATCACTGTACAGGGGTGCTGCCAGTGCAACTACTACTGACAGTGCCAATAGTAGTGTTCACTGTACAAGGGTGCTGACAGTGCCATTAATAATATCACTGTACAGGGGTGCTGATAGTGTTACTAGCAGTGATCACTGTACAAGGGTGCTGACAGTGCCACTAGCAGTGATCACTGTACACAGATGCTGACAGTGCCACTACTATTGACAGTGCCAGTAGTAGTGATCACTGTACAGGGGTGCTGACAGTACCACGAGTAATAATCACTGTCAGGTGTGCTGACAGAACCACAAGTAGTGATCACTGTAAGGGGTACCGACAGTGCCACTAGTAGTATCACTATACTGGGGCGCTGGCAGAGCCAGTATTAGTGATCATTGTACAGAGGTGCTGATAATGCCAGTATTAGTGATCACTATACAGAGGTACTGGCAGTGCCACTGGTAGTGGTCACTGTGCAGGAGTGGTGACAGTGCCACTACTACTGACAGTCCCAGAAGTAGCGATCACTTTACAGGTGTGCTGACAGTGCCACTAGTAGTGATCACTGTATAGGGGTGGTGACGAAGTAACTAGTAGTAATCAGTGTACAAAAGTGATGAGAGTGCCAGTAGTGGCAGTGATCCCTGTATGGGTGTGGTGCCAGTGTCACTATTCGTTATTTTACAAAGGTGCTGTTAGTGCCACTAGCAGAGATCACTGTACAGGGATGTTGACAATGGAACTAACACTATTACTGTACAAGGGTACTGACATTGCCAGTACTAGTGATCAATGTACAGGAGTGCTGACAGTGAAACTAGTACACTGCGAGTAGTGATGATTACTGTACAGACGTACTATCAGTGTCACAAGCAGTGATCACTGAATAGGAGTGCTACCAGTGCAACTACTATTCAATGTGCCATTAGTAGCAATCACTGTATATGGTATACTGACAGTGCTAAAAGTCATCATTGTACAAGGGTGCTGACAGTGCCACTATATGTGAACAATGGACAGTGATATTGTCAGTGCTATTAGAAGTATCATTGTATAAGAGTGCTGACAGTGCTACTAGCAGTATCTGCACAGGTGTGTTGATAGTGCTACTAGCAGTATCACTGCACAGGTGTGCTGACAGCGCTACTAGTAATACCTCTGCACAGGTGTGCTGACAGTTCTACTAGCAGTATCACTACACAGGTGTGCTGATACTGCTACTTGCAGTATCACTGCACAGGTGTGCTGACAGTGTTACTAGCAGTATATCTGCACAGGTGTGCTGACAGTGCTACTAGCAGTATATCTGCACAGATGTGCTGACAGTGTTACTAGCAGTATATCTGCACAGGTGTGCTGACAGTGCTACTAACAGTATCTCTGCACAGGTGCTGACAGTGCTACTAGCAGTATCTCTGCATAGATGTGCTGATAGTGCTACTAGCAGTATCACTGCACAGGTGTGCTGACAGTGTTACTAGCGGTATCTCTGAACAGGTGTGCTGACAGTGCTACTAGCACAGTATCTCTGCACAGGTGTGCTAACAGTGCTACTAGCAACAACACTGCACAAGTGTGCTGCCAGTGCTACTAGCAATACCTCTGCACAGGTGTGCCGACAGTCCCACTAGCAGTATCACTACACAGGTGTGCTGATAGTGCTACTTGTAGTATCACTGCACAGATGTGCTGACAGTGCTACTAGCAGTATCTCTGCACAGGTGTGCTGACAGAGCTGCCAGCAGTATCTCTGCACATGTGCGCTGACAGTGGTACTAGCAGTATCTGCACAGGTGTGCTGACAGTCCTACAAGCAGTATCTTTGCACAGGCATGCTGACAGTTCTATTAGCAGTATCTCTGCACAGGTGTGCTCACAGTGCTACTAGCAGTATCTCTACACAGGTGTGCTCACAGTGCTACTAGCAGTATCTCTACACAGGTGTGCTGACAGTCCTATTAGCAGTATCTCTGCACAGGTGTGCTGGCAGTGTTACTAGCAGCATCACTGCACAGGTGTCCTGACATTGCTACTAGCAGTGTCACTGCACAGGTATGCTGACAAAACTACTAGCAGTATCTCTTCACAGGTGTGCTGACAGTGCTACTAGCAGTATTTCTACACGGGTGTGCTGACAGTACTACGAGCAGTATCTCTGCAAAGATGTGCTAAAAGTGTTACTAGCAGTATCTTTGCAATGGCTGTGCCCGAACCAAAAGTGCATACTAAACAAATATCACTGCACAGGTGTGCTGATATTGCTACTAGCATTATCGCTGCACAGGTTTGCTGACAGTGGTACTAGCAGTATCTCTACACAGGTGTGCTGACAGTGCTACTAGCAGTATCTCTGCACCGGGGTGCTGACAGTGCCATTATCAGTACCTCGCGACCCTTCAATAATCGCGACCCTTCAATAGTCGAGACCCTTCAATAATCGCGACCCTTCAATAATCGAGACCCTTCAATAATCGCGATCCTTCAATAGTCGCGACCCTTCAATAATCGCGATCCTTCAATAATCGCGATCCTTCAATAATCGCGACTCTTCAATAGTCGCGACCCTTCAATAATCGCGATCCTTCAATAATCGAGACCCTTCAATAATCGCGACCCTTCAATAGTCGAGACCCTTCAATAATCGCGACCCTTCAATAAGTCGAGACCCTTCAATAATCGCGAAACCCTTCAATAGTCGAGACCCTTCCATAATCGCGACCCTTCAATAGTCGAGACCCTTCAATAATCGCGACCCTTCAATAATCGCGATCCTTCAATAATCGCGACCCTTCAATAATCGAGACCCTTCAATAATCGCGACCCTTCAATAATCGAGACCCTTCAATAATCGCGACCCTTCAATAGTCGAGACCCTTCAATAATCGCGACCCTTCAATAATCGCGATCCTTCAATAATCGCGATCCTTCAATAATCGCGACCCTTCAATAATCGCGACCCTTCAATAATCGCGATCCTTCAATAATCGAGACTCTTCAATAATCGCGACCTTCAATAATCGCGACCATTTAATAAGTCGAACCCTTCAATAATCGCGACCCTTCAATAAAATCGAGACCCTTCAATAATCGCGACCCCTTCAATAATCGCGACCCCTTCAATAGACGCGACCCTTCAATAATCGTGACCCTTCAATAATCGCGACCCTTCAATAATCGCGACCCTTCAATAATCGCGACCCTTCAATAATCGTGACCCTTCAATAATCGCGACCCTTCAATAATCGCGACCCTTCAATAATCGTGACCCTTCAATAATCGCGATCCTTCAATAATCGCGACCCTTCAATAGTCGCGATCCTTCAATAATCGCGACCCTTCAATAATCGTGACCCTTCAATAATCGCGACCCTTCAATAGTCGCGATCCTTCAATAATCGCGACCCTTCAATAATCGTGACCCTTCAATAATCGCGACCCTTCAATAATCGCGACCCTTCAATAATCGCGATCCTTCAATAATCGCGACCCTTCAATAATCGCGATCCTTCCAAAGTCGCGACCTTTCAAAAATCGAGACCCTTCAATAATCGCGACCCTTCAATAGTCGCGATCCTTCAATAATCGCGACCCTTCAATAATCGTGACCCTTCAATAATCGCGACCCTTCAATAATCGCGACCCTTCAATAATCGCGATCCTTCCAAAGTCGCGACCTTTCAAAAATCGAGACCCTTCAATAATCGCGACCCTTCAATAGTCGCGATCCTTCAATAATCGCGACCCTTCAATAATCGTGACCCTTCAATAATCGCGACCCTTCAATAGTCGCGATCCTTCAATAATCGCGACCCTTCAATAGTCGCGATCCTTCAATAATCGCGACCCTTCAATAATCGTGACCCTTCAATAATCGCGACCCTTCATAGTCGCGATCCTTCAATAATCGCGACCCTTCAATAATCGTGACCCTTCAATAATCGCGACCCTTCAATAATCGCGACCCTTCAATAATCGCGATCCTTCAATAATCGCGACCCTTCAATAATCGCGATCCTTCCAAGTCGCGACCTTTCAAAAATCGAGACCCTCAATAATCGCGACCCTTCAATAGTCGCGATCCTTCAATAATCGCGACCCTTCAATAATCGTGACCCTTCAATAATCGCGACCCTTCAATAATCGCGACCCTTCAATAATCGCGATCCTTCCAAAGTCGCGACCTTTCAAAAATCGAGACCCTTCAATAATCGCGACCCTTCAATAGTCGCGATCCTTCAATAGTCGCGACCCTTCAATAATCGTGACCCTTCAATAATCGCGACCCTTCAATAATCGCGACCCTTCAATAATCGCGACCTTCAATAGTCGCGACCCTTCAATAGTCGCGACCCTTCAATAATCGCGACCTTTCAAAAATCGCGATCCTTCAATAATCGCGATCCTTCAATAGTCGCGACCCTTCAATAATCGCGACCTTCAATAATCGCGATCCTTCAATAGTCGCGATCCTTCAATAGTCTGGTCCTTCGACAGTCGGGGCCCTTCAGTAGTGGGACCATTTAATATTTGGGGTCCTTCAATAGTCGGGCCCCTTCAATGGTAGGGGTACTTCAGTAGCCAGGGCCCTTCAATAGTAGAAGTCGGGGCCCTTAAGCGCCGCTTAGTCTTCTTATCGGTAAATCCACCACTTAGAGTTGCTTAAGTTAAGAGATATTAGTCTCACGTGCACTAGTAAAGAGCACGAGCTTATTAGCACAAACTTACCATGGTTGAGCACGAACTTACCGTGGTTGAGCACGAACTTACCGTGGTTGAGCTCGAACTTACCGTGGTTGAGCACAAACTTACCGTGGTTGAGCTCGAACTTACCGTGGTTGAGCATGAACTTACCGTGGTTGAGCACGAACTTACCGTGGTTGAGCACAAACTTACCATGGTTGAGCACAAACTTACCATGATTGAGCACGAACTTATCGTGGTTGAGCACAAACTTACCATGGTTGAGCACAAACTTACCATGGTTGAGCACAAATTTACCATGGTTGAGCACAAACCTACCATGGTTGAGCACAAACTTACCATAGTTGAGCACAAACTTACCGTGGTTGAGCACAAACCTACCATGGTTGAGCACGATTTTATCGTGGTTGAGCACGAACTTATCATGGTTGAGCACAAACTTACTATGGTTGAGCACAAACCTACCATAGTTGAGCACGAACTTATCGTGGTTGAGCACAAACTTACCATTGTTGAGCACAAACTTACCATGGTTGAGCACAAACCTACCATGGTTGAGCACAAACTTACCATGGTTGAGCACAATCTTACCATGGTTGAGCACAAACTTACCGTGGTTGAACACGAACTTACCATGGTTGAGCACGAACTTACCATGGTTGAGCACGAACTTACCGTGGTTGAGCACAAACTTACCGTGGTTGAGCACAAACTTACCATGGTTGAGCACAAACTTACCATGGTTGAACACGAACTTACCATGGTTGAACACGAACTTACCATGGTTGAGCACAAACTTACCGTTGCTGAGCACAAACTTACCATGGTTGAGCACGAACTTACCATGGTTGAACACGAATTTACCATGGTTGAGTACGAACTTACCATGGTTGAGCACAAACTTACCGTGGTTGAGCACAAACTTACCGTGGTTGAGCACGAACTTACCGTGGTTGAGCACAAGCTTACCGTGGTTGAGCACGAACTTACCGTGGTTGAGCACACACTTACCATGGTTGAGCACAAACTTACCGTGGTTGAGCACACACTTACCATGTTTGAGCACAAATTTACCGTGGTTGAGCACGAACTTACCATGGTTGAGCACGAACTTACAGTGGTTGAGCACAAACTTACCATCGTTGAGCACAAACTTACCGTGGTTGAGCACAAACTTACCATGGTTGAGCACAAACTTACCGTGGTTGTTGAGCACGAACTTACCATGGTTGAGCACGAACTTACCGTGGTTGAGCACAAACTTGCCATGGTTGAGCACAAACTTACCGTGGTTGAGTACAAACTTACCATGGTTGAGTACAAACTTACAGTGGTTTAGCACGAACTTACCATGGTTGAGCACAATTACTGTGGTTGAGCACGAACTTTCCATGGTTGAGCACAAACTTACCGTGATTGAGCACAAACTTACCTTGGTTGAGCACGAAGTTACCATAGTTGAGCACGAACTTGCTGTGGTTGAGCACAAACTTACCATGGTTGAGTACAAACTTACCATGGTCGAGTTTCAAGTTCACTTTTAAACGATCTTTAACAAGAGTTGTACAACGTTCTCTTTAATGTCTAAATTGTACATATACATCATCTACTTCTCTACACGTCCTACATAACCTGAGAGTTTGTATAACCTATGTCAACAATATCGCCAGTTCTAAACTAATTGTCAACCACGTTGTGGAAAATAATTTCCCAAAAATTATGCTGTATATTTTTTATAATGTAAATATACCTGATTAATACATTACTATTGCTCTAAAGTGTATTTTAAAGAAGTGAACTGACAGGGAAACTCTGCGCCTGTGCTGGTGAGCAGGGAGAGAGACGCCATTGTTTTGAATGTGGTACAGGCATGCTAATGAAATGTGCATAAATTTGGTCGCTCTGGAAGTTAAATTGTTTTTGAAACTTCCCAAATAGGAGACAAAATTGTTGGAATTGCAGTCCTGCATAACGTGAGAAATCAGGCGACTGGACAGGACTCCGTAATTAGATGGAAACAGGATATTACCCCAGCTAAGTCATGTCTATTTTGTGTTGAAATTCTGGCCAGTATTTTCTTCATATTGACACACCGTAATCTCCAGACTAATTGGGAAGTCTTATTATTATAAATTCTCCTTCAATGAATATGTATTCACATTTTAAACTTAATATACAGTACACATATTTATATTAATGTTTTTACCAGAATTCCTGGTGATGTATATTTCATTTGAAATTAAAATAGGTCCAGAGTGACTTGTGTAGAGATAGATTATCGTAGGTATCGAAGAGAGATATTTTTTGCGACCTAAGTGTCCTAAAATTCCTACTTGTCTCTGTAACCTTGATAAAGAATAATTATCATTGTTATCATTTACTGGTATGTATCTTATGACTTACATCCAGGTAAATTTAATTTTCCACACACGTCTTATAGAAATAAATTTCATCAAATATCAAAAGAACAAGAAAACACAATAACGTGACTGGAACAATACACAAATAACGTGTACATATTAGAGAGAAGCTTATGATGGCTTGTCGGTCCGACTTGGAGAGTGAGGGAGCCTGTGTATATAGGTGAGGGGGATAGTGACGGGAGAGTGAGGGAGCCTGTGTATATAGGTGAGGGGGATAGTGACGGGAGAGTGAGGGAGCCTGTGTATATAGATGAGGGGGATAGTGACGGGAGAGTGAGGGAGCCAGTGTATATAGATGAGGGGGATAGTGACGGGAGAGTGAGGGAGCCTGTGTATATAGACGAGGGGGATAGTGACGGGAGAGTGAGGGAGCCAGTGTATATAGATGAGGGGAATAGTGACGGGAGAGTGAGGGAGCCAGTGTATATAGATGAGGGGGATGGTGACGGGAGAGTGAGGGAGCCAGTGTATAAGATGAGGGGGATAGTGACAGGAGAGTGAGGGAGCCAGTGTATATAGATGAGGGGGATAGTGACGGGAGAGTGAGGGAGCCAGTGTATATAGATGAGGGGGATAGTGACGGGAGAGTGAGGGAGCCAGTGTAGTAGATGAGGGGATAGTGACGGGAGAGTGAGGGAGCCTGTGTATATAGATGAGGGGGATAGTGACGGGAGAGTGAGGGAGCCTGTGTATATAGATGAGGGGGATAGTGATGGGAGAGTGAGGAGCCTGTGTGTATAGATGAGGGGGAAAGTGACGGGAGAGTGAGGGAGCCTGTGTATATAGATGAGGGGTAGTGACGGGAGAGTGAGGGAGCCAGTGTATATAGATGAGGGGGATAGTGACGGGAGAGTGAGGGAGCCAGTGTATATAGATGAGGGGGATAGTGACGGGAGAGTGAGGGAGCCAGTGTATATAGATGAGGGGGATAGTGACAGGAGAGTGAGGGAGCCAGTGTATATAGATGAGGGGGATAGTGACGGGAGAGTGAGGGAGCCAGTGTATATAGATGAGGGGGATAGTGATGGAGAGTGAGGGAGCCAGTGTATATAGATGAGGGGGATAGTGACAGGAGAGTGAGGGAGCCAGTGTATATAGATGAGGGGGATAGTGACGGGAGAGTGAGGGAGCCAGTGTATATAGATGAGGGGGATAGTGACGAGAGAGTTCTCTGTAGTAGTAACCAGTTACCAGTAACCAGTGTACCAGTAGATGACTCACTACCAACCATCTCTGTGTGAATCACTGACTGTATTCATATTGCTGCTGACCATAGCAGGATTTCAAACACCCCTCACCCTTAGGCACTCATGGGTCAGTCAAGATAAGGAGCAGAGAGAGGCAGGTCAGCTGTTGGTGCTTCCCCATACCTTCCGTTATATTATACGTACTACCAGCCTACGTGAGTATTCTTACCCCATCCACGTATCGAAAACCCACATGATAAATGGTGGCACCGGTGTGGGCGTGGATTTAAGGGTATTTCACATGTTAGAAGACTGCTTGTGGGGAGCCGGCAGGTCAAAGGTGAACCGTCCACCACCTTCAGCTACTCGCTACCCTCACTCTTCTCCACCCTGTGTACTCCAGCCTGCAAGCCTGTTGCAGCCGTTTTTCAAGCTTCCTGGCTTAGTTCGTGTGCTGATTGCTTCAATCTCCGAGGGGTTGACCCGGATTTTGCAATTAAGCCAGCCAAGCCAGACTGTGGAAGTGAACGCCAGTCAGCCAATCATCCAGCCTGTCTCTTGTCATCCTCCTGCTCCTTCATGCTGTGTGCATCATTACACGTCTTCCAGTCAGCCATTCTCGTGGGTTAAGCCAGTCAGCCAACCCAGCTTCTAACCTAGCTGAGAGAGAGAAGTAAGTCACGCAAGTTCCTCTGAAGTATTGTTTCATATATCGCTTGTGCTTGGATGCTGGTAAGAGTGGTCTTCATCATCCCTGTGGCATTGTGATTTAGTTAAGCCACCTTTTGCGTGGTGAGAAGTGCGTGGCAGTGAGAGCGCACAGAGCCAGCTTGTTCCGCTGCCCCCACCACCTGCCACCCACCCACCACCCACCCGCCACACACTCTTCACTCATCTACCTGTGGCTGTTTTGACCCTTGTACCGGGTCCTAGTACTGTTTTGGCTCACATAATTGGTCAAGAGATTGTAGCTGAGCGCCAACGATAAAGCCAGTTATGTGAGTTCACCGAGAAAGCGCATTTCTTCCGACGACAGTGTGAGTGGAGGCGTCATCACCGCACAGGACGTCTTCCCCTCATCACTAGTCATCCCGTCTTCTACTCCAGACTTCAGTGACAATTTTCTAGAGACATTTTCCTGTATTTAAAGACATTTGCATGTGTGAGACATTTACAGTGAATTTCTTGTGTACTCTAAGCTTTGTGTTTTCAGTGTAGACTCAGTGTTTCTTTGACTCATTATTTTTTTGCAATATTTTTCCGTGTTATCGCTCATCTCATATTTTTTTTTCTGTGTTTTTTTTATGCTATTCTATGTCTTTAGTAAGTATTATTGTGTAGTGTACCAGTCAGTCACTCCGTGTGAAGTAATTCATTCATTTTTTTTATCTTGTATTCTTTCAGCATTGTATTCTCCAGTATTTGTCGTATACCAAATTATCTATTTATTTCCATGTGTACCTTTTTTTCGTACACCAGCAGTGTCTCATTCCTCTAATTTTTTCGCAGACTTGTCTACCATTATTTTTGCCAGCAATTTTTGTCGTATCAGTCACAGCAAGATTTTGTTGTAAGAATATACTAAAAAAATTAATAAGTGAATAAGTGTTGTGTGCCCCGCCACTTGTAAGTGTTGTGTGCCCCGCCACTTGTAAGTGTTGTGTGCCCTGCCACTTGTAAGTGTTGTGTGCCCCACCACTTGTAAGTGTTGTGTGCCCCGCCACTTGTAAATGTTGTGTGCCCCGCCACTTGTAAATGTTGTGTGCCCCGCCACTTGTAAATGTTGTGTGCCCCGCCACTTGTAAGTGTTGTGTGCCCCGCCACTTGTAAGTGTTACACTTCCAGTTTTGTTTCTTGTTTTATTTTTATTCATATTTTTCATATTTCTTTGAACAAATTCACTCATAGTGTAATTTTAATTTCTTTTTTAAAGTAAAGTGTTTTCTTCACTCTGTTTGAGTAAATTGTTTTGTCTAATTTACAATTAAGAGTTAAAGTGTTCAGTCAGTTTTTCTTCATATTTTTATTTTTATTATTTAACCAACATTTTCCCAGTGTAACTTTTATTGCTGCATTGATTTCTGCACCTTATTTTGTTGCACTTGTTCTGCAGTGAATTATTTTCTTTTATTGTTATCTTTATACATTATTATTCTCAGTTCATTATTGTTTGAGTCCTGTTTTTCATTTTATTATTTTTCCTCATGTTGTCTTTGCATTATATTTTAATTTTGTATGTGGATTCTTAGAAAATATTTAAACTTCCCAGTTATCTCTCGTTGCATACAATTTAGTGATTTTATTTTATACTTTTTACATTGATTTACAATTTTATTAATTAATTTCTTTATTAGCAAGAGTACAGACAGCTAATTTTGCATTTAATTCAGTCTCCAGTAATATTTTTTTACTTGTAAATATAAATGTAATTTTTTTATCTTGTCCAGCAGTCCTTTACATTGAGTTGTCCTTCCTCTTGCAGTGTATCTTAGACATTTTTTTTATTACTTCTGCAGAATTAGTTGCATCTCTTTTATTTCAATTTTAACATTTTATATCATTTTTTATTCATTATTTTTGCCTTATTTGTTCTCGTGCAACTTCTTTGCCATTATGTCTCACATACCGTCAAGTGATACTTTAGTGAATGTCGACACTCAGACCTCTCAGGCTACTGTTGCTCCTGTCATCAGTCCTCACAGTTCCTTATCGACTGACAGACCGACCCAGACACTGAGATACTACAGTTTTACTCGTGATTCCCTTGATGCGTTACCTTTATTCAACGGCCATGTACATAGTCTTGAAGCATGGTTTACTGCCATTCGTTCTCGTGTTAATGCTCTAGTTGAAGGTCCTCCTTCAGAGGAAAGTCTTATCAGACTTGCGAAAGAAGCTCTTCATCGATCCCCTGCTGCTGTTCACGTTGTTGATCACCTTGATATGCGAGACTTCAGGAATCTTACTAAGTGGTCACAATATGAGGAACTGATTCGTTCTTTCCTCGTACCAGTAAAACAGCTGATCCATATGTCGTTCTTAGGGAACTAGTGAATGCTACACCCATGACTACTGAATCGTTGAGTGCATTTGCTGTTAGATTAGACAAACTTTTATCATCATTTATCAATGCTGTCCAGTCCTCAGCTTTTGTCCCTGACGAGGATAAACCATCCACAGCGTCGTTTGCTAAAATAGCAGCTTTTGGAGCAATCAAAGAACTAATGCCGCCTGCTTCGTGTGTGCTTATGAGGCTAATCCTCCAACTGTGACGATGGAACCCCTTACAGCCCTAAATTATGTACGTTCCTTGTGCCCCCAGGGTACTTTCCCATGTATCAAAAGTAATTTCACACCTATGCCTCAGTCTGCACCACCTCTTGTTTGCGCCACAGCGACAAATCGTGATCGTCAACCATCTCAGCGATCACCAAGGACCAGTGTACAGAGTCATTATAAACCTCGTAGTATTCATAGTACATTCAGTAACCATAGTCAGCAGACTTGTTACAACTGTGGTTTCCGTGGCCATATTGCAATTAATTGTCCTGATAGACACCCTAAGAGGGGTCGTGCTGATGATGAGTACCAGTCAGATCTTCATCTGAGTGCAATGCTCTCTACAACCTTCAGTACTCTAGGTCTTTCCATGGTCGTTCCAACCGCAGAACCCGTAGAGGAAACAGACATCGTGGTTCTCAAAATAACCAGAACCAGGCTCATTTCGGGGGAATTCGAGCGCCCCAGTCAAACCGTCCCATGGTGACAGTAGGTGATAATGAGTACACCATCCCCGTTCACAATTCCTTTGAAACCTTAAGCAGTCTCGAGAATGACAATCCTTCTGATGATGTTGCTTCACATGTCTCTGACATAGATGATTTTGGGGATGAAGTGGAACAAATCTTTGCTGATGACAATCCACCTTTTTGTTTGCACATAACTTCCAATGCAACCATAGGCCCTATAGTGCAAGCATCTGTTCATAATGCGCCCGTTCATTTGTTCATGGACTCTGGTGCGCAAGTCAGTATTATCAGGTCTAGTTTGTTTAGGGATAAGCAGTTACGACATGTCCTTCTCGTAGAACCGACTCATGTGTCCTCCCTTAGTGGAGTAGCTGGTTCTCACCTGCGTGTCCGAGGTCGGACTTTCCTCACTTTTTCTATCCAAGGTAGAGACTTCACTGCTTCCTTCCTTGTTGTCGACCAGATTACTTTCCCTGGTGACCTTCTACTGGGCTTTGCTTCCATGCGAGATTACGCATTGTGCTCGACCCTTATCGATGGCATGCCCAAATTGATGACTTGATCGTACCATTTTGGGGTTACCAGCTTGGATCCGAGATCTGCCATACTGCCACAGAGTACGACATTCGAATTAAGTCCTTACAGGCCAGTGCATTTTCCAGTAGCGTACCCAAGAGGTCAGGTACTGATGATCCTGTCATTCCTGTCTGTGTTCCTGCAACTTCAGACTTGCAGGATAGTGTCCAGTTACCTCAAGTGTCCGAGGACGCTCTGACTACCTTGAGTGCTGAGCCTATCCCTGCAATGTCTGCTAGTTCAAGTAGTAGTTTCTCCACAGGGGACGCCTTGTCGGAAAACGATTACTTGCAACTAGTAATGCCATCTCTTGTTGATGTCACATGCCGTCTGCAGAAAGACGTTTCTGTCGCAGCTAGTGCCCTCACTAGAGTGTCTGTTGTTGTTCCTAGTGTTCCAGATGGTGATAACGTCCTAGTTGACAGTGATTCCTGCAAAGTGAAAGGTCAATTTGTTGAACCATCCTTACATGTTGTAAGAGATAGTAAGATCCATTTCTTCCTAGCTAACACTTCTGGTCACAGTGTTCGTCTCAGAGCAAATACCAATCTTGTTGACCTTGTTCACTATCCTTACCCTGTTCAGGTAGAGGATGAATTGTCACCTGACCAGTGGGTCGGTGCTATTTCTACCGGGGAGACCTCATCCACTTCACCAGATCAATCTGTTCCACCAGTTGAGGAGAAAGACATAGCTCCCACTGACTTCCCAGATGAAGTCAAGCGTTTGTTGACTCTGTTGAACAAACGTCGTAAAGCCATTGCCTTACCAGGTGAGAAGATGGGTATAACGAACTTATTGTCCTATCGTATTCCACTTGAACCTGGTACTAGACCTATCTATATACCTGCATACAGAATGCCTCATTCACAAGTTGCTGTCGCAGAAGAATTGATCAATCAAATGCTTGATGATGGAGTTATTGCACCTAGCAATTCACCTTGGAATGCACCCTTGATCCTAGTACCTAAGAAGGATGGTACTTGGCGCCCAGTGATAGACTTGAGGAAGTTAAATGCGAAAACTATTCCAGATCGCTTCCCACTTCCTGTACTTGGTGATCTTTTACATAACATTGGAGATAACAAAGTCTTTTCAACCCTGGATTTGTTACAAGGGTTTTGGCAAGTCCCTCTTCACGAGGACAGCCAAGAGCTACCTGCATTCTCCACTCCTACAGGTCATTATCACTTCCTCCGTATGGCGTTTGGATTACGATCCTCCCCTATCACGTTCTCAAGGCTCATGACTAATATCTTTAGAGGTCTCATATGTAATGCACTTATGGTGTACTTAGATGACGTAATCGTCATGTCTAAAGACGTGGATACACACTTGAAAAGACTTGATGTAGTACTTGGTAAGCTTGAAGAAGACAATTTAAAGATCAAACTGTCTAAATGTCAATTTTTCAGATCAGAAATCAAGTTTCTTGGTCACGTAGTCACTCCTAGAGGGGTACGACTGACCAAAGTAAAGTACTGCAGTACTAAATTTTCCAACACCCAAAACTGCTGATGCCGTAAGATTCTTTGTGGGCTTAGCAGGTTTTTATAGATCTTTCATTGCCAATTTTTCTTCCATAGCTGCTCCTCTAACTGAGTTGCTTAAGAAAGATGCTCCTTTGTTTTGGACCTTCCGTCAAGAAAGAGCATTCCAAAACTTTAAAAGAAAAGCTACATCTGCTCCAATTTTGAAATTTCCAGATTTTTCTAAGCCCTTCTATCTGACTACTGATGCTAGTTCTATTGGCATAGGTGCCGTACTAGCTCAGAAGACTGATGGCAAGTACAACGCAGTTGCATTTGCTAGCCGAGTCCTTACGAAGGCTGAACATAATTATACAGTAACTGAGCAAGAAGCTTTAGCAATAGTATGGTCTTTAAAGCACTTCCGAGACATTATTTATCAGTACTCTGTTCATGTCCTGACAGACCATGCTCCACTGATACCTTTATTCTGGAACAAACAACCTACTGGAAGGTTAGCCAGATGGACCTTGACTATCCAAGAGTTCAATCCCACCTTTGAACACTTACCTGGCAAGTCAAATGTAGTCGCAGATGCCTTATCACGACATGTTAGTATAGTAACTGCAGACCCTCCATTTAGTGCTGAGGATGTAAAGAATGCTCAACGAACAGATCCCATGTGGTCTGGTGTGATTCGATTCCTGCTCCAGGAAGATCTTATTCTGACTGTGAAGCCACCAGCACCCATCAGTGACTTTGTCATGAATCAAGAATTACTGTATCGAACAGCCGAGTTGGATACTCCTAGCAGAAGAGTTTACCAGTTAGTAATTCCACAGTCACTAGTGAATGTAGCCTTACAGCTAGTTCTCGATGTACCAGGTTTGTGCACCCTGGTATGGATCGTTCAGTAAAACAAGCCAGATTGAAATACTTTTGGCCTCGTATGGCAACTGATATTTCTGAGTATTTAAGAAAATGTAGTGTCTGCATGCAACATAAAGGTAATGCTAATGGCCCTAATCCAATCCAAGTGTATCCAACTACTAGCGACCGTGGGAAAGAGTTGCGCTAGATTTGTTAACTAATTTCCAATGTCCCTCCAAGGCAACAAACATCTGTGTGTTATGGTAGACCATTTTCACCAGATTTGTGAGTTAGTTCCTATTGCAGATAAGACTGCCGAGACAGTAGCTAAGCGTTTAAAGAACGCATTATCTGCAGGCATACCACCCCTAAGTCCCTAGTAACAGATAATGGTGGTGAATTCTGTAATGAGATTCTTGAAAATTTCTGCACCTTGTACAAGATCTCTAAATCCACCATTGTTCCTCATCATCCTGCCAGCAATGGGTTAGCGGAACGAACCAATAAGAAAGTACTTGATGTCTTGAGAGCCACTATCAATCCCAACAGTGAAACTTGGGATGAAGTTATACCTGATGTGCAGTGTGCTATAAATTCTGCTTACAATGTTTCTATAGGTGACACTCCACATTATGCATTGTACGGTGTAGATAAACGTTTGCCTTATGAGTTGTTATATTCTAATCCAAAACCAAATTACAACCCTGATGATTTCATAGCAACTCGTACCAGCTTAGCTCAAAGTGTTTTTAGAAGAATCCGTGAAACACTTCATAAATCAACAGCAGAATTTACAAGAGTCGCAAACACTCGAGCAAAGCCATCCAAAATCAAAGTAGGTTCGAGAGTTATGCTGACTAACTTTAACAAAACGTCTGCAATGCCTAAGCTTGATCAAAAGTTTGTTGGTCCTTATTGTGTAGTTGAACATATCACTGGTAATAAGTATAAGGTTAGAGAAATTAGTACTGGTCAGTATAAAGAATCACATTTAGATCATATGAAGTTAGTATGTGATGATAATGATGTTCCAACCCAGACTAATGTGACAGACTCTGACAATCCTCCTGATCCTGTACTCTCTACCTCTGATACTCAGACGATCAACCTGAATGTCGTTATTCCCTACGTACACGACAAGTATTGAGAAATCCTCAAGTATCATTTGTTACTTCCAATTCAGATTTGCCTCAAATACAGCATGAGTTAGCCAGTGCAACAGAGTTTGATTCTCCCAGAGATGACACCCATTCTGCATATGTCAATCTCACCCTAGCAGAGCTGGGGTTAAATGTAAATAACCTGTATAGATGAATAATTACAGTATCAACTTATCAGTATTCAAGAATTTTTTTTGTGTGTTCACGTTCTCTCCGAATTCTGAGAGTTAACAGTCTAGATTTGAGTGCACCGAATCTGCCTTTCTGTTAAACACTTCTTTCTTTGTATATATTCCTTCCTCAGAATCCGTAGATCACATGAATACAGATCGATCGATCAAATTTTTTTTTATCACTTCTATTGTGTAATCTCAATGATGAGTCTCATTCGATGAGTTGTGCTATATTATACCTTGTATTGCATTACAGTTTCAGTTACGTAAGCTTCCATTCCAATGTTCTACTTATGTATGTTATAATGTTCAATTGTTGTGTACTTTGACATTGTATAGAATCAGCCCAAGCTGTACACCTGCCATCTCTAGTTTGTATTAGTTGTATGTCGGGACGACATACGTTAGTGTCGCCGAGCTCTCAGTAGTAGTAACCAGTTACCAGTAACCAGTGTACCAGTAGATGACTCACTACCAACCATCTCTGCGTGAATCACTGACTGTATTCATATTGCTGCTGACCATAGCAGGATTTCAAACACCCCCTCACCAGGGGGTGAGAGAGGCAGGTCGGCTGTTGGTGCTTCCCCATACCTTCCGTTATATTATACGTACTACCAGCCTACGTGAGTATTCTTACCCCATCCACGTATCGAAAACCCACATGATAGAGTGAAAGAGCCAGTGTATATAGATGAGGGGGATAGTGATGGGAGAGTGAGGGAGCCTGTGTATATAGATGAGGGGGATAGTGACGGTAGAGTGAGGTAGCCAGTGAATATAGATGAGGGGGATAGTGACGGGAGAGTGAGGGAGCCTGTGTATATAGATGAGGGGGATAGTGATGGGAGAGTGAGGGAGCCAGTGTATATAGATGAGGGGGATAGTGACGGGAGAGTGAGGGAGCCTGTGTATATAGATGAGGGGGATAGTGACGAAAGAGTGAGGGAGCCTGTGTATATAGATGAGGGGATAGTGACGGGAGAGTGAGGGAGCCAGTGTATATAGATGAGGGGGATAGTGACGGAAGAGTGAGGGAGCCTGTGTATATAGATGAGGGGGATAGTGACGGAAGAGTGAGGGAGCCTGTGTATATAGATGAGGGGGACAGTGATGGGAGAGTGAGGGAGCC
Organism: Cherax quadricarinatus; assembly: GCF_026875155.1. Classification (NCBI taxonomy): domain Eukaryota; kingdom Metazoa; phylum Arthropoda; class Malacostraca; order Decapoda; family Parastacidae; genus Cherax; species Cherax quadricarinatus. The sequence continues at coordinate 20,217,378 of NC_069459.1, read as the reverse complement.
AGTGTATATAGATGAGGGGGATAGTGACGGAAGAGTGAGGGAGCCTGTGTATATAGATGAGGGGGATAGTGACGGGAGAGTGAGGGAGCCAGTTTATATAGATGAGGGGGATAGTGACGGGAGAGTGAAGGAGCCAGTGTATATAGATGAGGGGATAGTGACGGGAGAGTGAAGGAGCCTGTGTATATAGATGAGGGGGATAGTGACGGGAGAGTGAAGGAGCCTGTGTATATAGATGAGGGGGACAGTGATGGGAGAGTGAGGGAGCCAGTGTATATAGGTGAGGGGACAGTGATGGGAGAGTGAGGGAGCCAGTGTATATAGGTGAGGGGGACAGTGATGGGAGAGTGAGGGAGCCAGTGTATATAGATGAGGGGGACAGTGATGGGAGAGTGAGGGAGCCAGTGTATATAGGTGAGGGAGACAATGATGATAGAGTGAGGAAGCCAGTGTATATAGATGAGGGGGAAAGTGATGGGAGAGTGAGGGAGCCAGTGTATATATGTGAGGGAGACAGTGATGGGAGAGTAATGGAGCCAGTGTATATAGATGAGGGGGACAGTGATGGGAGAGAGTGAGGTAGCCAGTGTATATAGATGAGGGGGACAGTGACTGGAGAAAGAGAGGAAGAAAGTAGAAAATGGATAAGTAGTGTTAGAAGTATTGGTGGTAGTGGAAGCAGTAGTAGTAGTAGTAGTAGTAGTAGTAGTAGTAGTAGTAGTAGTAGTAGTAGCAGTAGCAGTAGCAGTAGCAGTAGTAGTAGTAGTAGTAGTAGTAGTAGTAGCGGCAAGAGAAGCTATCAACTTGCCCATTATTCTCTTAATCGTGAGGATTACCTCCGCCTTGCTCTCTGACGCACGTACCTACACTCCTCTCCTTTCCAACCCTCCTGATCGCATCAAGAGAACTTTCAACAATAAACTTAACAGACTCTTCGTTCTTTGTCCTCCTTTGTTATTTGTCCCTCTTTACCTTATTTCTATGGCTGAGGGACTGATCACCTCAAATCTCCGACTTCAAGGGTGTTGGACTGATTACATCGTCTTCACATCTCTACTGCTCCTGCCTACTTTCTGCATTCGACTGAAGAAGCCTACTGTGTAGGCGAAACGTTTTGGAATAAAGTTGCCTAACTGTTGCCCATGTGTCTTACCTACCATAAAGTTGCTTGTAAAGGCAAAACAATTGATCAACAAAGAGAGACAGTAGAGGGCAGAGAGTGACTAGCTCCCTTGAAGGGGGCAGTTAGTGTACAGCAGTATTCCAGCCTAGAGAGAAAAAGGGATTTAGACTTATCATGGGCTTGGCGTCCCTAGTTTTGAAGGTCCTCATTATCTATCCTATCATTTTCCTAGCAGATGCGGTAGATACATTGTTGTGGTCTTTGAAGGCGAGATCCTCTGACATTATCACTCCCAGGTCCTTCAGATTACTTTCTCTCTCTATTGTATGGTTAGAGTTTGTTATATACCCTGATACAGCTTTAATTTCCTTAAGTTTTCCATAACTGAGTAGTTGAAATTTCTCTTCATTTAACTTCATATTGTTTTGAGAGGCCCATTTGAAGATTTGGTTGATGTCCACCTGGAGTCTTAAGGTAGATCATGGTAATGAGTAAGATATTGTGCATATGGACTTCAGTAAGGCTTTTGATAGAGTTCCACATCAGAAGCTATTGAGGAAAATTAAGGAACACGGAACAGGAGGATAAACTGTTTCCTGGGTAGAGGCATGGTTTTACAGATACGCAGGAAAGAGTTTGCATCAATGGGGAGAAATCAGAGTTGGGGCACATCACTTGTTGGGCCCTTTGTTGTTCAAAATTTATATAAGCAACACTGATGAGGGAATAAATAGCGACATAAGCAAGTTTTCTGATGACACCAAAATAGGTCGCCTAATTCATTCTAATGAGGACATTAAAGCACTCCAGGAAGATTTGAATAGACTGATGCAGTGGTCGGAGAAGTGGCAGATGCAGTTTAATATAGACAAATGCAAAGTTCTAAACATTGGACAAGAAAATAACTATGCCACTTATAAACTAAATAATGTAGATCTTAATATTAATGATTGCAAAGAGGATTTGGGAGCTCTGGTTAGTAGTAATCTAAACCCAAGACAACAGTGCATAAGTGTTCACAATAAATTGAACATAATCCTTGGCTTCATATTAAGGGGCATAAATAATAGAAGTCCTCAGGTTGTTCTTCAACTCTATATATATTTAGTTAGGCCTCATTTAAATTATGCTGTACAGTTCTGGTCACCATATTACAGAGTGGATATAAATGCTCTGAAAAACATACAACGAAGGATGACAAAGTTGATCTCATGTATCAGAAATTTTCCCGACCAGTAAGATGCTTAGTCTTGACGTTGAGTCTCTCTTAACTAATGTTACTCTTGATGATGTTCTTTATTTTCTCAGAGTGAAGGCCAATGAAGGGTTACTTCATCTTCCTATACTTACTGACATCTTTCTTGATCTTATTCGATTTTGTGTGGACCCTAACTCCTTTCTTTTCATGGTAAATTTTATTCTCAACCTTCGGTGTCCTCTAGTTCCTGTTCTTGATAACTTTTGTATGGAATACTTGGAAACTGTTCTTCTTCCTACTATTGGTGTGCGCCCTTCACTCTGGCTTTGGTATGTAAATAATATCTCTCCTTTTGAACCCCATGACTTAAGTCTCTTCCAACCATTTCTCGGAAACA
>NC_069459.1:20188317-20214160 GCF_026875155.1 Cherax quadricarinatus | reverse complement strand
TGGGGGGTAGGGGGGGGTGAAGAGCCGGTATATTAGGGAAAGTGCGGGAGAGTGAAGGACCTGTGTATATAGATAGGGGGATAGTGACGGGAGAGTGAAGGACCTGTGTATATAGATGAGGGGACAGTGATGGAGAGTGAGGGAGCCAGTGTATATAGGTGAGGGGGACAGTGATGGAGAGTGAGGGAGCCATGTATATAGTGAGGGGACAGTGATGGGAGAGTGAGGAGCCAGTGTATATAGATGAGGGGGACAGTGATGGGAGAGTGAGGGAGCCAGTGTATATAGGTGAGGGAGACAATGATGATAGATGAGGAAGCCAGTGTATATAGATGAGGGGAGAAAGTGATGGGAGAGTGAGGGAGCCAGTGTATATATGTGAGGGAGACAGTGATGGGAGAGTAATGGAGCCAGTGTATATAGATGAGGGGACAGTGATGGGAGAGAGTGAGGTAGCCAGTGTATATAGATGAGGGGACAGTGACTGGAGAAAGAGAGGAAGAAAGTAGAAAATGGATAAGTAGTGTTAGAAGTATTGGTGGTAGTGGAAGCAGTAGTAGTAGTAGTAGTAGTAGTAGTAGTAAGTAGTATAGTAGTAGTAGTAGCAGTAGCAGTAGCAGTAGCAGTAGTAGTAGTAGTAGTAGTAGTAGTAGTAGCGGCAAGAGAAGCTATCAACTTGCCCATTATTCTCTTAATCGTGAGGATTACCTCCGCCTTGCTCTCTGACGCACGTACCTACACTCCTCTCCTTTCCAACCCTCCTGATCGCATCAAGAGAACTTTCAACAATAAACTTAACAGACTCTTCGTTCTTTGTCCTCCTTTGTTATTTGTCCCTCTTTACCTTATTTCTATGGCTGAGGGACTGATCACCTCAAATCTCCGACTTCAAGGGTGTTGGACTGATTACATCGTCTTCACATCTCTACTGCTCCTGCCACTTTCTGCATTCGACTGAAGAAGCCTACTGGTGTAGGCGAAACGTTTTTGGAATAAAGTTGCCTAACTGTTGCCCATGTGTCTTACCTACCATAAAGTTGCTTGTAAAGGCAAAACAATTGATCAACAAAGAGAGACAGTAGAGGGCAGAGAGTGACTAGCTCCCTTGAAGGGGCAGTTAGTGTACAGCAGTATTCCAGCCTAGAGAGAAAAAGGGATTTAGACTTATCATGGGCTTGGCGTCCCTAGTTTTGAAGGTCCTCATTATCTATCCTATCATTTTCCTAGCAGATGCGGTAGATACATTGTTGTGGTCTTTGAAGGCGAGATCCTCTGACATTATCACTCCCAGGTCCTTCAGATTACTTTCTCTCTCTATTGTATGGTTAGAGTTTGTTATATACCCTGATACAGCTTTAATTTCCTTAAGTTTTCCATAACTGAGTAGTTGAAATTTCTCTTCATTTAACTTCATATTGTTTTGAGAGGCCCATTTGAAGATTTGGTTGATGTCCACCTGGAGTCTTAAGGTAGATCATGGTAATGAGTAAGATATTGTGCATATGGACTTCAGTAAGGCTTTTGATAGAGTTCCACATCAGAAGCTATTGAGGAAAATTAAGGAACACGGAACAGGAGGATAAACTGTTTCCTGGGTAGAGGCATGGTTGACAGATACGCAGGAAAGAGTTTGCATCAATGGGGAGAAATCAGAGTTGGGGCACATCACTTGTTGGGCCCTTTGTTGTTCAAAATTTATATAAGCAACACTGATGAGGGAATAAATAGCGACATAAGCAAGTTTTCTGATGACACCAAAATAGGTCGCCTAATTCATTCTAATGAGGACATTAAAGCACTCCAGGAAGATTTGAATAGACTGATGCAGTGGTCGGAGAAGTGGCAGATGCAGTTTAATATAGACAAATGCAAAGTTCTAAACATTGGACAAGAAAATAACTATGCCACTTATAAACTAAATAATGTAGATCTTAATATTAATGATTGCAAAGAGGATTTGGGAGCTCTGGTTAGTAGTAATCTAAACCCAAGACAACAGTGCATAAGTGTTCACAATAAATTGAACATAATCCTTGGCTTCATATTAAGGGGCATAAATAATAGAAGTCCTCAGGTTGTTCTTCAACTCTATATATATTTAGTTAGGCCTCATTTAAATTATGCTGTACAGTTCTGGTCACCATATTACAGAGTGGATATAAATGCTCTGAAAAACATACAACGAAGGATGACAAAGTTGATCTCATGTATCAGAAATTTTCCCGACCAGTAAGATGCTTAGTCTTGACGTTGAGTCTCTCTTAACTAATGTTACTCTTGATGATGTTTTTATGTTCTCAGAGTGAAGGCCAATGAAGGGTTACTTCATCTTCCTATACTTACTGACATCTTTCTTGATCTTATTCGATTTTGTGTGGACCCTAACTCCTTTCTTTTCATGGTAAATTTTATTCTCAACCTTCGGTGTCCTCTAGTTCCTGTTCTTGATAACTTTTGTATGGAATACTTGGAAACTGTTCTTCTTCCTACTATTGGTGTGCGCCCTTCACTCTGGCTTTGGTATGTAAATAATATCTCTCCTTTTGAACCCCATGACTCTAAGTCTCTTCCAACCATTTCTCGACGCACTTAATCTAGCTCCTTCCATCAAGGTGCTGTATAGCCCTTGTGGCTTAGCGCTTCTTTTTGATTATTATAATAATAATAATCCTTCCATCAAGTTTAAAGTTGAATGGGAATCTAACACTTTACTTCCTTTCCTTGCTGTACGTGTCCATCCCTAGGCCACGGGCTTCATTTAATAAAATTAACAATTAACGCAGCTGAAACTGAAAGCCAAACTTTCTTTTAATGAAGCCCAGTAATTGTTCTAAATTCACCTATTATAAGTTTACTTAACAATGTTAGTAAAATTTAAAATTTACAACTGCGTGAACTAAACTTATGAGGCATCATCCTTAATAATATTTTGAAGGTGGTAAGCAAGTTTATTCAGGTATACCTGGAGTTTACCTGGAGAGAGTTTCGGGGGTCAACGCCCCCGCGGCCCGGTCTGTGACCAGGCCTCCTGGTGGATCAGCGCCTGATCAACCAGGCTGTTGCTGCTGGCTGCACGCAAACCAACGTACGAGCCACAGCCCGGCTGATCAGGAACTGACTTTAGGTGCTTGTCCAGTGCCAGCTTGAAGACTGCCAGGGGTCTGTTGGTAATCCCCCTTATGTATGCTGGGAGGCATTTGAACAGTCTACAGTTACATAGATTTTCATACATAGGAGCATATGTGTAGAGAACCTGGGATAACCCAAAAAAGTCTGACTTATTGCCATTGGGGTCCTTAGAAAAGTCATTTTTAAGTTGCTGAAAGTGTATCAATATCATGATTTAAGTAATGAGATTGGCAGTGTGAGAACAACTGAGACCAGTAACACTGAGAACTTTACTTTTACTGAAAACACACACGAAAGATGAAAATTTGAAACCGCTCAGTTATTAAACGGATCTCAAGAATTCCAAGTTTAAAAATAAATTACTACATTGACAAATTTGTCCACAAAAATAAAACTTCTGGGTATTATCTTAAAAACTTGAAATCGATCAAAAGAAGTTTTTTTCAGTTAGGACAGAGATTGTATCCATTCCAAGTTTTTTTTTTGGTTAGTATTTAGATATATTTGAAGCTACATAAAACAAACTTACTGAGTAGTATACTCTTTATAACACGCATCAAACACAATGTATAGACGTTATTTCAAAGAAGTCTACTTAGTTATATTTAACGTGATTTAACGGTAAAAAAGAAAGCTTTACATTATGTTATAAACGATATTGACCAACAATACCTACACACTCCAGTAACAGATCCACCATTCTTTTATATACACCTGGAAAATCCTAGAATGACTAGTACCGAACTTGCACACGAAAATCACTCACTACGAAAGCAAAAGACTTGGCAGACGATGCACCATCCCCCCAATGAAAAGCAGGGGTGTCACTAGCACGTTAAGAGACCATACAATAAGTGTCAGGGGCCCGAGACTGTTCAACTGCCTCCCAGCACACATAAGGGGGATTACCAACAGACCCCTGGCAGTCTTCAAGCTGGCACTGGACACGCACCTAAAGTCAGTTCCTGATCAGCCGGGCTGTGGCTCGTACGTTGGTTTGCGTGCAGCCAGCAGCAACAGCCTGGTTGATCAGGGGCTGATCCACCAGGAGGCCTGGTCACAGACCGGGCCGCGGGGGCGTTGACCCCCGAAACTCTCTCCAGGTAAACTCCAGGTGTGCACTTTGTAGAATGTTTGAAGTCGGTCAGACTAAACTTTCTTTGGTTATGGTACATCAGTGAAGTTTCAGGAATAATCTATATATAACTTTAATCATCGGACACTTGGGGAAAGTGTTCATGCCAAAAGTGGCATGAACATTTTCCCCAGTACAGTGAACCTCAGTTGAAAATTTAAACCTGATTGAATGAGGAGTTCTCAAGTTATAAGCGAAAGTTTGGAGGTTTATGGTACTTCTTCCATCAAGTTTAAAGCTGAAGGGAAATATTACTCGGCTTCCATTCCTTGATGGTCATGTTCATCGTTCAGCTAAATGCTTTTCCGTTTATCGCAAGCCTGTGCACAGTGGCATCTACATTCACTGCTATTCTTACCATGCTTCCTGTGTGAAGAAAAAAAAGTCTTTTTTTCTCTTTTTCTCCGGCCTTTTGCGCATACATCACCAACCAGCTTTTAGTTCACTGCACTTTCCCCCTACACTCATACGTGACTGCAGAAAACGTGCGACACGATATCCTCAGCCAAGACCAACACCTATCAAATTGGAAGAAAAGCCTCCAAGTTACATCGTTTAAACCGGTCAGCAACGTTGCCACTAATGTTTCAAAAAATTTTGACAGAAAACTGGCTAAATAATCAACCAGCTCTTCAACACTATTAGGAATCCTGATACAAAAACCCAAGCATGATTCGGCACAAGAGCAGGAATCTACACTATACCATGAGGGGGGTGTGACAAAGTATATGTAGGGGAAACAGCCAGAACTCTGGACATTAGAATAACCAGAACACAAAAATGCCTTGCAGAAATGATGACCGTAAAAACGCATGTGTTTCAACATAGAGACGATGTTGGACACCTCATGAAATTCAATGAATGCTAAACTAGTTATTAAAGAAGACGACTTAAGACGGGAGAAAGCATTGAAGCTGCACTAATTCTGTTCAGTAACACATTTAAAGCAAAACTCGGTAGTTACTGTATTTCAAAAATACTAACAAGAGGATAATTACCCAACCTGGGACCTGGTGTTACTTGATGCCAGCAGGTCCCTATCTTCCTCACCTCCTTAGTTCCATTACTACTAACTACTACTACCACCTCTACCGCTCCCCACGCGTCACCTCACCTGACTCCTGCCATTATAAATGTTTTCTTAGTTTTCTCTGTATTAGGACTGAAGAAGCCACTCGTGGCGAAACGTTTCCTTTAATAAATGTCCTGAACTGTACATAAGTGTCTTTTTCCACATCTTGTCGGTATCACCATACCATTTCCCCTAATTCTTCAAGTGCCAAGAATTAAAAAATGGCAAGAAATGAGAAAAATTCTCCACCATCTCTGAGCCTAGTTGACTTAAGGTACAATAAATGGCTTTCCCAAAAGAAACATAAATATTGATATCAACAAAAATCTCCCAACGAACAATACAACATTTTTCGTATTTTCCTTTTTTTTTAGATTCAGATCCTTAAACCATCCACCAACAAAAAGTTGTGTTGGGACTCCTCCTCTTATTCACAGAAAACCCACATAAAAAGATCACATTATCAATGAAATTTGGATTCTCCTGGGAACAACTTAAATGCAACTGATATAACAGATAAGGAAGAGGGAAGTAAGGGTTTTGTAAGTAAAGAAAAAGTTGCTTATTCGCACAAAGTTACTAACAACCTCGATCAAATGATGTAGTTTAATGTTTGCAGCCAAAATCTAAGAACGATTTACCTAGCTATTTCACTTCAATATATACCACCATGTGTAACTTCCAACAGTTCAAGGAAAAGCTATCGACAGTTGAACAATGTCTTGAACAATTTTCAACCCTAGACCTAAAATCATTTGCTTCGTGTTTTGCAGTATTTCAAGACATTTAAAAAGAGAATGTAGCAAAACGTGTAGTTTTTCGAAAATCCCAGGAGCAATAAATTTGCCAAAGTCAGCAATAGTGGAACCAACATGACTAGAAAATACAACAAAAACATCGACTTTGATCAAATAAAATCTGTCCTTATTAAACTTGCAGGGAAGATTTATTGAATAACACTGATCTGGACCAGTGTCGAGAGAAGGTTAACTTTATGGCTATAGAAATATGCTTAAACGTTATCTATACAGCCGCAATAAAAGAAAAAAGAAAGAGATGTAAGCTAGAAAGAGAGACTATATACGGGTAACAAGGGCGCTAGACTCTCAAATGCGGAAGGAATTCTTCTCCTCTCCTACTCTCCTTTACTATTATTAACTTTTGTCTCTTTTTCTAGCCTAGGTGTGGTTCTGTGCTTCAGTTTTTTCCCTTCCCTGTGTTTTTGGTCTTATCCCTTGTGGGCCATGTATTTTCTCCGCAGTACTCCTTTCTCCGTGTCCTTAACTTACTCCACTTCCACTTCTACTACTACGAACTACCACTCTAAAATTATACTACTACTATTGCCTTCCTTCACTTCTCCCTACTATTCTCCCTATTTTCTGCTACCAATACTACTTCCAATACCAGCATTATCTTTATCATTACTTCTCCACTCCCTTTTCTCTTCTTTATCCCATCCCTGTCCTCCTCGTTTATATATACAGGCTCCCTCACGACTTGTCAGATGTCATGTGTTCAACACACCTCCAGAGAATCTTGAGTCGTTCTGGTACTTGCGCTGCGGCCTGAGTGCCAGGAATAGCTCAAATGGAGTTGAAAGACGCACCCTGCCCTTGACATAGGGCTGCCCCCTCCAACTGACCCGAAGACGGCTCACCGCGCCCTTGTCAAAGGGCTGACCCAGCCGTAGCGCTGTAAGCGATACTACACGGACACGAAGACGGCCTCACTCGCACCCATGTTTTTGATAGGGCAGCCTTCACCTAAATGGTACTCCACCTGACCTGAAGAAGACTCACTATGCCCTTGCCATACGGCTGCTCCCACCATAGGGCAGTAAACAGTACTCCACTTGAAATGAATGCTCACCGTGCCCCTGCCATAGATCTATAAACAGTACATCACTTGTACAAATTCCAAAACTCCTTCGGGAGTCACTACCGGATCACCACATGGAGAAAACCAGGACCAGGATAAGACCTGGCAAACCTCCATTAACATGAATTTTCTTGAGCTGGTGCGACTTAAAAATGGTACAAGTCGGACCGAAATCTCATCATAAACCTCTCTCTCCTATAAGCGAGTTATTTGTGTATTAATCATTATCATATCTGGTAAGTCTCGTAAACTGTTAAGTAACGGGGTGTTACTTCGTCCCTTCCAGGACGCATACGATACTACAGGACATACCCTTTGAAGTTTAAAGGCAATATGAAGCTTATTAAGGGACATGTAGAGAACGACCAGTTAGTGTCTTCTTGATGATGGTTACAGCAGGGCTGGTCACTGACGTCTTGTTTGGAGAGTTGGGATGTTAGTCTTCAGAACACACTGTTTAACTATCACCAACTTAGTGAGGCGTTGCAGATATGTTCCTGAACTAACTGGCGTTAGAGAGAGTAATATTTTGTTTAGATTTTGGGTATATAAAATAATATTTTTACTATGGTTTTGTAGGCACACAAATGTTTAACCTATCATAATCCAATAAAGTCAAATAATGTGACCTATCTCCCCCAGGATGTCTTTAATACTCTTGCAATCTTAGTGGGGACTTAGTGGCAGGTTTATAATCAAAGTTGAATACTAATTACGTCAAATTTCTAATATTTAGTTGTTAAATCTCAAATGAAACACGTTCTCACTGAGTCATTATCTTGAGTTCACTGAAGAGTTAATTCCCGTGTCTGTTAAGGCGATACAGCGCCCCGCATGTACACTCCACGGCTGCTTTTAGTTAACTAGCAGTGAACTGTGTGCACCGACGCTGAGGGACAGAGCAGTGAGCTAGGCTGTGTCTCTACGTCCATCATACAAAACATTCTCATGTGAATCGTTACAATTCTTAATCTAACATTCACTATTTGTTGGACAGTTTACTGACAACTAATAAATATATGTACAACATTTTTCTATATGAAAGTTTAATATCAACGAACGACTGACAGAATGATGTCGTCCTGGTCCATGTGGTGACATGAAACATGTTTACCAACATTACTGGTTCATGTGGGGCATGGAATAAAAGTTTACCAACATTAATGGTTTCATGTGCTGCATGAAAACATGTTACTAACATTACTGGTTCATGTGGGGGATGTGAAGAGACATGTTACCAGCAACACGGGCTAGGTGGTGGGTTACAGCAGGAAGGTCCGTGGCCCCCCACCCAACCCATCAAGGCTGATAATACTGGATAACAGTCTTCCCTTACTACAATCTTCCTCACGTACAATCATCCTCACTCAATCTTCCTCACTACAATCTTCCCTCACTACAATCTTGCGGCTCACTACAAAATCTTCCACATTACAATCTTCCTCACTACAATTTTCCACATTACAATCTTCCCTCACTACAATCTTCTCGCTACAATCTTCCTCACTACACACTTCCTCACTACAATCTTCTTACTCCTCTAATAAACATAACTTACTGTCGGAAGCACTGTAACATCTCTCTTAAAACTTGACCGGCTTATCCAGTTTATGATAGCATCAATAACTTACCTGGAGAATATCTGGAAGGTGAATCGGGGATCAACGGGCCCTCTCCGGCCAGCTGTGACCAGGCCTCGCGGTGGATCATGGCTGATCAACCAGCTTGTTACTGCTGCCGACACAAACCCTGACGTACAAACCACAGCCCGACTATCAGGTACTAGAATTTTAGGGCCTAATGCAGTCGCTTTTCTTGAAAATAGCCAGGGATCTACGGTAATCATCCTTAGTTGTGACAGAACCCACAGTCAAACACCAGACACAAACATTCTCTACGACATTTTCCCCGTGACCTGACTAAACCTTTAACAAAAATTCAAATTATGTCTAAGGTCCTAAAATCCTGGAATACCCTACCTGAGAACTCCTAGAACTGCAGACACATACATCACCTTCAAAACTACCATAGAAAACATCTTATCTCCCTGATACACCCCATCAACTAACTACAACGAATACCACAGGTGGTTCACACTTACCACTCACTCACATCATTTGACCATAAACAGAAAATATTAATCTCAATCTTAAAATATGAATCCTGTGATGACTCCAATACTGAAACTATGTACTGTGCCAAAACAAAAGCATTCCACATGCTAAACTACACAAACGATATTTTACAGTCACTTAGCCCTAATAACCAACTTACCTCATAATTTGTAAGATTTTTACAATTAAGAATACAACTAAGTCTGCCCGAAATGGCCTAGCCATGCAAAAAGCGTTCTAGTGGTACACTCTGGTAATCACTATTTTTCCAACATGTAAACCACACAATAACCAAATTTCTGTAAATTCAACATTGTAATCCTTATAGAGAATAAACTTTGAATTTGAATTTGAATTTGAATATAATGATGCTGGGAGCAGTCTGTAATCATGTGGGGTTTCGAACACGGTGGATTGGGTAAAATACTCACGTAGCTGAAGTTACGTATATTGTAATTGAAGTATTTGGAAGGGAGCCCAGCCGAACCTACCTCTCTCTGGGCCCCCTTGGTGGCTAGACCAGACGAGATGCCCAGGGCGAGGGGCACTTAAATCCTGCTAAGGTCAGCAACAATATGAATACAAACAGTGAGCTCAGGGCAGAGAACAGTATGGTAGTGAGTCACTACTGTACACTGGTTACTGGTAAGCTGGTTACTTACTAACTGAGCAGCTCGGCGACGCTAATGTATGTCGTCCCGCATACCACTAATACAAACTAGAGATGGCAGGTATAACGCTTTGGCTGATTCTATACAATGTCAAAGTACACAACAATTGACATTATAACATACATAAGTACCCATTGGAATGGAAGCTTACATAACTTGAAAAGAAATGCAATACAAGGTAAAATATAGCACAACTCATCGAATGAAACTCAACGTTGGGGATTACACCAAAAGAAGTTGATTAAAAAAAAATTTGATCGATCGATCGTATTCATGTGATCTAATGGAATTCCTGAGGAAGGAACAGTAACAAAGAATAGTGATTTAACAGGAAAGGCCAGATTCGGTGCACTCAAATCTAGACTGTTAACTCTCAGAATTCGGAGAGAACGGGAATCACACACAAAAAAATCTTGAATACTGATAAGTTGGATACTGTAATTATTCATCTAAACAGTTATTTACATATTAACGCCCAAGCTCTCTAGGGTAAGATTGACCAAATGCAGAAACAGGGTGTCATCTCTGGTAGGATCAAACTCTGTACGCCTGGCGAACTCATGCTGTAATTTGTTGAGGCAAATTCTGAATTGGTAGTTACAAATGGATACTTGAGGGTTTCTCTCAATACCTGTCGTGTACGGTAAGGGATAACGACATTCAGGTTGATCGTCTGACTGAGTACAGAGTAGAGGAGTACAGGATCAGGAAGATTGTCAGAGTCGTCACATTAGTCTGGGTTGGAACATCATTATCATCACATACTAACTTCATATTATCTAAATGGGATTCTTTATACTGACCAGTACTAAACTCTCTAACCTTAACTTATTACGCAGTGAATATGTTCAATCTACTCGATAAAGGACCAACAAACTTTTGATCGAGCTTTGGCAATTGCAACGTTTATGTTTAAAGTTAGTCAGCATAACTCTCGACCTACTTTTAATTTTTGGAGGGCATTGTTTTGCTCGAGTGTTTGCGACTCCTAGTAAATTCTGCTGTTGATTTATGAAGTGGTTTTCACGGATTCTCTAAAAACACACTTTGAGCTAAGCTGGTACGAGTTCTATGAAATCTCAGGGTTGTAATTGGTTTTCGGATTAGAAATATAACAACACTAGGCAAACGTTTATCTACACCGTATAATGCATACTGTGGAGTGTCCACCTAAAAAACATTGTAAGCAGAATTATAGCACACTGCACAGCAGGTATAACCCTCATCCCAAGTTTCTCTGTTGGGGAATTGATAGTTGCTCTCAAGACCTCATACTTTCTTATTGGTTCGTTCTGCTAACCCATTGCTGCAGATGATGAGGAACAATGGTGGATTTTAGAGATTCTTGTCCAAGGTATCACAAATTTTTCAAGAATCGGGATTACAGAATTCACCTCCATTATCTGTTACTAGGGTGGTAGGGGTGTATGCCTGCAGATAAGCGTTTCTTTAACGCTTTACTACTGTTCTCGGCAGTCTTATCTGCAATAGGAACAACCACTATATTCTGGTGAAATGGTCACCATAACACCCAGATGTTTGTTGCCTTGAGGGAACATTGGAAATTAGTTAAACAAATCTACGCAACTCTTTCCCACGGTTCGCTAGTAGTTGATACCACTTGGATTGGATTAGGGCCATTAGCATTACCTTTAATGTTGCATGCAGAACACTACATTCTTAACATACTCAGAAATTCAAGTTGCCAGTACGAGGGCCAAAAGTAATTTCAATCTGGCATGTTTTACTGAACGATCCATAGAACCAGGGTGTGCAACACTCTGGTCATTCGTGGAACTAGCTGTAAGGCTACATTCACAAGTGACTCTTGAAATACTAACTGGTATACTCCTTCCTGCTAGGATACCCAACTCGCTGTTCGATACAGTAATATCTTGGTTTCATGACAAAGTCCTGAATGGGTGCTGGTGCTTCACAGTCAGAATAAGATATTCCCTGGAGCAGGAATCGAATCACCGAACACAAGGATCGGTTCTTTCTTACTGGAGGAATGAACAACCTGGGTGGAGTGGATGACTCCCCCCGGTTGAAAAAAATTAACGCTAGAACCACGCAATATGAGCAAAGGTGAGAACGAATCTACTATCTCAAACTGCAAGCACAGGAAGAAAAGAAATGAACACGGTTGAACAATGCTGATATTCAATCTGAGTCGCACACAGTGACACGAGGTATCAAGCTATAAAGAAACTACACATAACAAACGTTTACAACGTGAAAGTTTATTCGAGAATATAACCTTCATACAATGCACTGATTACTGGCACTAGGAATGGAATCACCATCTGAAACACAAGGGAACAAAAACAGAACTCTAGTGATGAACACTAGCTGTAACAGAGACGTCTTTCTGGCAGACAGCATTCATATCGACAAGGATGGCATTACAATTTTCAAGTAATCGTTTCAGACTATAGCAACCCCTGTGGAGTAACAACTACCGAACTAGCAGTCATTGCAAGGATAGGTTTGTGCACTCAAGTGCACTCAAGGCAGTCTGAGTTGTCCTCGGGAACACTCGAGGCAACCGGAATACACTATCCTGCTAGTCTGAAGGTATGGGAACACAGACGGGAGTGACAGAATTACCAGTGCCTGACCGCTCGGCTACGTTTAATAAGTAATACACGGATCTATAGAACATAATCTGAACTTCAAATTTCCAGCACTTAACAAAACTCAGATACAAGCTGTGAAACAAACACATTGCTCAGGGCTAGGTATTGTCTTTCAGTCAGTAAGGGAATTGGTAACTGGTGGACTTGATTCATATTGACTTTGACTGGCATGATACACAAAAGTGAACATCCAAAAGTGACGGGTGGACATGATCTCAGGAACTTACTCGAAGGACATAAGGCAAAAAAAAAAAAAAAATAGAGAAATGACACAGTAAGCTTAAAGTGGGAAGAAAATGCTTAAACAATTCTGCATAGTAATAAAAAAATGTCTAAGATAAACTGCAAGAGGAAGACAACTCAATGTAAAGGACTATTGGCCAAGATAAAAATTACATTGAAATATACAAGTAAAAATATTAACCTGGAGACTGAATTAAATCAAAATGAACTGTCTTTAACTCTTGCAAATAAAGGAATACTAATAAAATTTTAAATCAATGTAAAAAGTATAAAATAAAAAATTACTAAACTGTAATGCAACGAGAGATAACTGGGAAAATTTAACGCTATTTTTCAAAGAATGCATAATCAAAATTACAATATAATGCAAAGACAACATCAGAAAATTAAAAAAATAAAAACAAGATGCAATAATGAACTGAGAATTATAGAAATGCATAAAAATACAATAAAAGAAAATAACACTGCAGAATCAAGTTCAACAAAATAATTCACGCATATTAAAGTTTCCCTGGGAAAACCAGTTTAAATAATTAAAATAAAACTATGAAAGAAAAATTGATTGAACACTTTAACTCTTAATTGTAAATTAGACAAAACAATTACTCAGAAGTAAAGAAAATACTTTACCGTTAAAAGTAATTGAAATTAACACAAGAAGTGAAGTTGTTTCAAAGAAATATACAAATATGAATAAAAAAAAAACAAAGGAACAAAACGGGAAGTGTAACACTTACAATGGCGGGGCAAGTGTAACACTACAAGTGTCGGGGCACACAACACTTACTCACGTATTCAATTATCTTAGTATATTCTTACAACAAAATCTTGCTGTGACAGATACGACTAAAATTGCTGATGCAAAAATAATGTACACAGTCTGCGAAAAAATTAGAGAATGAGACACTGCCTGGCATACGAAAAAAGACACACATAAAAATAAATGGATAATTTGGTATACAGGGGTGATTAACACTGCATGAAACTACAGTGACAATTACTGGAGAATACAATGCTGAAAGAATACAATAAAAAAATGAATCACTTCACACAGAGTGACTGACTGGTACACTACACAATATTACTTGACTAAAGACAAAGAATAACAAAAAAAAAACACAGATAAAAATATGAATGAGTATAACACTGAAAAATATTGCAAAAATAATTGAGCCAAGAAACACTGAGTCTACAAACTGAAAACACAAGGCTATAGAGTACACACAAAAAATTCACTATAAATGTCTCACACGATTCCGCAAATTCATGTTAAATGGCAAGAAAATGGTCCTAAACAGAAAAATTATCACTGAATCTGGACGAGTATGACGGGGATGACTGTGATGAGGAAGGTTGTCCTGCACGGTGATGACTCCACATACACTCACACGTCGTCGGAAGAAATGCGCTTTCTCCCTTCTCGTGAACTCACATAACTGGCGTTTAAATCGTGGTGCTCACTAACAAATCTCATGACTCAATTACGTGAGCCAAAACGTATTAGGACCCGGTACTAGGTGAAAACAACACCCACAGGTAGATGAGGTGGATGGCTGGTGGTGGTGGTGGGGTGGTGTGAGTAGAGTGTGGAGGTGTGGATGGAGGTGTGACCGCAACTCTTACCACTCACGAAGGTGGCTTGATAAGCCACTCCTACTATGCCACAGGAAATGGTGGAAATTCAACTCTTAGCATCCAACAGGGACACAAAAGCGATAATGAAAAATACTTCAGAGGAACTTGCCGTGGCTTACTTCTCTCATCTCAGCGGTTTAGAAGCTGGGTTGCCTGACGGGCTAACTCACGAGAATGGCTGACCTGGAAGACGTGGTAACGATGCACAAAGCATGAAGGAGACAGGTGGATGACAGAACAAGGCTGGATGATAGCTGACTGTGTTCACTTCCACAGCATGGCTTACTGACTGGCTTAATTGCAAAAATCCGGGTCAACCCCCTCGAAGATGAAGCAATTAGCACAACGAAACTAAGCAGGAAGCTCGAAACTGCTTGCAACAGGCATGCATGCTACAGGGTGGAGGTTGTGAGGGGAGCGGCTAGCTATGGTTTCACCTTTGACCCGCCAGCTACTCACAGAACAGTCTTCTAACGTCTTGGAAATATCACTTAAAAAGCTTAACCCACGATCGCACTACCGTTGCCACCATTTAGCATGTGGGGTTTCGAACACGTGGATTGGGTAAAAAATACTCACGTAGGCTGGAAGACTATATTGTAATTGAAGTATGTGGAAGGGCGCCACAGCCGAACCTGCATCTTCTCAGCTGCCCTTGGCTAGACAGACTGAGGAGTGCCCATGGGCGAGGGGCGCTTGAAATCCTGCTAGTCAGCAACATATGAATACCGACAGTTGACTCAGGCAGAGACGGGTTGGTAGTGCGTCATCTACTGGTACACTGGTTACTGGAACTGGTTACTCTACTGAGAGCTGAACATTCTTGGACCCCTGACCACTTATTTGTTGTCTTTAAGCGTGACGCCCCTTCTTTTAATATTGAGGGGATGATTACATCTCCTGCCGAGACTTTGCTTTCGGTATGGAGGATTTTCGTGTACAAAATTTGGAGTAGTCCCTCTAGAATTTTTCCAATTTATATTATCACGTCTCTTTCCCGCCTGCTTCCAGGGAATACAAATCAAGGGGGCAATCCAATCAATCCCAATAATTTAGGTGCTTTTATCATACTTATGTGTCCCGTGAAAAATCTCTGTACATCCTCTAGGTTTGCAGTTTTGTTGCTTTGAAATGGTCCATTAATATACAGCAATATCTAACCTAGAGTAGAAACAAGTGATTTAAAGATAATCATAATGGCTTGGCATCCCTAGTCTTGAAGGTTCTCATCATCCATTCCTAAATCATTTTCCATAGCAGATATGGTAAACTCATTGTTTCTTTCTGTTCCTTTGAAAGTGAAATCCTCTGACATTGTTACTCCAGATTCTTCACATTTGATTTACGCTCTATTATATGGTTGAATTTGTTTATACTCCGATTACACTTTATTTCATAGAGTTTTCCAATATCAGAGTAATTTGAAATTTCTCTTTGAACTTCATACTGGTTTTCGCGGCCTATGTTAAAGATTTGTTTTGATGTCCCCTTAAACTATCAGTGTTTTTTTTGATGAATGACAAAGGAAGACACGTGTGTTTGGCCTACTCTCTGGTCTAGTAGATATAGGATCATGAACAGGAAGGCAGCAAGTACTGTTCCTTGTGGGAGCAAGCTTTGTCACTATGGCCTCGCCCCTGATTTACTCTATGGCTTATTATTACTCTTTGGTGTTCTATTTGTTAGGAAGTTTTAGATCAATCTACCAACTTTTCACCTCTGATTCTTTATCCGAATTTTGTCTCTATTACACCATGGTCCACATTTCTTTTGGTGAAGGTCGGCTGCATTTTTGTTGTCCTCCAGAGCATCAAGATCATGTCATAGTGGCCCAATCCTTTGGACAGGCAGGAGCGACCTATTCTAAACCCATGCGGCCCTGTTTTTGTGGACTGAATGGATATCTAATGGGTGTTATATTCATCTTAGAACCCTTTCAAAGATTTTTTATGATGTGAACGTTAGTGGTAAATTCTTTGTTATTATTCCTTTACTGCCAACGTATTGTGGAGTGAGGCTATATTTGTTTGTAGTGAGTGTGGATGACCCCGTGTCCAAGCTCACTCTCCATAGAATGCTAAAGGCAACGTGACATGGGCTTCTTGCAGTCTTGATGAACACGAAGTTACCACGAGTCTGGCCTGAGTCGAGTGCATGGCATTAATATATTGCTTTTTTCAAAGTCTTGAGGTGTTAAAGCATAATAACATAGATTTTTTAATTAAACCAAATATTGTGTGCTTTCATAAAAAAATTCATTTAGATTGGCGACTCTTTGTCCCTTAGATAAACGGCTCGTTAAATGCTGAGTCATATTGGGACTATTTAGTATCTCACTCATTTCATGCCCTCAATCTGTGTAAGTCCCATCTCGTCTAATGGCAGATCCAATACTGGATGTTGTTTTTTGCCATAGATTTGGCATAAGAAAAGAAATATTCCAGGTTTCCTCATTTCATATATGACTTTAAGTTCTTCTTAATTTCTGTCTCCTGTAAAGAATCCGTAAGCTTAAGTTTGATATTTGCTATTTCTCTGCCCCAGTGTCTCCTTTTATGGATTTCAGATATACTGGTCCCCTTTTTAACCACACTGTGATTCTTCGCCTTCTCCTGTATAGGGGCCTTCTCTCTTTTTCTAGTTTACACCTTCTCTTTTCCTTATTCCTTAAGGAATATGCCTTGAGGATGCCTCAAGTGCCACAGAGTTAATTCTTCTAGGCTAAGATTCAATGATTGTATTGTTTAGGATATCTCCACAACTTGTTTCGTTATAGGACATGGTTGACTTGATCTGGGTTACACAATACACAAAATAACCCGCACATAAAAAGAGAAGCGTACGACGACGGTTTCGGTCCGACTTGGAACCATTGACAAAGTCACACACAGTGTGACTTTGCCATGGTCCAAGCGGACCGAAACGTCGTCGTAAGCTTCTCTCCTTTATGTGCGGGTTATTTGTGTATCGTTCCAGTCACGGGTATTGGTGCCTTTTTTGCGTTATTTATTGATCTGGGTTTAACAGTTCTAGGGTAGTTGATGATGGAACAGCTACCAAGGTTGGGTTATTTGATGCAAGACTTTGGGTAGTTTTCAAATTTAGGTTGGATAAGTGCATGAGAGGAGTGGTTGGATTTGAGCTCTGGGGACTGCAAATGAGTGGATAGAGTTATCAAGCTTTATTCTTGGAAGGCCATTGCAAAATTGGTTGGGCAAATGTTTTTGTATTGGGATGGATTGTAAAGACCTGCTAGTATGGGCCAACAGCCTGCTGCAGTGATCCTTCTTTCTTATGTTCTTATGTTATTATTACGCTTAACTGAAATTCACACCAGGAAATGCTTTCTTCGGTGAAGGTTACTGCTATAACTGCCTGCATCTCTAGAAAGTAATATTTCAAAAAGTATCCCCATTGGCCAGTATTTATGGTAGAATCTTAACCTTAGGTCCCAAACACTTGGATAGTATTCTGGCAACAAAACTATATCAAATTGGAAAGCTTACCAATGGCATCAAGGAACTCAAAAGACAATACAGATAGTAGCTGCCGAAGCATTCCCTGTCCCCACGTGTATTGCATCCAGCAAACTGTTGCGGTAGTTCGCAGATGCTTGAGAGGTTCTACAGGAGTTATGACACTAATTGTTGTGTGGCAGATAAAGAGAGGTTCTGTTTTCTGATGTTACGGTTACTGCTGCGGCTGTGCTGTATGCTGGTTCTGGTGTTTTTCTGGATTCTAGTGTTGTTGCTAGATCGGTGCTGTTGCTGGTTCTGGGTTGTTGCTAGTTCTCTGGTGCTGTTGCTGGTTCGGTGTTATATCAGAAGATGGTGATTGGATAGTTTAAACTAAACCAATTAGGAGCCCATCCACTGCAAATCAAAGTCAATGGAGAGTCTAAATGTGTACATTCTATGTGTGGAGAGTCAGTAAATGCGAAATGTCTGGAGAAACGAATGGAACATGCAAATCTGACCATCCAAAAAAAGTCATAATCTCCTGACCAAAGGTTTGTGTCCTGCCTCTTGCAAACAATGCTAAAATACAAACCGGCACGAGTGCCATGTTAACATGGTATTCATGCCTAGAGGAACCTAGTATAAAAACCATGAGAGCAAAATAATCATGGTATTTACAACCATTGAATGCCTAGAATTCTTCAAGTTGTGGAAAAAGACACTTATGTACAGTTCAGGACATTTTTTAAAGGAAACGTTTCGCCACGATGGCGTTCACTTCAGTCCTAATACAGAGAAAAAATAAGAAAAACCATTTATATTGACAGAGTCAGTGAGGGTACGCGTGGTAGAAGGTGGTAGTATTGAGTAGTATAATGGAACTAAGGAGGTGAGCTAGAGAGGGACCTGCGGCAGTCCAATAACACCAGTATCCCAGGATGGGTAATATCCCTCTTGCTTAGTATTTTTGAAATACTGGTAAACTACCGGATATTTGCTTAAGTGTATACGACAAAATTAGTGCCGCTTCAATGCATTTTTCTCCGGTCTTAAAGTCGTCTCTTAATAACAAGTTTAGCTTTCATTGAATTTCAAGGGTGTCCCAACATCGTCTCTATGTTGAAAACACATGCGTTTTTGCGGTGCATCATTTCTGCAAGCATTTGTGTTCTGTTATGCATAATGTCCAGAGTTCTGGCTGTTTCCCCTACAATACTTTGTCCACCCCCCAACATGGAATAGAGTAGATTCCCTGCACTTGTGCCAGAATCATGCTTGGGTTCTTGTATAACAGTTCCTAATAGATTGAAGAGCTGGTAGATATTTAGCCAGATTTCTGTCAAACATTTTTTGAAACAGTAGAGGGCAACGTTTTGCTGACCGTAAAACGATGTAACATGGAGGCATTTTCTTCATTTGATAGGTGTTGGTCTTTCTGAGGATACGTGGTCGAACGTTTCCTGCAGTCACGTATGAAGTGTAAGGGGAAAGTTGCAGTGAACTAAAAGTTGGATGTATGTACATTCTTCTTCGAGGAACTGTGACCCTGGAAATTCTGTAGGCTCTCAGAAAGAAGCCAATAACTACCACCTTTTTAGTTCTGTGTCATGGTGAGAGAAGAAATGTAAAAGATCGTTCTGTAGGTAGGCTTCCGGTAACTTTTTAATAAGAAAGTTTGTTTTCCCCTGTGCGTAAGAGAACGTCCGAGAAAGGTAATTGGATGTCCTCCTCCTTCTAGTGAAAATTTATATTAGGTTCCAGAGTGTTTGATGGAGTTGAGAAGCCCCGAACGATCAAGATTTACGGTACACATGACCAAAATAATCATCTACGTACCGCATCCATGTAAACTGAGGCGAGGGATGTTAACTGAGATCCTTCTTGATTCCAGAGACATCCATTTATAAATTGGCAAGACTGCACTAAGGAGGATCAGGTCATTCCTCGTCGCTAATAATCCAGGCACTCAAAAACTTAGCTATTAATAATGATATCCTCAATCACCAACAGCGACAAAGGGAGGAGTGGTCACCTCAACAGTAAGACTTTACGTTAGTAAGAATGGCAAGAATTTATTGAACGACGCCAACACATACTTACCCATCCCCGAACATGCATGAAAAGAAACAGATTCTTTTCTCAGTACGACGCCGCAGCATACTCAGTAACTCAGAATAAGGTATAAAGCTCGTGCCCTCATCCCTACCAACCCCAAGTCAGCAAGACTTTATGGTTTAACCAAAGACCCAGCAAAAACCAAATGTCCTATGAACCCATACATCTGAATCGGCAGCGCCCTCACAGTCTAGCAGGAGTTTTGCGAAATATTTGTCAAGCTTCTGGTACAATCATCAGGCTCATCTAAAGCATTCGGGAGACCTCCTTACACCGTATCAGGATCTCGACATGAGTGATAAAAGCTTGCAAGTTTTTGACGTGACTGCCTAATCACACAATTCCCAGTTGATCAAGCCATTGAGATCTTCATCGCAGGGTGATTAAAGAAAAATGATACAGAGTTACCTGTACCACCGCCAAGATTTTTGTGAGCCTTGGTCGAACTTTGTGTTCGTTTTAACTAGCTTTAGGTTTTGAGGACAAGAAGTACAAACAACTCTTCGGACTAGCCATGGATCCCCCCTTAGTGCAGTTCTTGCCAATTAATATATGGAGGACCAGGAATCAAGAAGGATCCTCAGTAACATCTCGCTCAGTTACATGGTTGCGGTACGTATATGATATTTGGTCATTGTAACCCAAAAATCTTGACGTACGGGGCATCCTCAACACCACCACACTCATGAACCTACTATTAAATTTACACTAGAGGGGAGAAGGACAACCAATTACCTTTTCTCGACGTTCTCCTTTTACGCACAGGGGAAAACACACTTTCTTTTAACGTCTACCGGAAGCCAACCTACAAGAACGATCTTTTACCATTTCTTCTCTCACCATGACACAAAGAACTAAAAGAGGGGTAGTTATGGGCTTCTTTCTGAGAGCCTACAGAATTCCAGTCCACAGTTCCTCGAAAAATGTACATACATCACCAACCAGCTTTTAGTTCACTGCACTTTCCCCCTACACTCATACGTGACTGCAGAAAACGTGCGACACGATATCCTCAGCCAAGACCAACACCTATCAAATTGGAAGAAAAGCCTCCAAGTTACATCGTTTAAACCGGTCAGCAACGTTGCCACTAATGTTTCAAAAAATTTTGACAGAAAACTGGCTAAATAATCAACCAGCTCTTCAACACTATTAGGAATCCTGATACAAAAACCCAAGCATGATTCGGCACAAGAGCAGGAATCTACACTATACCATGAGGGGGGTGTGACAAAGTATATGTAGGGGAAACAGCCAGAACTCTGGACATTAGAATAACCAGAACACAAAAATGCCTTGCAGAAATGATGACCGTAAAAACGCATGTGTTTCAACATAGAGACGATGTTGGACACCTCATGAAATTCAATGAATGCTAAACTAGTTATTAAAGAAGACGACTTAAGACGGGAGAAAGCATTGAAGCTGCACTAATTCTGTTCAGTAACACATTTAAAGCAAAACTCGGTAGTTACTGTATTTCAAAAATACTAACAAGAGGATAATTACCCAACCTGGGACCTGGTGTTACTTGATGCCAGCAGGTCCCTATCTTCCTCACCTCCTTAGTTCCATTACTACTAACTACTACTACCACCTCTACCGCTCCCCACGCGTCACCTCACCAGACTCCTCTGCCATTATAAATGTTTTCTTAGTTTTCTCTGTATTAGGACTGAGAGAAGCCACTCGTGGCGAAACGTTTCCTTTAATAAATGTCCTGAACTGTACATAATTGTCTTTTTTCCCACATCTTGTCGGTATCACCATACCATTTCCCCTAATTCTTCAAGTGCCAAGAATTAAAAAATGGCAAGAAATGACAAAAATTCTCCACCATCTCTGAGCCTAGTTGACTTAAGTTACAATAAATGGCTTTCCCAAAAGAAACATAAATATTGATATCAACAAAAATCTCCCAACGAACAATACAACATTTTTCGTATTTTTCTTTTTTTTTTTAGATTCAGGTCCTTAAACCATCCACCAACAAAATGTTGTGTGGTGGACTCCTCCTCTTTCACAGAAACCCACATAAAAAGATCACTTTATCAATGAAATTTGGATTCCTGGGAACAACTTAAATGCAACTGATAGAACAGATAAGAAGAGGGAAGGAAGGGGTTTGGTATGTAAGAAAAAGTTGCTTATTCGCACAAAGTTACTTAACACCTCAAATGATGTAGTTGAAGGTTTGGCAGCAAAATCTAAGAACGATTACCTAGCTATTTCACTTCAATATATACCACCATGTGTAACTTCCAACAGTTCAAGGAAAAGCTATCGACAGTTGAACAATGTTCTTGAACAAATTTTTTCCAAACCCTAGACCTAAATATCATGTTGCTTCGTGATTTCAGTTTCAGACATTTAAAAAGAGAATGTAGCAAAACGTGTAGTTTTCGAAAATCCCAGGAGCATAAATTTGCCTAAAGTCAGCAATAGTGGAACCAACATGACTAGAAAATACAACAAAAATATCGACTTTGATCAAATAAAATCTGTCCTTATTAAACTTGCAGGGAAGATTTATTGAATAACACTGATCTGGACCAGTGTCGAGAGAAGGTTAACTTTATGGCTATAGAAATATGCTTAAACGTTATCTATACAGCCGCAATAAAAGAAAAAAGAAAGAGATGTAAGCTAGAAAGAGAGACTATATACGCAACAACGGGCGCTAGACTCTCAAATGCGGAAGGAATTAAAAATATGAATAAAAATAAAACAAAGGAACAAAACGGGAAGTGTAACACTTACAAGTGGCGGGGCAAGTGTAACACTTACAAGTGGTGGGGCACACAACACTTAATCACGTATTCATTATCTTAGTATATTCTTACAACAAAATCTTGCTGTGACTGATACGACAAAAATTTGCTGGCAAAAATAATGGTACACAGTCTGCGAAAAAATTAGAGGAATGAGACACTGCTGGCATACGAAAAAAGACACACATAAAAATAAATGGATAATTTGGTATACTGGGGTGAATATCACTGCATGAACTACAGTGACAATTACTGGAGAATACAATGCTGAAAGAATACAATAAAAAAAATGAATCACTTCACACAGAGTGACTGACTGGTACACTACACAATAATACTTACTAAAGACATAGAATAACATAAAAAAAACACAGATAAAAAAATATGAGATGAGCTATAACACTGAAAAATATTGCAAAAATAATGAGTCAAAGAAACACTGAGTCTACACTGAAAACACAAGGCTTAGAGTACACAAGAAATTCACTATAAATGTCTCACACACGCAAATGTCTTTAAATGCAAGAAAAATGTCTCTAAACAGAAAATTATCACTGAAGTCTGGACGAGTAGACGGGATGACTGGTGATGAGGAAGGTTGTCCTGCACGGTGATGACTCCACATACACTCACACTGTCGTCGGAAGAAATGCGCTTTCTCGGTGAACTCACATAACTGGCTTTATCGGTGGTGCTCAGCTACAATCTCTTGACCAATTACTTGAGCCAAAACAGTATTAGGACCCGGTACAAGGGTGAAAACAACCACAGGTAGATGAGGTGGATGGCTGGTGGTGGTGGTGGTGGTGGTGTGAGTAGAGTGGTGGTGGTGGTGGTGGAGGTGTGACGCACTCTTACCACTCACGAAGGTGGCTTGATAAGCCACTCTATGCCACAGGAATGGTGAAATTCACTCTTAGCATCCAACAGGGAGCACAAAGCGATATGAAAATACTTCAGAGGAACTTGCGTGGCTTACTTCTCTCTCTCAGCTGGGTTAGAAGCTGGGTTGCCTGACTGGCTTAACTCACGAGAATGGCTGACTGGAAGACGTGTAACGATGCACACAGCATGAAGGAGCAGGTGGATGACAGGAGACAGGCTGGATGATAGGCTGACTGGTGTTCACTTCCACAGTCTGGCTTACTGACTGGCTTAATTGCAAAATCCGGGTCAACCCCTCGGAGATTGAAGCAATTAGCACACGAACTAAGCCAGGAAGCTCGAAACGGCTGCAACAGGCTTGCAGGCTACAGGGTGGAGGTTGTGAGGGGAGCGGCTAGCTATGGTTCACCTTTGACCCGCCAGCTACTCACAAACAGTCTTCTAACGTCTTGAAATATCCTTAAAAAGCTTATCCACGATCGCACACCGTTGCCACCATTTATCATGTGGGGTTCGAACACGTGGATTGGGTAAAAATACTCACGTAGGCTGGAAGTACGTATATTGTAATTGAAGTATGTGGAAGGGCGCCACAGCCGAACCTGCCTCTCTCTGCCCCTTGGCTAGACTGACTGAGGAGTGCCCATGGGCGAGGGGGCGCTTGAAATCCTGCTAGGTCAGCAACAATATGAATACAGACAGTGACTCAGGCAGAGACGGTTGGTAGTGAGTCATCTACTGGTACACTGGTTACTGGTAACTGGTTACTACTACTGAGAGCTGAACATTCTTGGACCCCTGACACTTATTGTGTTGTCTTATAGCGTGACGCCCCTTCTTTTTATTTGAGGGGATGTTACATCTCCTGCCGAGTCTTTTGCTTTCGTATGGAGGGATTTTCGTGTACAAATTTTGGAGTAGTCCCTCTAGAATTTTCCAAGTGTATATTATCACGTATCTTTCCCGCCTGCATTCCAGGGAATACAAATCAAGGGGCATCAATCATTCCCAATAATTTAGGTGCTTTATCATACTTATGTGTCCCGTGAAAATTCTCTGTACATCCTCTAGGTTTGCAGTTTTGTCTGCTTTGAAATGGTCCATTAATATACAGCAATATCTAACCTAGATAGAACAAGTGATTTAAAGATAATCATAATGGGCTTGGCATCCCTAGTCTTGAAGGTTCTCATCATCCATTCTATCATTTTCATAGCAGATATGGTAAACACATTGTTCTGTTCTTTGAAAGTGAAATCCTCTGACATTGTTACTCCCAGATTCTTCACATTTGTTTTTCGCTCTATTATGTGGTTGGAATTTGTTTTATACTCCGATACACTTTTATTTCATTGAGTTTTCCATATCAGAGTAATTGAAATTTCTCTTTGAACTTCATACTGTTTTCTGCGGCCTATTTAAAGATTTGGTTGATGTCCCCTTGAAGACTAGCAGTGTTTTTGATGAATGACAAAGGAAGACACGGTGCTGTGGCTTACGTCTCTGTCTATGTCAGATATGAGGATCAGGAACAGGATGGCAGCAAGTACTGTGCCTTGTGGAGCAGAGCTTTTCACTATGGCCGCCCCTGAGTTTACTTTGCTTATTATTACTCTTTGTGTTCTATTTGTTAGGAAGTTTTAGATCAATCTACCAACTTTTCCTCTTATTCCTTTATCACGAATTTTGTGCTCTATTACACCATGGTCACACTTGGTGAAGGTCGGCTGCATTTTGTTTGTCCTCCAGAGCATCCAAGATCTTGTCATAGTGGCCCAATCTTTGGGACAGGCAGGAGCGACCTATTCTAAACCCATGCGGCCCTGGGTTGTGTGACTGATGGATATCTAAGTGGGTGGTGATATTGCTTCTTAGAACCCTTTCAAAGATTTTTATGATGTGGAACGTTAGTGTAATTCTTTGTAATTCCTTTACTGCCACGTTTGTGGAGTGAGGCTATATTTGTTTGTAGTGAGTGTGGAATGACCCCGGTGTCCATGCTCACTCTCCATAGAATGCTAAAGGCACGTGACATGGGCTTCTTGCAGTTCTTGATGAACACGAAGTTCCACGAGTCTGGCCTGGGGTCGAGTGC
>NC_069459.1:20164376-20187817 GCF_026875155.1 Cherax quadricarinatus | reverse complement strand
CGGGGCAAGGAAAGATGACAGTTTGAAGAGGGCTTGTTGATGATGGCATGGAAGTTGACTGTGTTGAAGATGGAAATGTTGAAGTGACTGCGTTGAGATGGCAATGTTGAAGAGACTGTTTTGAAGATGATGTTTTGAGATGCTGTGTTGAAGATGCAGTTTTGAGTGACGTGTTGTGATGATGTGTTGAAGATGAAAGTGTTAAAGTGACAAGTTGAGATGACTTTTTTGGGAGATGACTGTTTTGAGGATGACAGTGTTTTGAAGTTACATGTGATGTAAGATGAGGCTGGGCTCCACGTTCATCATCACAGTCTGACAATATATGTTGCCATCCAACAAGTGTGTCTACCTTCAACCCTCGATATCTCCATTTAAGAAACCCTACGATAAATGGTGCCAGCGGTGTGGGCGTAAAATTGATAATTACGCCGATGTACTGAGATTTCTTTCGACCAGCAAGACGGCCATTTCGTGTCACCAGTAGGCCGACCTAGCCAGCGTGCTACCTCAAGTCAGCTACTCTCTCAAGCTCCTACCAGCTTCTACACCATTCACTGGTCAGTCTCTTTGTATTAGTGTTTATCTGCTTATTTGAATCACTCCCGAGGGGTTACCCGAGTTTGCAAAATAAGCCAGCTTCCAGTCTGTGGTGAGGGAGCCCAGTCAAGCCTAGTCTACTTCATCCAATTCTTTTGCCTGCCAAGCCAGCTTTCCACCCTTGCTGTGCTCATCGTGTGAGGTTGTCAAGCCATTCTGTGTGAAGGGTTAAGATAAGCCAGCTAGCAACTAACCCAGGTGTCTTACCCCAGTATTCAAGCAAGCCACATGAGTAGTCTTCATCGCTTGTGATTCGAGCTCCAAGCCATCCTGAGTGCTTTTTTTCATCCTTGTGGTGTTGTGGTATTTCGTCGGTGTATTTTAAGCTAGCCAGCTCAGAATATCTTCACGGCAGTGTGGTTGTTCTCAGTGAGGCTTACGCCGTTCAACCCATAGACCCAACCACCCACTCACCACGTGTGTCTCACCATTGCCGGTCTTAGCCCTGTTAACCCACAAACCCAACCACTCACTGTGTTGTGGTACTTAACCAACCTCCACTAGTGTTTTGGCGCACTACTAAGGGTTCCAGCGGCATATTTTAAGGACCACATAGGGGGTCAAGAGCTAGAGTGTGTCTTCGACAGTGGCGCCACCGTTAAAAGCCTCCTGTGTGAGTTCATCGTCGATGTAAGTGCAATTCTACGATCACATGTGCAGAGGACAGCAGCAAGACGACATAAACAATCCTCCAACCTTCCACCATCAACTTCATTCTTCACCAAGTCGTTACAGCGATAATTAATATTTTTTTTTCATAGAGACATTTGCGAGTGTTGAGACATTTCTTTTGTGTTTCCAGTGATTTTTCTCTTAGTGACATTCAGTGACTCTTGATCAGACTCAGTGTTTATCATGTACTGATTGCAATAATCTTTTAATCTCCTTAATTCGGTGTTAATTTTCGTGCATTATTTATGTCTGTTGTGTTGTGTGTCTTTTTATACACTTGAAGTAAGTACCTTAGTGTTTTTCCTTTGTTGTGTGTGCAACATATGAGCAATATAGAATTTGTTTACACTTCAGAATCACCTTGTGTTCTCAGTATTCCAGTGTAGTATTTCAGTAATTTTTCAGCTTTATTCTGCATCACAACTCAGTGTTGTCTCAGTTATATATATTCTGCATCACAACTCAGTATTGTCTGTTATATTTTTTTTTTCTTCCCAGCATTTGTGTATTCTTATTTTGTTCTCTGTGTGTTGAACATTCTTGTGTTCATATTCTTTCATTTAGCCAGTGTCTAATTTGTTTTATTTCCACAGACAATAGTGCCATTGTTTTGTGCAAGCAAGAAATAATTTTTACAAAATTTTTCACACATCAAGTTTCATTGCAAGAAAATTCTAGTATTGTGTTTATGTTGATGTGTTGTGTTCTGCATCACTGTAAGTGTTGTGTTCTGCATCACTGTAAGTGTTCAAGCTTTTTTGTTCTGTGTTTTAGCACCTATTATTTTCCATGTTTCATTGAACAAATTCACTCTTAGTGCAATTTTTAAGTTCTTCTTTTAGAGTAAATTGTTCTTTTGCTTGTTAAGTATTATTTAAGTTGCATTTAAGAGTTAAAGTGTTCATTCCTTGATATATTTCTTTTCTTGTGTGTGTAATAATTTTTTATGATTCCACATTGACTCATTTTGCAATAATTCTTGTGCAAATATTGTGTTGCCATTAAAGTTTTCTTGCAGAAATTTTATGCAGTACTTGTTGATTAGCAATTGTTATTTTGCAACATTGCTACAGTTTATTTCAGTGCAGTTTCTTATGCTCTGTTCTGTGCATAATATTTTATTCTTTCTGTGCCATTTTATTTTATTCAAGCTTTATTGAGTCCATTTTATCATTTTATTGTGTGTTTTCCTGTTGCATTGAAAGTAAAGACAACTCACTGTGCCATTCATTCAATTTAAAGTAAAAGTTGAGCAAATTAGATTTGAGTAAAGTACAAGTTCTCTTGATTTTAAAAGTGTTGTTCATTCAGTCACATATTTTTCTTGTGTGAGTTCTTTGCTTACTGTGTGACCTGTCAATTTTTAATTACTTATGCAGAATCGTTAAGCATTTTCTTCCCGTTTAAGCTTATTGTGTCATTCTCTCCATTTTTTCTTGTCTTTATGTCCTTCAGTAAGTTCACTGAGAAGATGTCCCAGTCACTTTTGAATGTTCACTTAGTGTATCTTGCCAAAGTCAATATGAATCAGTCCATAGTACCAATATTCCCTTACTGACTGAAAGACAATACCTAGCCCCTGAGCAATGTGTTTGTTCTCACAGCTTGTATCTGAGATTTGTTAAAGTGCTGCAAATGTGAAGTTCAGATTAAGTTCCTATAGATCCGTGAATTATTTATTAACGTAGCCGAGCGATCAGGCACTAGTAATACTGTCACTCCTGTCTGGACTCCAGCCACAATATCGTGCACGCAGGATAGTGCTGAGACTACTATCCTTGCGATGGCGACTTGTTCAAGTATTCGTTCCTTCCCAGGGGACGCTTTGAGAAGAACTTTACTTACAACGAGTTATGCCATCTCTTGCTGATGCCACAAGCCGTTGCAGAAAGACGTTTCTGTGGCTAGTGTGCTCACTTGAGTGTTGTTGTTGTCCCTTGTGTTTCAGATTGTGATTCCCTATTCCTAGTTGACAGTAATCAGTGCATTGTAAGAAGTTATTTTTCGGGTAGCTTTCACATGTTGTTAACGTTTGTAAGTGAAGCTTATAGTTGATACCTCGTGTCACTGTGTGCGACTCAGATTGAATATCAGCATTGTTGACCGTGTTCATTTATTTTCTCCTGTGCTTGCAGTTTGAGATAGTAGATTCGTTCTCCCTTGCTCATATTGCGTGTTATAGCGTGAATTTTTTCAACCGGGGAGAGTCATCCACTCCACCGAGTTTGTGCATTCCTCCAGTAAGAAAGAACCGATCCCTTGTGTTCTGGTGATTCGATTCCTGCTCCAGGAAGATCTTATTCTTACTGTGAAGCCACCAGCACCATTAGTGACTTTGTAATGAGCAAGAATTACTGTATCGAACAGCCGAGTTGGGTACTCCAAGTAGAAGAGTTTACCAGTTAGTAATTCCACAGTCACTAGTGAACGTAGCTCTACAGCTAGTTCATGATGCACCAGGTGTTGCACACCCTGGTATGGATCGTTCTGTGAAACAAGCCAGAATGAAATTACTTTTGGCCACGTATGGCAACTGACATTTCCGAGTATGTTAAGAAATGTTAGTGTCGTATGAAACATAAAGGGATATGTCAACGGTCCTAATCCTATCAAGTGTACCCAACCACTAGCGAACCGTGGGAAAGAGTTGCCCTTGATTTGTTAACCAATTTTAAATGTTCCCTCCAAGGCAACAAACATCTGTGGTGTTATGGTAGACCTTTCACCAGATATTGTGAGTTAGTTCCTATTGCAGATAAGACTGCAGAGCCAGTAGCTAAAGCGTTTAAAGAACGCATTATTGCAGGCATACCACCCCTAAGTCCTTAGTAACAGTAATGGAGGTGAATTCTGTAATGAGATTCTTGAAAATTTGTGTACTTTATACAAGATCTCTAAATCCACCATTGTTCCCAATCATTCTGCCAGCAATGGGTTAGCCGAACGAACCAATAAGAAAGTACTTGATGTCCTGAGAGCCACTATCAATCCATATGTGTAACTTGGGATGAAGTCATACCAGATGTCCAATGTGCCATAAATTCTGCTTACAATGCTTCAATAGGTGA
The DNA here is from genome assembly GCF_026875155.1 of Cherax quadricarinatus. Taxonomy (NCBI): domain Eukaryota; kingdom Metazoa; phylum Arthropoda; class Malacostraca; order Decapoda; family Parastacidae; genus Cherax; species Cherax quadricarinatus. Next base: position 20,183,477 of record NC_069459.1, on the reverse strand, counting down.
TACTCCACATTATGCATTGTATGATGTAGACAAGCGTTTACCCTATGAGTTGTTAATTCACACTCCGAAACCTAATTACAACCTGATGATTTCGTAGCAACTCGTACTAGAAAGGCTCAAAGTGTTTTTAGAAGAATCCGTGAAACACTTCTAATCAACAGCAGAATTTACTAGAGTAACTAATAGCCGTGCTAAGCCATCAAAGTCATGTAGGTTCTAAGTGTAATGCTGACAAATTTCAAACAAAACATCCGAAATGCCTAAGCTCGATCAAAGTTTGTCGGACCTTATCGAGTTGTAGAACATATCTCTGGTAATAAGTATAAGGTTAGAGAAATTAGTATGGGTAAGTACAATGAATACATTTAGATCAATGAAATTTAGTATGACGATGTTGATGATATTGCTACCAGACTAATGTGACAGATGCTGAATTCCTCTTGACATCTGTTCTACCCTATACCTCAAATACTCAGTCAGATAGCCAACCTGAATGTCATTACTCCTTGCATACTCGAACAAGTAATGAGAAACCCACAAGTTATCTTTTGTAGATATTCGTTCCCAAGTCTCCCTCAGGGCAAAGGAAAGTGTTAGCCATTGCAGAGGAATTCGATTTCCCCCCGAGATGATAACCATTCTGATATGTAAACCCCCCTCGCAGAATTGGGTTTAAATGTTACATAGTCTGTTATAACTAGGTCCCAGATGAAGTAAATTGTCAAACTGTCTGTGATTAACTGATTAGTTTTTTAGAATTTTTTTTTTTTCGTTTAGTTCCCTTTTTAAAATTTTGAGGGAAAAGAATTTAAAACCATTTTAAGTTTGATGTGGAAGATGGATTGTTTGCTTTTAAAACCTTTAATTGTTTATAAATTTATTTTTAAGATCCTTAAAAGGCAGGGGGAATCCCAAGGAAGATGGAATTAAAATATTGTAAAAATGATTTGTTTAAGTTTTTAAATGCATTTTAGTTAAAAAAAACTTTATTTATGTTAAAAGTGTTTAAATTTAAAAATTTTACGGTTTAAAATCAATTTGTAAATATTTGTTAAATTGTTTAAGTTTTTTATGAATTTGAAATTGCTGGAATGGACCAAAAAACCCCCGGGTGTTAGATGGGTTAAGTGAATGTGAGGAGGACTTGGTAAATGAGTGTTGTAGCATGTTGGTTTCCCTGTTTTGGGTTAGATTAAGATCCCCAATTGGTTGCTTTAAGATAAGGGGAAGATCCCTTTTAAGGGGGGACTGTTGTTTGGGGAACAGGGAAAGATGTAAAGGGGGGAATCTGGTTAGTGGTTTTTGACAAGGCAACAGGAAGAGGCGGGTTAAGTTAAAATTTAAGTTGAAAATTTAAAGTTGATCCAAAAGTGTGTTAATTATTTTGGTAAATTCCATTTAAAAAAACCCCAGTTAATGACGTTTTGGGGAAATTTGACTGGGTTAAAGGGAGGACTGTGGGGAAAAATAATGGGGTTGAGATGAAGTTTTTAAAGATGACTGTGTTAAAAGGATGCTTTTGGGGGGAAAGGGATGACTGTGTTGAAGATGACGTTTTGGGAAGAGGGACTTTTTTGAAGTTTGCCAATTTTAAAGATGAAAAGTGTTAAAGATGACATTGTTGGGAAGATGACAGGGGTAAAGTTGACAGGTTGAAGATGATGTGTGAAGAGGGACATTTGTTGAAGTGCAATGTTGAAATGACTGTTTTAAATGATGACTGTTTTAAAGAGCCAATTTGAAGAGGGACAGGGGTTAAAGGGGGACAATGTTAAAGGGGAAAGGGGAAATGTGTTGAAAGATGACTGTGTTGAAGAGGGGATGGGGTTTTGAAGATGAAAAGGGGGCTTTTGAAGGAATTTGGAAATGTTTGAAGATGAAAATTTTGGAAAGGAAGGGCAATTTTGAAGTTTGACGTGTTGAAGATGACTTGTTGAAGATGAATTTTGGGGATAAGAAGTGTTAAAGAGGGACTTTGAGGGACGTGTTAAAGATGAAAGTGTTGAAGAGACGTGTTGAAGAGACGTTTTAAAGTGATGTGTTGAAGATAAAAATGTTGAAAAATGATGGGGGTTGAAGATGACGGGTGTGAAGATAAAACTGGGGTTAAAGGGATAAATTTGGTGTTTTTAAGAGGGACGGGGTTGAAGGGGACTGTTTTAAAGATGACTGGTTAAAGAGGGACTGTGTTGAAGAGCTTTTGTTGAAGAGGAAGTTTTAAAGATGAAAAGTTGAAGATAAACAGTGTTGAAAGGAAGGGGACGTTTTTGAAGATGAAAAGGGGTTGAAGATGCTGTGTTGAAAAAGGGAAAATGTTGAAGATGAATGTTAAAGGATAAATGTGTTGAAGTTTAAATTTTGTTAAAGTTGACTTTTGAAGATGACTTTTTGGGTTTGGGGGAAGATGAAATTGTTGAAGTTAAACGTGTTGAAAGAGGGTTTGGGTTGGAAGATTGGATGTGTTGGGGAAAGTTGACTGTTTTGGAAGTGCTTTTGTTGAAGATGACGTGTTGAAGATGCAGTTTTAAAGGATGACAGTTTTTGAAAATGACAGTGTTGAAGATGACTGTGTTAAAGATGCCGGGGTAAAGAGGCCCAATGTTAAAGATGACATGTTGAAGGGAAAATGTAAGAAAAAGGGGAAAACTGTGTTGAAGAGGGCTTGTTTTGAAGAGGGGACGGTGTTGAAGATGACGTTTTAAAAGGGGCAATGTTGAAGATGCCCGTGTTGAAGATGGCAAGGGTTGAAAAAGGACGTTTTGAAGGGGCCAAGGGTTAAAGATGACGGTTGAAGTTGACGTGTTGAAAAATAAAGGGGTTTTGAAGATGACTTTTGTTGAAGTGACGGTTGAGATGATTTTGTTGAAGATAAAGGGGTTGAAAAATGACTTTTTGGGAAGAGGGAATGTTGAAAGGGACTGGGTTGTTGAAGATAAAGTGTTAAAGATAACGTGTTGAAGATGTTTGGTGTTAAAGATGATTTGGGTGTTAAAGGGTTAGGGAACGGGGTGTTAAAGATGACTTTTGTTAAAGGGGTTTTTGGACCTGTGTTGAGGGGACGGGTTTTGAAATAAAGGTGTTAAAGGGGAAAAAGTTAAAGATGACGTGTTGAAGATGGAAATTTTTTAAAGTTGACGTGTTGAGAGGGCTTGTTGAAGAGGGACGGTTTTGAAGAAACAATTTTTAAAGATGATTTTGTGTGAGTTGACTGTGTTTGGGATGAAAATTTTAAAGATGACATTTTTGAAGAGACAGTGTTGAAGATGACGGTTGAAGATGACGTGTTGAAAAAGGCTTGTTGAAAAATTGGACGTGTTGAAGAGGGAAAATTGTTAAAAGGGGACAGTGTTGAAAGGGAAAATTTTTTGGAGAGGGAAGTTTGAAGATGAAAATTTTGGGAAAAAACGTGTTAAAAGATGACTGTTGAAGTTTTCTTGGGGGAAGTTTGGATGTTGAAGATGGCTGTTTTAAAGGGATGATGTTTAAAAGGGGAAATGTGTTGAAGATGACTTGCTGAAGATGACAAGTTAAAGAGGGCAAGTTGAAGAGGGCGGTTGAAGGGGAAAATTTTGGGAAGTTGACGTTTTTGAAGATAAATGTTTTTGAGATGACTTTTTTTGGAAGATGACAATGTTGAAGATGACTGTTTAAAGATGACGGGTTTTGGGAAGATGAAAATTTTAAATGAATTTTGAAGATGCATGTTGAAGGGGAAATGTTAAAGATGGGGAAACAGTGTTGAAGAGACTTTGTTGAAAGTTGACTGTTGTTGAAGTTTCGTGTTGAAAAAGGGACAGTGTTGAAGTGACTTTTTGAAAATTGACAGTGTTGAAATGAAAATTTTAAAAAGAGGGGACTGTGTTGAAGATGCCCAATTGGTTGGGGAAAAACCCCGGGAAGATTTGCAAGATGGCAATGTTGAAGTTGATTTGGGGGAAAAATGCGGGATTGTTGTTGAAGATGACGTGTTGAAGATGACTGGGGAAAAAAATGACTTTTGAAGTTGACTGGGGTTGAAGATAAATGTGTTGGTTTCTGTTTAAAGTGCCCTGTGTTGAAGATGACGTGTTTGAAATTTTGGAATAAAATTGAAGTTGACGGTTTTGAAGATGACTGTGTTGAAGATAAACAAAAGGAAGGTTTTGAAGTTGACTGTGTTAAAGACGTGTTGAAAAAAGAAGTGTTGAAGAGACCGTGTTGAAGATGAAAATGTTGAAGTTTGCGGGGTTGAAGATGATTTGTGTTGAAAGGAAATGACTTGTTGAAGATGACTGTGGAAGTTGGAAAATTTGTTGAAGATGACTGGGTTGAAGAGGGAAATTTTGGGAAGGGAAGACTTTTAAAAAGGAAGTTAAAACTGTTTTGAAGAGGATTTGTTAAAGATGACTGTTTTGGGTGAGGATTTTGTTGAAGATGACTGGTTAAAGTTTGCTGTGTTAAAGATGACTTGTTAAAGTTGCTTTGTTGAAGAGCAGTGTTAAAAGGATGAAATTTTTAAAGGGAGGGAACAGTGTTAAAGATAAACCAGTGTTGAAGGGGACGGTTTGGGGAAGAGGACTGTGTTGATGATGTTTTGTGTTGAACAGGGCAAGTTTAAAATTGACAGTGTTTAATTTTTGGAAAGTTGAAGATGACTGTGTTGAAGGGGACTGGTTGAACATGACTGTGTTAAGAGGGCCCAAATTTTGAAGAGGGACTGTTTGAAGATGGAAATTTGGGTTAAAAGATAAACTGTGTTGAAGATGGAAAATGTTGAAGATGACTGTGTTGAAGAGGACTGGTTGAAGAGACTGTTTAAAGGGGAAAATTTTGTTGAAGTGACTGTGTTAAAGAGACTTTTGTTAAAGGTTTGACTGTGTTAAAAGTTGACTGTTGGGGATGACAGTGTTGAAGATGACTGTTAAATTTGAAGTGTTTGAAGGCTTGTTAAAGTTAAATTTGTTTGAAAGGCCCGGGTTGAAGATGCCCAGTGTTAAAGTTGACTGTTTTTGGGGGGAAATTTGACTTGTGAAAGGGGTTTTTGGTTAAAGGAGGGATTGTTAAAAGGATGACTGTTGAAGAGGAAGGTTGAAAGACTGTGTGAAGATGACTTTGTTGAAGGGGCTGTGTTAAAGGGGCTATTGAAGATGACTGGGTTAAGATGACGTTTTGGGATGACGGGTTGAAGAGGACTTGTTGAAGATGACGTGTTAAAGATAAATTTTTGGGGAAGGGATGTCATGTTGAAGAGGAAAAGGTTGAGAGGGACTTTGTTAAAGGGATAAAATGTTAAAGATGACAGTGTTGAAGGGGACGGGTTGAAGTGGACTGTTGAAATGAATTTGTTAAAGGGGCAGTTTTGGGAAGATTGAAGTGGTTGAAGATGCGTGTTAAAGATGACTGGTTTCTGAAGATGGAAAATGTTAAAATGCTGTGTTAAATTTGGGCTTGTTGAAGTTTAATTTGTTTTAAAATTTGAATTGGGGAAGTGACTTGTTAAATTGGGGTTTTTAAAGATGACTGTGTTAAAGGGGACTGTTTTGAAGAGGGACTTGTTGAAGATGATGTTTTTAAGATGCTGGGGAAAGGATGACAGTGTTAAAAGTTGACATTTTGAAGTTGACAGTTTTAAAGAGGGCTGGGGTTGAAGAGGGCATTTTTAAAGGGTTGAAAATTTTTTAAAAAGGGACGGGTTGAAGGTTTGACGTGTTGAATTTGGGCAATTTGAAAAGGGACTTGTTAAAGGATGACAATTTTTGAAGGACTGGGGTTGAAGAGGGTCTGTTTAAAGATGACTGTTTTGAAGAGGGACGGGTTTTTTAAAGAAAGGACGTGTTAAAGTTGACGGGGGTTTGAATTAAACTTTTGTTGAAGTGGAAAATTGTTAAAGGGGGGGGACGGGTTTTGGGGGGAAAGGGAACTGGGGTTAAAGATGACGGGGTTTTTAAAGAAAAACTTTTTGAGAGGGAAATTTTTTGAAGATGACTTGTTAAAGGGTGACTGTTTTTAGATGCTTTTTTGAAGATGACGTGTTAAAGGGCCCAGTTTTGGAAGATGACTTTGTTAAAGGGAGGGACGTGTTGAAAAAGACTTTTTGGGAAGATGACTTTTTTGGGTGAAAAGATGACATTTTTAAAGTTGGACGTGTTGAATTTGACTTTTGTTGAAGATGCTGTTTGAAGATGCCCTGTGTTGAAGATGACGTTTTTTAAAGATGACAGTTTTGGGAAGAGGGACAGTTTTGAAGATGACGTGTTGAAGATGACGTTTTTGAAGAGGGCGTTTTGAAGTTGACTTTTGTTGAAGTTAAACTGTTTTTAAAAATTACGTGTTGAAGATGACTGTGTTTGAAGATGACGTGTTGAAGATGGGGAAACGGGGTTAAGATGACTGTTTTAAAGAGGGAATTGTTGAAGATGGCGTGTTAAAGGGAGGACTGTTTTGAGTAAAATTTTTTGGGAAGTGACGGGTTTAAGTGACAGTGTTGAAAAAGGGAGGGGTTTGAAGATGACAATTTTGGGAAGTTGACAGTGTTGAAGAGGGAAAATGTTAAAAAGGGGACAGTTTTTTGAAGGGGCGTGTTGAGATGCGTGTTAAAAGTTGACGTGTTGACAGGGCTGTGTTAAAGATGATGGGGGTTGAAGAGGGACTGTTTGAAGAGGGGAAGAGGGGGATGTGCTTGGAAGATGACTGGTTGAAAAAGGGACGTGTGAAGATGACGTTTTTTGAAGGACTGTTTGGGGAAGGGATGCGTTTTGAAGTGACTTGTTAAAGTTTGACGTGTTGGGGATGACTGTGTTGAAGATGACTGTGTTGAAGAGGGAAATTGGTTGGATGACTTGTTGAAGATGGACGTGTTGAAGTGACGTTTGAAGATGGAAATTTTTGAAGAGGGCCGGTTTGAGATGACTGTGTTGAAGTTGACTGTTTTTGAGATGCCCGGTGTTGAAGATGACTTGTTAAAGGGAGGGACAAGTAAAGGGATGACGGGGGTTAAAGATGACTGTTTGAAGAGGAAATGTTAAAAATGACGGGTTTTGGGAGATAAATGTGTTGAAAGGGTTGGGGGGAGGGTTAAAGAGGGACGTGTTGAAGAGGGCAGTGTTGAAGTTGACTGGGGTTAAAGGGGATTGGAATGTTGAGATGACTGGTTGAAGAGGGACTGGTTGAAGGACGTGTTAAAGTTGTTGTGTTGAAAAAATGACTGCTTGAAGATGTTGTGTTAAAGATGCTGTTTTTAAAGGATTGTGTTAAAGGGCGGGTTTTTGGGTTGGTTGGGAAGATGAAAGGTTGAAGTTTGCCCAGTTTTGGGAAGATGAAAATGTTGAAGATGACAGTGTTTTTAAAGGGAGGGACAGGGGTTGAAGATGAGGTTTTGGGGAAGATGACGGGTGTTAAAGGGAAAGGGAATATTTGTTAAAAGTTTGGCCAATGTTGAAGATAAACGTGTTAAGATGGCAATGTTAAAGGGGACGGGGTTTTGAAGTTGACTGTGTTGAAATGACTTTTTGAAGATACAATGTTGAAGTTGACTGTGTTGAAGATGGAATTTTTGGGAAGGTTTAAAAGGTTGAAGAGGGCAATGTTGAAGATGACGTGTTGAAGAGGGACTGTGTTAAAGATGACTTTTGGTGAAGGAAAATGACAGTTTTAAAAATTGACAATTTTGAAGAGGGCGGGTTGTAAAAGACGGGAAATGTGTTTGAAGATGACTTTTTGGGTTGAAGAGGGATTTTGGGAAGTTGACGTTTTGGGAAGGGATGACGGGGTTTTTAAAAATTGACTGTGTTGGGGATGACTTTGTTGAAGATGACTGTGTTAAAGGGGCAATGTTAAAGTTGACGGGGGTTTGGGAAAGAGGACTGTGTTGAAGTTTGGGGGAAATTTTTTTTGGTTGAGATATGAACACGGGTTGAAGAGGGGACTGTGTTAAATTTTGACTTTGTTGAGGAGGGCTTTTGGGTGGGGAAGAGGGAAATTTTGTTGAAGATGGGGAAAACCCCACAAAACCCCCCCCAAAAACCCCCCTGGTTTGAAGATGCAGTGTTGAAGATGACTTTTTTTTGGGAAGGGGACTGTTTTGAAGATGGCATGTTAAAAGATGACGTTTTGAAGAGGGGAATGTTAAAGGGATGACGTGTTAAAAGATGCCTTTTGAAGTGACGTGTGAAGATGACTTTGTGAAGAAAACTGGGGTTGAAGAGAAATGTTGAAGTGACTGGTTAAAGATGACGGTTGAAGATGTTTTTTGAAGATAACTTGTTAAATTGAAGTTTTGTTAAATTTTTTGGAACTGGGGTTGAAGATGAAGTTGAAGATGACTTGTTGAAGAGGGTTGTTTTAAAGGGTTGATGTTTTTGAAAAACCCTGGGTCTGTGTTAAAAGAGGGACTGTGTTGAATTTGAGGGTGTTAAAGATGACTGGGGTGAAGAGGGACGGTGTTGAAAAATGTGTGGATGTTTGGGTTTTGAAGATGACGTGTTGAATTTGACGTTTTGGGAAAGTTGACGTTTGGGAAGAGGGCAGTTTTTAAGTTTGACTTGATGTTGAAGTTAAAGGGTTTTTGGTTGGGAAGAGGCTGTTTTGAAGTGACTTTTGTTAAAAGATGACAGGGGTGAGGGGGACGTTTTGGGAAGGGTTGACAGTGTTAAAGAGGGGACTTTGTTGTAGAGGGACGGTTAAAAGGATTGGAAGTGCCCTTTGTTAAAAGAGGGACGGGTTTAAGATGACGTGTTTAAAAGGTGACGTGTTGAAGTGACTTGTTAAAGATGATGTGTTGAAGAGGGACTTGTTAAAGGGTGACGTTTTTGAAGATGACGTTTAAAGATGACTATTTTAAAGGGGGGAATGTGTTAAAGACGATGTGTTGAGATGCTTTTTTAAAGATGATGAGTTGAAGGGGACGTGTTAAAAGATGAAGTGTTGAAGATGACTTTTGGAGTTTGTTTTGTGTTGAAGGGGGACTTGTGAAGTTGACGTTTTGAAGAGGACGTGTTGAAGATGACTTTTTGAAGAGGGACTGTGTTGAAAAAGACTTTTGGTTTTGGGGGGATAAACCTTTGTTGAATTTGACAGTTTTAAAAATTTTGACGTGGGGGAAGATTGACTGTTTGAGATGACAGGGTAAAGGGGGGAGGGACGTTTTGGGAAGAGGGATTGGTTAAAGGGAGACTGTGGGGAAGGGAGGGAATTTTGTTGAAGCGGGACTGGTTAAAGATGACGGTTTTGAAGATAAATTTTGTTAAAATTTTGGAAAGTTTTTAGAAGATGACTGTGTTGAAGATGACGGTTTTGGGGGAAAAAATGACAGTTTTTGAAGAGGGACTGTTTGGGAGATGACAGTGTTGAAGATGAAAATGTTGAAGATGCCCGGGGTTGAAAGGGCAGTGTTGAAGATGACTTTTTTGGAAAGGTTGGGGAAGTGTTTTTAAATTTTTGACTTTTGGTTGAAGATGACGTTTTGAAGATGACGGTGTTGAAGATGCTGGGGTAAATGATGACGTTTGAAGAGAAGGGGTTTTGTGGCGGGGAAATGACTGTGTTTGAAGATGTTTGTTTTAAAGATGACAGTGTTAAAGATAAAATTTTTTAAAAGAGGGCGTTTTTGAATTGACTTTTGGGAAGATGACGTGTTGGGGTTTGAAGGGGTTGAAGAGGGACGTGTTGAAGATGCGTGTTAAAGATGACTGTGTTGAAGATGCAGTTTTAAAAGATGATTTTTGGTTTGGGGAAGGGACGTGTTAAAGATGACTGTTTTGAAGTTTAAAAGTTTAAAAATTTTTGAAGATGACGTGTTGAAGAGATGTTTTGGGTTTTTCCCTGGGAAGATTGGGGAAAAGGGGGTTGAAAACCCCCCTTTGGTTCCCCGGGAGGGCCCCAAAGTGTTAAAAGGCCCAATTTTTAGGGGGTTTGGAACAGGGGGAAAAAAGAATGAACCAAGGGGGGAAAAAACCGGTGTTGAAGGGAAGGTTAAAAAAACTGTGTTGAAGATGACTGTTGAAGATGAAGTTGGGCTGTGTTAAAGTTGACTGTGTTAAAGATGGCTGTTTGAAGTGGACAGTGTTAAAGTTGGTTTTTAAGATGACTGTTTTGAATGCTGTTTGAAGATGACTGTTTTGGAAGTTGAATTTGTTAAAGATGACTGTGTTGAAGATGTCTGTGGGAAGATGACTGTGTTGAAGATGCAGTGTTGAAGATGATTGTTTAAAAGATGACTGTGTTGAAAGATGACTGTGTTGAAAGATGAAAATTTTTGAAAAAATGAAAATTTATGGGGGTAAACAATATTGAAGGTTGACAATTTTGCAACTCCCCAAAATTGATATTCTGTGAGCATTAAAGAAATTTTAAAGGGAAAAAAGGAAGAGTGTGTGAACTCCTCCATGTGATCCTTTAATAGCTGCCGGGTAGAGTCAGGTAAAAAACAATGAGGAAAAACTGTGAGAAAAGTAAAGATTGGTGGTTTGAAGGTTCAAGGGTTTGTGTTTCGAACGACTTTATTTTCAGCCCTTTTGTGTTTGGGCCTCGATGTTTTTTTTAAAGTTTTTGTCGGTTTAAAATTATGTGGGAAAAATTTTGGGGAAATTGTGAAAAATTTTTAAAAGTCTAGTTCTTAAAGAATTTTTTTAGTTTGGGGGCCTTTCAATTTAGTTGAATTAAAAAATCAGTGGAAAAGGTCTTTTTGAGACGGGGTGAAAAAAAGTATTTCTTTCACTCTTTGTTAAATTTCAATTTTAATTTCCCTTTCCTTTCTTTGAAAAAAAATCAGTATAGGTTTCCTTTTGCTTTGTATTTTGTGTATGAAAAGTTTAATTCCTGTGTTCTTTCAATTTGTTGTTATTCTAGGGGCCCTCTCTCTCTGTCTGTCTCTGTCTGCCCTTTTTCCTTCTTTTTCTCTCTCTTTTCTTCTCTCTCTTTTCTCTCTCCCCTTTTTGGTCTCCAAATTATCCCCCAAAAAGAAAATTTCCTTCCGTTTTGAGAGTTTTAGCCCCCTTGTTCCCCGAAATAGTCTCTCTTTCTAGTTACATCTCTTTTTTTTTTTCTTTTTTGCGGCTGTATAGAAAAACTTTTAAAAGGCTATTTCTATAGCCATAAATTTAAAACCTTCCCCTCGCACTGGCCCAAAATCAGTGTTATTTTTTTAAATCCCCCCCTGAAAGGTTTAAAAAGGACGATTTTATTTGACAAAGTCGATTTTTTTTTTTGGTATTTTCTAGTCTTTTTTTTTTGGTTTTTTTCCACTTTTGTGACTTTAGGAAAATTTTTTGCCCCGGGGAAATTTTTCAAAAAATTTCACGTTTTGTACATTTTCTTTTTAAATGTCTGAAATGAAATCACGAAGCAAAAAGATTTTAGGTTAGGGTTGAAAATTGTTCAAGAAATTTTTCAACGGGTCGATAGCTTTTCCTTAAACGGTTGGAAGTTAAACATGGTGGTATTTTTGAAGTAAAAATAGCTAGGAAATTTGTTTTTAGATTTTGCTCCCAAAACCCTTAAACTACATCATTTGATGGTTTTTAAAGGGAAACTTTGTGCAAATTAAGCAATTTTTTCTTACATCCCAAACCCCCTTCCTTCCCTCTTCTTTTCTGTTTTCGGGTTGCATTTAAGTTGTTCCCTGGAACCCAAAATTTTCATTGATAAAGTGATTTTTTTTATGTGGGTTTTTTGGAAAGAGGGGGGAGTCCACCAAAACAACATTTTGTTGGGGGGGTTTTATGGACTGAATCTAAAAAAAAAAAAATTTCGAAAAATGTTGTATTGTTCTTTGGGAGATTTTTGTTGATATCAATTTTTTATGTTTTTTTTGGGGGGAAACCCCTTTATTGCCCCCTTAACAACAAAGGCTCGAGGTTGGTGGAAAATTTTTTTCATTTTTTTGCCTTTTTTTTTAATTTTTGGGAACTTAAAGAATTTGGGGAAAGGGGTTATGGTGTCCCGCCCAAGATTTTGGAAAAAGACATTTAATGAAAGTTCGGACATTTTTTAAAAGGAAAAACGTTTCGCCAGAGGGGGCTTCTTCGTCCTAATACAGAGAAAACTAAAAAAAAACTTTTAAAATTGGCGGGGTTTTCGGTGGGGTGACGCGTGGGTAGAGGGGGTATTTGTAGTAGTTGTATGGAAAAAGGGAAAAAGGTTTGTAGGAAAGAAAAGGGCTGCTGGCATCAAAAAAACACCATTTCCCCAGGATGGGTAATACCCTCTTGTTAAAAAAATTTTGAAATACTGAAACTACCGGAGTTTTGTTTTAAAGGTTATGACAGAAATTAGTGAGTTCAATGCTTTTTCCGTTTTAAGTGTCTTTTTAAATAACTATTTCCTTTTGAATTTCATGAGGTGCCAAATCGTTCTATTTTGAACACAGCGTTTTGCGGTATCATTTCTGCAAGATTTTTGTTTTTGTTTTCTAAGTCCAATTTGGCTTTTCCCCCACATTTAAATTGTCACCCCCCCAATTAAGTGTAGATTCCTGCCTTTTGCCAGAATCATGCTTGGGTTTTTGTATCAGGGCCTATAGTATTAAGTGGTAGATATTTTAGCCCTTTTCTGTCAAACATTTTTTAAAAATTAGTGGCAACGTTTTTTGCCCCGGTAAAAAAGATTAAAAATTGGGGCTTTTCTTTAAATTTTAATGGGTTTGCGAGGATACGTGTCGCACGTTTTTCCGCAGTCAGTATGAAATGAAAGGGGGGAAGTGCTGAACTAAAAGAGTTGGTGATGTAAGTACATTCTTTTTCGAGGGAAAGTGGATGGAAATTCTGTAGGCTCTCGAAAGAAAACCAATAAACTCCCCTCTTTTATTTCTTGTGTTGTGAAGAAGAAATGAAAAATCTTCTTGTAGGTAGGCTTCCGGTAACTTTAAAAGAAAGTTTGTTTCCCCTGTGCGAAAGAGAAGTCGGAAAAAGGTAATTTGGTTGTCCTTTCCTCCTCTGTGTAAATTTAATAGGGTTCCCAGAGTGTGGAGGTTTTTTGGGGATGCCCCGTACGTAAAGATTTTTGGACAATGACCAAAATTCATTAGTCCCGCACCATGAAATGACAGGGATGTTACTGAGGACCCTTTCCCCTTATTCCAGGCCCCTCCATATTAAATTGGCAAGAACGCACAAAGGGGGGGACCCCGGGCTTTCCGAAAGTTGTTTGTATTTCTTGTCCTAAAACCCAAAAAGCAGTTTAACGAACACAAATTCAAAAAGGCCCAAAAAATCTTGGCGGGTACGGGTAACCTTTAAATCTTAATCACCCGCGAAAAGTCAATGGCTTGATAAACTGGGAATTGGTGAAAAAGGCAGTCACGTCAAAACTTGCATTTCTTATCATCATGTCAGACCCCTGAAGGGTTTAAGGAGGCACCCGAATTTTTTTAGAAGCCTAATGATTGACCCAGAATTTTTACAAATATTTCGCCAAAACCCCGCTAGACTGTGAGGGGCCTGCCGTTCCAGTTTTAATGGGTCTCATAGGCAATTTGGTTTGGGGGTCTTTGGTAAACCAAAAAGTCTTGCTGACTTGGGGTTGGGTTTGGGTGAGGCGCAGAGTTTTTTCCTTTTCTTCTGATTTTCTGAGTATCTGGGGGTCTTAGAAAAAAATTTTTTTCTTTCTTCCATGCATTTTCGGGAGGGAAACGTATGTTTTGGCGCTTTCAAAAAATCTTGCATCTTACTAACGAGTCTCTACTTTTGAGGATGCCACTCCTCCTTTGCCCGCTGTGGTGTGGGGATATCATTTAATACAAAGTTTTTGAGTGCCTGGATATGCGACGGGAATGACTGATCCTCCCTTGGCGTTCTTGCCATTTATTTGGGATCCGGGAATCAAGAAGGACCCTCAGTAACATCCCCGCTCAGAAAATGGATGCGGTACGTAGATGATATTTTGGTCATTGTACCCAAAAACTTGACGTAGGGGGCATCCTCAACACCAAAAACATCTGGAACCTACTTTTAAATTTTTACATAGGGGAGGAGGACAACCAATTACCTTTTTCGACTTTCCCTTTACGCACAGGGGAAAAAAACTTTTTTTAAAAAGTCTACCGGGAAGCCTCCCTAAAAAGAAGATCTTTTACATTTCTTTCTCACCTGACAAAAGAAAAAAAAGGGGGGTTTATTGGCTTCTTTCTGAGACCCTACAAATTTCCAGTCCCATTTTCCTCGAAGAAGAATGTACATAATCACCAACTCTTTTAGTTCATGCCTTTCCCCCACATTTCATACGTGACTGCAGGAAAACTGCGAACATCCTCAGAAAGCCCCAACCCCTATAAATTGAAGAAAAGCCTCCATGTTACATGTTTTACCGTCACAACGTTGCCACTAATGTTTCAAAAAAGTTTGAAGAAAACTGCTAAAATATTACCAGTCTTCAACTACTATTGGAACCTGATACAAGAACCAAGCATGATTTGGCACAAGTGCAGGAATCTCACTATCCTTGGGGGTGGAAAAGTATATGTAGGGAAACAGCCAGAACTCTGAAAAGAATAACAGAACACAAAAACTTTAGAAAAGTGACCGCAAAAACCATGTGTTCAACTAGAGACGATGTTGGCCCTCTGAAATTTAATGAAGCTAAACTAGTTATTAAAAGACGACTTAAGACGGGGAAAATGATTTAAGCGCAAATTTTTGTCATAACACTTTTAAACAAAAATCCCGGGAGTTACAGTATTTCAAATTACTAAGCAAGGGATATTACCCCCTCCTGGGGAAATGGTGTTTTTGAGCCCGCAGGTCCCTCTCTAAGCCTCACCCCCTTTTGTTCCTTATACTCTACTACACCCCTCTCCAGCGCCCTCACCGACTCCTGTCATTATAAATGTTTTCTTGTTTTTTCTGTAAGGACTGAAAAAGCCCCTCGTGGGGAAACGTTTCCTTTAAAAAAAGTCCCGAACGTACATAAATGTCTTTTTACAACTTGAAGAATTCGGCATTCAATGGTTGTAAATACCATATTTTTTTGCTCCTGGTTTTTTTACAGGTTCCTCTAGGCTGAATACCATTTAACAGGCACTCGTGCCGGTTTGTATTTTAGCATTGTTTGCAAGAGGCAGGACACAAACCTTAGGTCAGGAGATTATGACTTTTTTTGGATGGTCAGATTTGCATGTTCCATTCGTTTCTCCAGACATTTCGCATTTACTGACTCTCCACACATAGAATTACACATTTAGACTCTCCATTGACTTTGATTTGCAGTGGATGGGCTCCTAATTGGTTTAGTTTCTAAATCTATCCAATCACCATCTTCAGAAATAACACCAGAACCAGCAACAGCACCAGAACTAGCAACAACACCAGAACCAGCAACAGCACCGAACTAGCAACAACACTAGAACCAGCAACAACACCAAACCAGCAAACAGCACCAGCCGCAGCAGTAACCGTAACATCAGAAACAGTACCTTAATCTGCCACACAACCAATTAGTGTCATAACATCCTGTAGAACCTCTCAAGCATTCTGCGACTACCGCAACAGTTTGCTGGATGCAATACACGAGGACAGGAATGCTGGCAGTACTATCTGTATTGTCTTTTGAGTTCCTTGATGCCATTGGTAAGCTTCCATTGATATAGTTAGTGTTGCCAGGAATACTATCTCAAGAGTTTGGGACAAGGTTAAGATTCTACCATAAACTACTGGCCAATGGGGATACTTTTTGAAATATTACTTCTAGAGATGCAGCAGTTATTAGCAGTAACCTCTCACCTAAGAAGCATTTCCTGGATGTGAATTTCCAGTTAAGCGTAATAAACATAAGAACATAAGAAAGAAGGATCACTGCAGCAGGCCTGTTGGCCCATACTAGGCAGGTCCTTTACAATCCATCCCACTAACAAAACATTTGCCCAACCCAATTTGCAATGCCTTCCAAGAAATAAGCTCTGATAACTCTATCCACTCATTTGCAAGTCCCACTCAAATCCAACCCCTCCCACTCATGCACTTATCCAACCTAAATTTGAAACTACCCAAAGTCCTAGCATCAATAACCCAACTAGGTAGACTGTTCCACTCATCAACTACCCTAGAACTGGTTAACCCAGATCAATAAATAACAAAAAGGCACAATACCGTGACTGGGAACGATACACAAATAACCCGCACATAAAAGAGAGAACTTACGACGACGTTTCGGTCCGACTTGGACCATTGACAAAGTCACACTGTGTGTGACTTTGTCAATGGTCCAAGTCGGACCGAAACGTCGTCGTAAGCTTCTCTCTTTTATGTGCGGGTTATTTGTGTATTGTGTAACCCAGATCAAGTCAACCATGTCCTAAACGAAACAAGATGTGGAGATATCCTAAACAATACAGATCTGAATCTTAGCCTAGAAAGAATTAACTCTGTGGCACTTGAGGCATCCTCAAGGCATATTCCTTTAAGAAAAAGGAAGAGAAGGTGTAAACTAGAAAAAGAGAGAAGCTCCCTATACAGGAGAAGGCGAAGAATCACAGTGCTGGTAAAAGGGGCCAGTATATCTGAAATACAAAAAGGAGACACTGGGCAGAGAAATAGCAAATATCAAACTTAAGCTTAAGGATTCATACAGGAGACAAGAAACTTAAGAAGAACTTAAAAGTCAATATATGAAACTGAAGGAAACCCAGAATATTTCTTTTCTTATGCCAAATCTATGGCAAAAACAACATCCAGTATTGGACTCCTGATTAGACGAGATGGGACTTACACAGATGAGAGCAATGAAATGAGTGAGATACTAAAGTCCCAATATGACTCAGCATTTAACGAGCCGTTAACTAGACAAAGGGTCGCCAATCTAAATGATTTTTTTATGAATGACACACAATATTTGGTTAATTAAAAAATCTATGATATTATGCTAACACCTCAAGACTTTGAAAAAGCAATATATTACATGCCATGCACTCGACTCCAGGCCCAGACTCGTGGAACTTCGTGTTCATCAAGAACTGCAAGAAGCCCATGTCACGTGCCTTTAGCATTCTATGGAGAGTGAGCATGGACACCGGGGTCATTCCACACTCACTACAAACAAATATAGCCTCACTCCACAAACGTGGCAGTAAAGGAATTACAAAGAATTACACTAACGTTCCACATCATAAAAATCTTTGAAAGGGTTCTAAGAAGCAATATCACCACCCACTTAGATATCCATCAGTTCACACAACCCAGGCCGCATGGGTTTAGAATAGGTCGCTCCTGCCTGTCCAAAGATTGGGCCACTATGACAAGATCTTGGATGCTCTGGAGGACAAACAAAATGCAGCCGACCTTCACCAAGTGTGACCATGGTGTAATAGAGCACAAAATTCGTGATAAAGGAATAAGAGGAAAAGTTGGTAGATTGATCTAAAACTTCCTAACAAATAGAACACAAAGAGTAATAATAAGCAAAGTAAACTCAGGGGCGGCCATAGTGAAAAGCTCTGCTCCACAAGGCACAGTACTGCTGCCATCCTGTTCCTGATCCTCATATCTGACATAGACAGAGACGTAAGCCACAGCACCGTGTCTTCCTTTGTCATTCATCAAAAACACTGCTAGTCTTCAAGGGGACATCAACCAAATCTTTAAATAGGCCGCAGAAAACAGTATGAAGTTCAAAGAGAAATTTCAATTACTCTGATATGGAAAACTCAATGAAATAAAAGTGTATCGGAGTATAAAACAAATTCCAACCACATAATAGAGCGAAAAACAAATGTGAAGAATCTGGGAGTAACAATGTCAGAGGATTTCACTTTCAAAGAACAGAACAATGTGTTTACCATATCTGCTATGAAAATGATAGAATGGATGATGAGAACCTTCAAGACTAGGGATGCCAAGCCCATTATGATTATCTTTAAATCACTTGTTCTATCTAGGTTAGATATTGCTGTATATTAATGGATCCATTTCAAAGCAGACAAAACTGCAAACCTAGAGGATGTACAGAGAATTTTCACGGGACACATAAGTATGATAAAGCACCTAAATTATTGGGAATGATTGATGCCCCTTGATTTGTATTCCTGGAATGCAGGCGGGAAAGATACGTGATAATATACACTTGGAAAATTCTAGAGGACTACTCCAAAATTTGTACACGAAAATCCCTCCATACGAAAGCAAAAGACTCGGCAGGAGATGTAACATCCCTCAATATAAAAAGAAGGGGCGTCACGCTATAAGACAACACAATAAGTGTCGGTGTCAAGAATGTTCAGCTCTCAGTAGTAGTAACCAGTTACCAGTAACCAGTGTACCAGTAAGATGACTCACTACCAACCGTCTCTGCCTGAGCACTGTCTGTATTCATATTGTTGCTGACCTAGCAGGATTTCAAGCGCCCCCTCGCCCATGGGCACTCCTCAGTCAGTCTAGCCAAGGGCAGAGAGAGGCAGGTTCGGCTGTGGCGCCCTTCCACATACTTCAATTACAATATACGTACTTCCAGCCTACGTGAGTATTTTTACCCAATCCACGTGTTCGAACCCCACATGATAAATGGTGGCAACGGTGTGCGATCGTGGATAAGCTTTTAAGGATATTTCAAGACGTTAGAAGACTGTTTGTGAGTAGCTGGCGGTCAAAGGTGAACCATAGCTAGCCGCTCCCCTCACAACCTCCACCCTGTAGCCTGCAAGCCTGTTGCAGCCGTTTCGAGCTTCTGCTTAGTTCGTGTGCTAATTGCTTCAATCTCCGAGGGGTTGACCCGGATTTTGCAATTAAGCCAGTCAGTAAGCCAGACTGTGGAAGTGAACACCAGTCAGCCTATCATCCAGCCTGTCTCCTGTCATCCACCTGCTCCTTCATGCTGTGTGCATCGTTACACGTCTTCCAGTCAGCCATTCTCGTGAGTTAAGCCAGTCAGCCAACCCAGCTTCTAACCCAGCTGAGAGAGAGAAGTAAGCCACGCAAGTTCCTCTGAAGTATTTTCATATCGCTTTGTGCTCCCTGTTGGATGCTAAGAGTGAATTTCACCATTCCTGTGGCATAGAGTGGCTTATCAAGCCACCTTCGTGAGTGGTAAGAGTGCGTCACACCCCACCACCAACCACCACCACCACTCAACTCACCCACCACCACCACCACCACCCGCCATCCACCTCATCTACCTGTGGTTGTTTTCACCCTTGTACCGGGT
>NC_069459.1:20142095-20163876 GCF_026875155.1 Cherax quadricarinatus | reverse complement strand
GGGTGGTGGGTTTCAGCTGGAGAGGTCGTGGCCCCCCCCCCCATAAAGGCTGAAAATGATTAAGTTTTCCCTTATCAATCTTCCTCCTACAATCTTCCTCACTACAATCTTCCTCACTACAATCTTCCTCACTACAATCTTCCTCACTACAATCTTCCACATTACAATCTTCCTCACTACAATCTTCCACATTACAATCTTCCTCACTACAATCTTCCTCGCTACAATCTTCCTCACTACAATCTTCCTCACTACAATCTTCTTCACTCCTCTTAATAAACATGAACTTACTGTCGGAAGCTACTGTAACATCTCTCTTAAACGTGACCTGCTTATCCAGTTATGATTAGCATCATTATACTTACCTGGAGAATATCTGGAGAGGGTATCGGGGATCAACGCCCTCTCGGCCCAGTCTGTGACCAGGCCTCGCGGTGGATCAGGGCCTGATCAACCAGGCTGTTACTGCTGGCCGTACACAAACCGACGTACAAACCACAGCCCGACTAGTCAGGTACTGATTTTAGGTGCCTATCCAGAGCTTTCTTGAAAATAGCCAGGGATCTACTGGTAATCCCCCTTATGTATGCCGGGAGGCAGCTGAACATTCTTGGACCCCTGACACTTATTGTGTTGTTTTATAGCGTGGCGCCCCTTCTTTTTATTTGAGGGGATGTTACATCTCCTGCCGAGTCTTTTGCTTTCGTATGTTTACCTGGAGAGTTTACC
The DNA here is from genome assembly GCF_026875155.1 of Cherax quadricarinatus. Taxonomy (NCBI): domain Eukaryota; kingdom Metazoa; phylum Arthropoda; class Malacostraca; order Decapoda; family Parastacidae; genus Cherax; species Cherax quadricarinatus. The sequence goes on along the minus strand of NC_069459.1, from coordinate 20,163,147 downwards.
TGGAGAGAGTTCCGGGGGTCAACGCCCCCGCGGCCCGGTCTGTGACCAGGCCTCCTGGTGGATCAGAGCCTGATCAACCAGGCTGTTGCTGCTGGCTGCCCGCAAACCAACGTACGAGCCATAGCCCGGCTGATCAGGATCTGGAGGGATTTTCGTGTGCAAATTTTGGAGTAGTCCCTCTAGAATTTTCCAAGTGTATATTATCACGTATCTTTCCCGCCTGCATTCCAGGGAATACAAATCAAGGGGCATCAATCATTCCCAATAATTTAGGTGCTTTATCATACTTATGTGTCCCGTGAAAGTTCTCTGTACATCCTCTAGGTTTGCAGTTTTGTCTGCTTTGAAATGGTCCATTAATATACAGCAATATCTAACCTGGATAGAACAAGTGATTTAAAGATAATCATAATGGGCTTGGCATCCCTAGTCTTGAAGTTCTCATCATCCATTCTATCATTTTCATAGCAGATGTGTAAACACATTGTTCTGTTCTTTTGAAAGTGAAATCCTCTGACATTGTTACTCCCAGATCCTTCACATTTGTTTTTCGCTCTATTATGTGGTTGGAATTTGTTTTATACTCCGATACACTTTTATTTCATTGAGTTTTCCATATCAGAGTAATTGAAATTTCTCTTTGAACTTCATACTGTTTTCTGCGGCCTATTTAAAGATTTGGTTGATGTCCCCTTGAAGACTAGCAGTGTTTTTGATGAATGACAAAGGAAGACACGGTGCTGTGGCTTACGTCTCTGTCTATGTCAGATATGAGGATGAGGAACAGGATGGCAGCGAGTACTGTGCCTCGTGGAGCAGAGCTTTTCACTATGGCCGCCCCTGAGTTTACTTTGCTTATTATTACTCTTTGTGTTCTATTTGTTAGGAAGTTTTAGATCAATCTACCAACTTTTCATGTTATTCCTTTATCACGAATTTTGTGCTCTATTACACCATGGTCACACTTGGTGAAGGTAGGCTGCATTTTGTTTGTCCTCCAGAGCATCCAAGATCTTGTCATAGTGGCCCAATCTTTGGGACAGGCAGGAGCGACCTATTCTAAACCCATGCGGCCCTGGGTTGTGTAACTGATGGATATCTAAGTGGGTGGTGATATTGCTTCTTAGAACCCTTTCAAAGATTTTTATGATGTGGAACGTTAGTGTAATTCTTTGTAATTCCTTTACTGCCACGTTTGTGGAGTGAGGCTATATTTGTTTGTAGTGAGTGTGGAATGACCCCGGTGTCCATGCTCACTCTCCATAGAATGCTAAAGGCACGTGACATGGGCTTCTTGCAGTTCTTGATGAACACGAAGTTCCACGAGTCTGGGCCTGGAGTCGAGTGCATGGCATGTAATATATTGCTTTTTCAAAGTCTTGAGGTGTTAGCATAATATCATAGATTTTTTAATTAACCAAATATTGTGTGTCATTCATAAAAAAATCATTTAGATTGGCGACCCTTTGTCTATTTAACGGCTCGTTAAATGCTGAGTCTTATTGGGACTTTAGTATCTCACTCATTTCATTGTTCTCATCTCGTCTAATCAGGAGTCCAATACTGGATGTTGTTTTTGCCATAGATTTGGCATAAGAAAAGAAATATTCTGGGTTTCCTTCAGTTTCATATATGACTTTAAGTTCTTCTTAAGCTTCTTGTCTCCTGTATGAATCCTTAAGCTTAAGTTTGATATTTGCTATTTCTCTGCCCAGTGTCTCCTTTTTGTATTTCAGATATACTGGCCCCTTTTACCAGCACTGTGATTCTTCGCCTTCTCCTGTATAGGGAGCTTCTCTCTTTTTCTAGTTTACACCTTCTCTTCCTTTTTCTTAAAGGAATATGCCTTGAGGATGCCTCAAGTGCCACAGAGTTAATTCTTTCTAGGCTAAGATTCAGATCTGTATTGTTTAGGATATCTCCACACCTTGTTTCGTTTAGGACATGGTTGACTTGATCTGGGTTAACCAGTTCTAGGGTAGTTGATGAGTGGAACAGTCTACCTAGTTGGGTTATTGAAGCTAGGACTTTGGGTAGTTTCAAATTTAGGTTGGATAAGTGCATGAGTGGGAGGGGTTGGATTTGAGTGGGACTTGCAAATGAGTGGATAGAGTTATCAGAGCTTATTTCTTGGAAGGCATTGCAAATTGGGTTGGGCAAATGTTTTGTTAGTGGGATGGATTGTAAAGGACCTGCCTAGTATGGGCCAACAGGCCTGCTGCAGTGACCCTTCTTTCTATGTTCTTATGTTTATTACGCTTAACTGGAAATTCACATCCAGGAAATGCTTCTTAGGTGAGAGGTTACTGCTAATAACTGCTGCATCTCTAGAAGTAATATTTCAAAAAGTATCCCCATTGGCCAGTAGTTTATGGTAGAATCTTAACCTTGTCCCAAACTCTTGAGATAGTATTCCTGGCAACACTAACTATATCAATGGAAGCTTACCAATGGCATCAAGGAACTCAAAAGACAATACAGATAGTACTGCCAGCATTCCTGTCCTCGTGTATTGCATCCAGCAAACTGTTGCGGTAGTAGCAGAATGCTTGAGAGGTTCTACAGGATGTTATGACACTAATTGGTTGTGTGGCAGATTAAGGTACTGTTTCTGATGTTACGGTTACTGCTGCGGCTGGTGCTGTTGCTGGTTCTGGTGTTGTTGCTGGTTCTGGTGTTGTTGCTAGTTCTGGTGCTGTTGCTGGTTCTGGTGTTGTTGCTAGTTCTGGTGCTGTTGCTGGTTCTGGTGTTATTTCTGAAGATGGTGATTGGGTTAGATTTAGAAATAAACCAATTAGGAGCCCATCCACTGCAAATCAAAGTCAATGGAGAGTCTAAATGTGTACATTCTATGTGTGGAGAGTCAGTAAATGCGAAATGTCTGGAGAAACGAATGGAACATGCAAATCTGACCATCCAAAAAAAGTCATAATCTCCTGACCAAAGGTTTGTGTCCTGCCTCTTGCAAACAATGCTAAAATACAAACCGGCACGAGTGCCATGTTAACATGGTATTCATGCCTAAAACCTGTAAAAAAAACCAGAACAAAAAAATCATGGTTTTAAAAAACCTTTTGAATCCTAGAATTTTTAAAGTTGTGGAAAAAAGAACATATGTACAGTTCGGAATTTATTAAAGGAAACGTTTCCCCACGATGGCTTCTTCATCCAATAAGACATAAGAACATAAAAAAAAGGGAAAAAAGGGAACCTGCAGAAAGGCCTACGGGCCCCTTCGAGGCGGGTCCAAGTCCCTCCCGGGCTTAAGCCAATGCCCCCCAAACCAGTCGGGTCAGGTCACTTGACAAGGAGGAACACGGCAACCGACCGTTAGCACAAGCATCAGGGCCCAATCCACCCACCCAATCTACTCATGTATTTTTCCAACTATTTTTAAAATAACAAAGTTCTGGCCTCTTTTAAAAGGGGACTTGGGGGTTTGTCCCTATCCACAACTCTATTTCCAAACCTACTTCCTATATCCCCCCTGAATCTGAATTTTTTCCCAAATTAAAACCATTGCTGCGAGTCCGTCTAGGCTGATATTTTCACACACATTTACATCCCCTTATTTATTCCTGTCTTCCACTTAAAAACCCAATCTATCCCCCCTAATTTAGTTTTTAGAGAGTGCATTTTCGGGGGCCCTTGCTACCCTCATAGGGGGTTTTTGATCAGGGGGATCATCTTTGTCATCCCCCTTTGTATTTTTTCCAGAAAATTTTAATCCATTCTGTAATACGGTGCCCAAAACTGTGCAGCATAATCTAAATGGGGCCTAACCAAGGGATGTATAAGTTGAAGAACAACCTGGACCCCTATTATTTATCTTCTTGATATAAACCAGGTTTCTATTAGCTTATTGCGAACACTTTTGCACTGTTGTCTTGGTTAAATTATGCAAACCGAACTCCAAAATTTTTTTTCGCAATCCGTAAATATTAAGCTACATTTTTTAGTTTATATGGGGCAGGGTTTATTGTCCTGTCCAAATTAGATTTTTGCATTTGTCAAATTTTAAACTGCATCTGCACTTTCCGACCACTGCATCAGTTATTCAAATCTTCCTGGAGTGCTCGAATGCCCTCGTAGAATGAATTCGACGGCCTTTTTTGGTGTCATGGGCAAACTTCCGAGTCGTCTTTATGCCCTCATCTATTCTTTTATGTAGATTGTGAACGGGGGGGGCCCAACACGACCCCTGGGGAACCCGCTCGTGACGTTCCCCACTCTGTTTCTCCCCTTTATGAAAACTCTCTGCTCCCTATTTGTAAACCCGGGGCCTCTACCCGGGAAAAAAATTTCTCCCCCTATCCATGGCTTTAATTTTCCCATGTCTCTGAGTGGGACCCTGTAAAAAGCCTTATAAAGTCCATATACACAATACTATTCATTACCATGATCTACCCCCCAAAATCCCTTAGTAAAAAAAGTTAATAAATCGTAAGGCAGGAACCCCCCTTTGTAAAACCATGCGAGTTTCTTTTGTTAATTTATCTTTTCAAGGTGGTACGAACGCCCTCGGAATTATTGATTCATAAATTTTCCCATATGGAGGTTAGGCTTTTTGGGGTCTTAGTTCGAAGAAAGGCCCTGTCACCTTTTTTGAAAATAGGAAACACATTTGCCATTTTCCATTTATCGGGCACCACCCGTTGTAGTGTATTTTGAAAAATTTAAAAAGGTGTCTAAGCTCCTCTTTTTTTCCTTTAAAACCCTGCATCATTTTATCGGGGGCCCTGGGGATTTGTTGGGTTTTTAAAATTTACTATTTGCCTAAAGGACCAGTCCACTTGGACCCAATAGGGAAAGTTTATTATCGTCCTGTTCTACTAATTTATCATTAGGAATTCGCTGATCCTCCTGTGTAAAAATAAAGGAAGTATGTTTTAAAAAATTCTACACTTTTCCCTTATCACTTCAGTAGCTACCGGGGAATTTTTGAGTGGGCCTATCTTGCCCCGATCTTACTTCTGTATACCTAAAAGAACCCCTTTTGGGTTATTTCCCCGTTCCCCTTGCAACTTTAACCTCATAATCTTTTTCTTTTCTAATTCCCTTTTTTATTTCTCTCTTTAACTGAATATATCGTTTTTTAAATTTCCCCCTTTCCCCTCTTTTGATTTCCCATATATCCCTCCTTTTGACCAATCAAATTTTTTAAATCTATTTTTCACCTTTTAATTTTTTTTTGTTTTTCTGATTCCCTTTTTGGGAAACATAATTTGATGAGCAGCTGAAAAACCCCTGGAAAGCATATATCGGCAACCATCACCCCCTACCGCCCCCGTCATTTCTTTCCCAGTTCAGCCCACCTAAGTAATTTTTAGTCCTTTAAAAATCCCAACGAATCAGGGCGGGATTTGATTAATTTTTTTGGGGAATTTTCCATGATATTTAAAAACTGAGTATTTGTGTCCTTCCCCAAGCCATCATTAACCTCAAGATTTTAATTGGGTTTTCCCCTACGGGCAAGAACAAGTCAAGGAGGTTATTTCCCCTGTTGGCTCTGTCCAAACTGTTTTAAAAAACAATCCGGATCGTTCAAGAAAGTCACCCGACCTAAATTTCCTGTCAAATTCTCCATCAATCTTCTATTTGAAATCTCCCATTTGCACAACATTTTTTGTATGTAGAGCCTTTCGAATTTCGTTCCCCTAAAGTTTTTCTGAATCCCCTTAAGATTTGGGGCCCTGTAAATCACACCCAAAATTAGTTTTTCTCGGCCCCCGAGAAGCTGTAACCAAAAAGATTTAGTGGCTGACGCTTCTAAATTTTAAAACTTGTCTAAAACAACAATTTAAAATTTCTTGACTACATCGCTACTCCCCCACCTTTCCCGTTGACCCCGTCAGTGGGAATAAAATTTTAGCCTTGTATGTGACATTAGAGGGCATCTCTTATCTTTCAGTTGAGCCAGGTTCTGTTTTAGCAAAATATCTATGTTTCCCGCACTTGCAATTTAAACTTAGCTCTCTATTTATTTCTAACACTCCTCTTTTTTATAGTAAACCTTAAGGGGCTAGTCCCCTTGCTGCCCTCTGCTGTCCCCCTTTGTTTGCTGAACCCGTTTTTGTCCTTTATTTATAACTTCATGCTGAAAGGCCTTTTATACTTTTTTGTTTCCAACCCTAGTGTTGCAAACCCGCTTGTTTTCCCACACACACCCTACCTTATCTTCCATCATTTTAAAATCATAGGCATTTCACCAATGGGCCCTTTTCAACGAGTCTGCAAGTGCTTACCACCCGCCCCCGAGAGATGAACCCCATCCCTTGATAATATCATGTTTGCCATAAAAATTGTTCCAGTTGTCAATGAATGGGGTTGCAAGTTCCTTGCGTATCTGTCAGCAGCAATTTCACCCAATTTTCCCTGACAACCATTTTATTTCCTACTCCCTTCTAGGAAAATGCTACATATGTTGGGTCCCTCCCCTTTGACTTAATGAAATCTATAGCTGACCTTACTTATTAGCGTCTTCTCTCCTACCCTTCCCAAAATCATTCCACCAGACTGAGACAGATAATGGGCTTGTTTTCCCCTTTCTGACTGATATTATCCAGTATAGTAGAGTAATAAACTAAGGAGGGGAGGCAAGAGAGGGACCTGTGGCATCAAAATAACACCAGTTCCCCGGTGGGTAATATCCTCTGCTTAGTAAATTTTTAAATACTTAACTACCGGATTTTTGCTTTTTATGTTACTGACAGAAATTAGTGCAGCTTCAATGCATTTTTCCGTCTTAATGTCTTTTTTAATAACAGTTTAGCTTCATTGAATTTCATGAGGCCCCCAAAAAAAAAACCGGTTCCCCCTCTATGTTGAAAAACTTTGCTTTTTTGGGGTCATCATTTCTGCAAAGTTTTTTGTTTTCCCGGGTTATTCAAATTTGCCCAGGGTTCTGGCCTTTTCCCCCCTACATATACTTTGTCACACCCCCCCATGGTATAGTTTTGGTTTTTCCTGCACTTGAGCCAGAAATCATGCTTGGGTTTTTGTACCCGGGTTTTTCCAAATTTGAAAGTTGAAAAAGCGGGTGGGATATTTTACCCATTTTTTCTGTCAAACTTTTTTGAAACATTAGGGGCAACGTTGCTGCCCCGGTTTTAAATCAAATGTAATTTGGGGGGTTTTTTTCCCCAATTTAAAGGGGGTTTTGGTCGGCTGGGGAACTTTTTTTCGCACGTTTCCTCCCATTTCACGTAGGAAGTGTGGGGGAAAGTGCATTTTAACTAAAAAAATGATGATGTATTACTTTCTTTTTCCCGAAACGGGACGGAAAAAATTCCCTGTGGGCTCCCGAAAGAACCAAAAAACTACCCCTTTTATTTCTTGTGTCATGGGGGAGAAAAGGGAAATGAAAGAAGATCGTTCTTGTAGGTAGGTTTTCCGGGAAAAGATTTTTAAAAGAAGTTTGTTTGCCCCCCTGGGGGTAAGAATCGTGGGAGAAAAGGTTTTTGGGTTTTGTCCTTTTCTCCCCCTTAGGGGTAAATTTAATATTTGGTTTCCAGAGGGTTGATGGTGTTGAGGTTCCCCACGTACGTCAAAATTTTTTGGGGTCAATGACCAAAATATCATTCCCGAAACCGATCCATGAAAACTGAGCGAGGGATGTTTACTGAGGTTCCTTTTTGATTCCGGGTCCCCCCAAAAATTTTAAATTGGCAAGAACTGACAAAGGGGGGACCCCAATGGCTACCCGAAGAATTGTTTGAAAATCTTTCCTCAAACCTTCTTCTACATTTCTTCTCTCACCATGACAAAAAAAACCTAAAAGGGGGGGTTATTTTGGCTTCTTTCTAGGGGCCAAACAAAATTTCCATTTCCCAAAAGTTTCTCGAAAAAGGGAAGGACATACATCATCAATTTTTTTATTTTAAATGCACTTTCCCCTACACTTCTTTACTGACTGCGGAAAACCCGTGCGCCCGTATCCTCAGCAAACCCAACACCTATAAAATTTGGGAAAAAAACCCTCCAAGTTACATCTTTTTAAAAACCGGTCAGAAAAAGGGTTGCCCAATGTTTCAAAAATTTGACAAAAACGGCTAAAATATCTACCTGGTCTTAAATACTATTAGGAACCGGGATACAAAAACCCCCAAAAGCATGATTTGGCACAAGTGCAGGAATTACACTTTTCCTTTGGGGGGGGTTTGGTGACAAAGTATTTGTGGGGGAAAAACGGCCAAAACTCGGGAAACATTAGAATAACAGAACACAAAAAGCTTGCGAAATAAATGACCGCAAAAAAGCTTTGTGAAAAAACATAGGGGAGGGGTTTTGGGAAACCCCTCTTGAAATTCAATAAAGGGCTAAACAAGTTATTAAAAAAGGGACGACTTTAAAAGGAAAAAATTGCATTGAAGCTGCATTTAAATTTTTTGGCAGTAACCCTTTTAAAGCAAAAACCCGGGTAGTTAATAATTTTAAAAATTATTTAAGGGAAAAGGGGAGGATATTACCCATCCGGGGAACTGGTTTTTACTTGAGGGCCGCGGGGGTCCCTCCTTGCCTCACCCCCCTTTTAGTTCCTTTACCTACAACTACTAACTACTAACTACAACTATTTCCCCACCTCTCCCCAACGCGTCCCCCTAAACCTGACTCCTGCCTTTAAAAATGTTTTCTTAGTTTTCTCGTATTAGGACTGAAGAAGCCCTCGGGGCGAAACTTTTTCCTTTAAAAAAAATGCCCTGAACTGTACATAAGTGTCTTTTTCCACATCTTGTCGGTTTCCCCTTTCCAATTTCCCCTTTTTTCAAGTCCCCAAGAATTAAAAAATGGAAAGGAAATGACAAAAATTCCCCAACCATCTCTGAGCCTAGTTGACTTAATTTAAACAATAAAAGGTTTTCCCCAAAAAGAAAAAAAAAATTTTGATATCAAAAAAAATCTCCCAACAAAAACAATACAACTTTTTTTCGTTTTTTTTTTCTTTTTTTTTAGATTCGGGCCCTTTAAAAAAACCACCACCAACAAAATTTTTGTTTTGGGGGAAACTCTCTTCTTTCAAAAAAACCCACATAAAAAGATCACTTTATAAAGAAATTTGGATCCCTTGGAACAATTTTAAATGAATTTGGGGGGGAAAGCAGTTTAGAAGAGGGAAGGAAGGGGTTTGGTATGTAAAAAAAAGTTGTTATTCGCAAAAATTTTTACTTAAAAAAACCTCAAATGATGAATTGGGAAGGGTTTTTGGGCAGCAAAACAAAGAACAAATTCCCTGGGCTATTTCATTTTAAAAAATATTACCCCCATTTTAAACTTCCAAAAAGTTAAAGGGAAAAAACCCATCAAACATTTTTAACAATTTTCTTGAACAATTTTAAACCCTTTTGGCCCAAAATATTTTGTTGCTTCGTGTTTTCCCAGTTTCAACTTTTAAAAAGAGAATGTAGAAAAAACCGTGTAGTTTTCAAAAAATCCCGGGGACTTTAAATTTGCCTAAAGTCAGAATAGGGGAAAACCAAAAAAGCCCAAAGAAAATAAAAAAAAAAATTTTCGATTTTGATAAAATAAAATCGGGCCCTTAAATTAAACTTGCGGGGGGAAGATTTTTTGAAAAACACTGATCTGGACCGTTTTTTCGAGGAAAGGTTTAACTTTAGGGGGGGGGCAAAGAAAAAATGTTTAAAAACGTTATCTATACACCCGAAATTTTAAAAAAAAAAAAGAAAGAGATGAAAGCTAGAAAAAAGAGACTATATACGGGTAAAAAGGGCGCTAGACTCCTAAAATGGGGAAAAGGAATTTAAATTTTTGATTTGGGATTTTTTTGGGGGCCCGGGAAGAAAAAGGGGGGAAAAGAGAGGGGAAGAGAGAGAGAGAGCCCAACAGACAGACAGAGACAGACAAAGAGAGGAACAAAGTAACAACGAAATTGAAAGTAGCACAGAATGATTTTTTCTCATACAAAAGGGCAAAAACAAAAAAAGGGGATCCTAGTTCTGTTTTTTTTTCAAAGAAAATGGAAATTTCAATTTATTTTTAAAAAGATGTGAAAAGAAATACTGTGGACCCCAGTCCCCAAAAAGACTCTGTGTCCACTGAGTTTTTAATTCAACTAAAAGGTTTACAATCTGAATAAATTCTTTTAAGAAATAGACCTTTTAAAATTTTTTTCAGCAATTTTCCCAAAAATTTCCCACATAATTCAAATCCCCACACGACTTTTAAAAAAAAATAAACGAAGCAAGCTCAGGGGCGGGCGATAATGTCGGTTTGTAAAAGCCCAAAATTGATCCTTTTAGACCCCAATCTTGATCCTTTTTTCCACCCGTTTCCCATTGTTTAACCCGACTCTAAACCGGGGCCCCTTTTTTTATAGGATCACATGGAGGGTGTCACACACGTCCTTTTCCCTTTTTCCCTTTTTATTAATTATTGCTCACTGATATATCATTTGGCGAGTTTTTCAACATTTTTAACTTTAAAAATTTTTAAAACCCCCAGTATTGTCTTCTTCAACCTTGTTTTCTTTAAAAACAGTCATCTTAAAACACAGCATCTTCCAACCCTTTATCTTTTAACACTGTCATCTTCCCCAAAAAGTCATCTTCAACACAACATCTTCAACACAGCATCTTCAAAACTAAACATCTTCAACACAAGTCATCTTAACCCGTCATATTCAAAAAACAGTCAAACTTAAAAAAATTTATCTTCAGCACTGTCATCTTTTAAAAACGTCATCTTCAACACCCGCATTTTTAGCACAGCCATCTTCATCTTTTAACAGTCTTTTTTCAACACAAAATCATCTTTAAAAACTGTCTCTTCAACACTTTCATCTTCAAACTGCCCTCTTCAACACTTTTAAACTTCAAAATTGTCATCTTTAAAAACTGTCATCTTCAACACAAATCATCTTCAACATGTCAACTTCAACACGTCATCTTCAACACGTCATTTTTCAGGGACAGTCAACTTCATTTCAACATTCATCTTTAACACAGTCATTTCAACACGTATCTTCAACACAATCCCTCTTCAACACTGTCATCTTCAACACAGTCATCTTTAAACACAGACACTTCAACACAAAAATCCCCCCCCCCTCTTCAAAACTATCATCTTTTAAAACAGTCCCTCTTCAACAGTCATATTTTTAAAACAGTCATTTTTAAACACAAACACTTCAATGTCATCTTCAAAAAACAGTCATCTTCAACACCAGTCATCTTCGCACAGCCCTCTTTTATCTTCAAAAGTCAAACTTTTAAAAACAGTTTTCTTTAACACTGTCATCTTCAACACTGTCAAACTTTTAAAACAGGGCAAAAATTCAACACAGTATCTTCAAAACCCGTCCCTCTTTTAACACTGCCATCTTCAACACGGGGCATCTTAAAACTGTCATCTTCCCAAAAATGTCATTTCAAGACAGTCCCTCTTCAAAACTGGCTTTTTCAACAAATGTCTTTTTCAAACAGTCATCTTCAAAAACGTCAAATTCAACACTGTCATCTTCAAAACTGTCTTTCTTCAACTCAGTCATCTTCAACAACGTCACTTCAACACAGCGTTTTTTCAACCCCAATCATCTTCAACACAGTCATCTTTAACACTGTCATCTTTTCCCCCAGTCAAACTTTAAAACTGGGCAAATTTTAACACTGTTTCTTCAACAAAATCACTTCAAAACCCGTCGTCTTTCAACACAGTTTATCTTCAACCCTATTTAAAAACCCCCCCAAAAATTTTCATCTTCCAAAACTGTCTTTTTAAAATTGTCAAACTTCAACACCCGTCATCTTCAACTTTTTCATCTTCCCAACTGCAATCTTCCCCTGTCATCTTCAACCAAAATCATCTTCAAAAAAAGTATCTTCAACACAGTCCTTCAACACATCATCTTCAAAATAAATCATCTTCAACACTTTTTCAAACTTCAACCCCTGTCATCTTAACACAGTCATCTTCAACAAATCATCTTCAACACCGTCATCTTCAAAACCCCGTTTAATTCAACACAGGGCTTTTTTCAACAAAGTCATCTTCAACATGCCATCTTTTTAACACTGTCATCTTCAACACGTCATCTTCAAAATGCATCTTTTAAAAAGTTTTTCTTCAACACTGTCATCTTCAAACTGTCACTTCAACACATCAACTTTTAACACTGCCCTCTTCAAAAAACAGTCATCTTCAACCCTGTCATCCTTTAAAAACTTTTCATCTTCAACCCCAGTCCCTCTTCAACACAGGGCACTTCAAAACTTTTCTTCAACACAGTTTTATCTTCAAAAACTTCATCTTCAACCCCAGTCATCTTCAAACAGTCAAATTCAGCACAGGGCTCTTCCCAAAACAGGGCTTTTTCCCAAAACAGTCAACTTCAACACAGTCATCTTTAAAAATGTTTATCTCAACTCCGTCTTTTTCAAACAAATTCATCTTCAAACCCCAAATCGCTTTCCCCCAAATCATCTTCAACATAGTTTATCTTCAAAAACTGTCATCTTTTAAAACTGTCATTTTTCAACATTTTCATCTTTAACACAGTCATCTTTTAACATTGTCCAACTTCCCAAAACGTATCTTCAAAAAAGGGCATCTTTTAACACTGTCATCTTTAACCAAATTTCCACTTCAAAAACTGTCATCTTCAACCAAATTTCCATCTTTTAACACAGTCATCTTCAAAAACGCATCTTCAAAACTGTTTATTTTTCAAAAATTGTCCCCTCTTAAAAATTGTCATCTTTAAAAACTGTCATTTCCCCAAAAAACAGTCCTCCCCAAAACCCCTTTTTCAAAAATTGTCATCTTCAACAAAAAATCATCTTCAACACAGTCCCTCCTTTAACACTGTCATCTTCAACATTTTTCATCGTCAACACAGTCATCTTCAAAAAAAGTCATCCTAACACTTTAAAATTCAACAAAAGTCATCTTTAAAACTGTCATTTTTCAACTCAGTCATCTTCAACCCAAAATCATTTTCAAACACAGTCGTCTTTTAAAACTGCCCTCTTCAACATTGTTTATCTTCAAAACTGTCATCCTCAAAAACAGTCATCTTCAAAACAGTCCTTTTTCAACACAGTCATCTTCAACATTGCCATCTTTACCACAGTCATCTTTTAACATTGCCATCTTCAACACAGTCATCTTCACATTGTCATCTTTCAACTAGTCATGTTCAACAAAGCATCTTTAAAAAACGTCATCTTTAACCAAATTTCCATCTTTAACCAAAGTCCTCTTCAACATTGCCATGTTCAACACTTCATCTTCAACACAGTCCCTCTTCAAAACCGTCCCTCTGCAACCTGCATCTTTTAAAACTGTCATCTTTAAAATTGTCATCTTCCAAAAACTGTCCCTCTTCAACCCTAGTCATCTTCAAAAAACAATCATCTTTAACACCCCCAAACTTAACACAGTCCCTCTTCACACAGGCCCTCTTCCCAGAGTCACTTCAACACAAATCTCTTCCCAAAACTGTCATCTTTTAACACCCGTCATCTTCAAAAGCAGTCATCTTTTTAAAATTTTCCATCTTTAACCCCAGTCCCTCTTTAACACTGCCTCTTTCAACACATTTATCTTAAAATTGCCAACTTCAACACAGTATCCTCAACACTGTCATCCCTTTAAAATTTTCCCTCTTCAACAGGGCATCTTCAAAAAAAAGTAAACTTCAAAAATTTTCATCTTCAAAACATTTTCTTCAAAAACAGTCTCTTCAAAAACCGTCATTTCAAAAAGGCCATCTTTAAAACAGGTTCCCTCTTCAACATTTCCATCTTCAACACGTCCCTTTTCAACACGTTTATCTTCCCAACTTTTCATCTTCAAAAAAATGTCCCTCTTCCAACCCCAGTCATCTTTAAAAACAGTCATTTCAACACTGTGCCTCTTCAAAATTTTCATCTTCAAAAATGTCATCCCTTTAAAACCCCGCTTTCCCAAAACCCGTCATCTTCAAAACAGTCATCTTTAACACAGGGCAAAAAAGGGAAAAGTCTTTTTCATCTTCAACAGTCTTTTTTTCAAACAGGGCACTTCAACCCCCGTCTAGTCAAAACAGTCAACTTCAAAAACAGTCTCTTCAACACAGTCATCTTCAACACTGCCCATCTTCCCCAACACTGTCATCTTCAACACTTGTATCTTTTCCCCCCCATTTTTCATCTTCAAGACAGTTTATCTTCCCAAAACTGTCCCTCTTTAACCAGTCATCTTCAACACTGTCATCTTCAACACCGTCATCTTCAAAAACTGTCATCTTCAAAACCCTCCCTCTTCAAGACAGTCCTTTTTCAACATGTCATCTTCCCAAAACAGTCATCTTCAACACTGTCATCTTCAAACCAGTCAAAATTTTTAAAAACAGTCAACTTTTAACACAGTCAACTTCAACACAGGCATTTCAAAACTGGCATCTTCAACACAGTCATCTTCAACACTGCCCTCTTCAACACCCGTTTTCTTTAACCCCTGTCATCTTTTAACCCCCGCATCTTTTAATACAGTCCCCTTCAACACTGTCATCCCTTTAAAACTGTCATCTTCAAATTGTCATTTCAAAAAAGTCCCCTCTTCAACATTGGGCCCTCTTCAACACTGTCATCTTCAAAATTGTCATTTTACACTTGGCATTTTTCAACCCCCAGTCCCTCTTAAAAAAAAGTCAAACTTAAACACAGTTTTTCTTCAAAAATTGTCAAAAATTTTTAAAACTGTCATTTATCAACCCTTGTCTTCTTCAACACAGTCATCTTCAACACAGTAATTTTTCTAACCTGTCCCCTTTTTAACAATGTCATCTTTAACACTGTCAACTTCAACCACTTTCATCTTTAACACTGTCATCTTCAACCAGTCATCTTCCCAAAATAAATCATCTTTTAAAACATTTAAAATTTCAAAACCCCTGTTTATTTTTCCAAAAAAATTTTCATCTTCAACACTGTCCCTCTTCAATAATTTTCATCTTAAAAAACCCGTACTTCAACACAGTCATCTTTTAACAAATTGGGCTTTTTCAACACTTTTCATCTTTAAACAGGTAATCTTCGACACTGTTTAAACTTCAAAAACGTTTATTCTTTAAACTTTTCTTTTTAAACTTTGTCATCTTAAAAACCCCTCATCTTCAACACAGTCAAACTTCAAACACAGGGCATCTTCAACACAGTATCTTCAACACATTTTATTTCAACAAAAGTCATCTTCAACCCCAAACACCCTTTAACAAGTTATCTTCAGCAATCATCTTTAACACGTCATTTCAACACCCGTCATCTTCAAAACAGTCATCTTTAACACTGTCATCTTCAACACTGCCCTCCCTTTAACACTGTTTTCTTCAAAAATGTCATTTCAATTTCAGTCATTCCCTTTAACACTGTCACTTCATCACTGTCATCTTTAACATTGTTTATCTTCAACACATCAAATTTTAACATTGGGCCCTCTTCAACACGTCATCTTTAACACAGTATCTTCAACACTGTCATCTTTTTAAATTGCCCTCTTCAAAAACTGCATCCCCAACACAGTCATTTTAACACAGTCATCTTTAAATATTTTTTCATTTAACCCCAGTCATCCCTTTAACAAAAATCATCTTTAACAAAAGTCGTCTTCAACACTGTAAACTTTAAAAATTTTCATCTTCAAAACATCCAAACTTCCAAAAAAAGTCATTTCCCAACACAGGCAAATTTAACACAGTCATCTTCAAAACTGTCATCTTAATCAGTCCCTCTTTAACAAAATCATCGTCAACACATCGTCTTCCCCTGTCCCTCTTCAACATTTTCATCTTCAACACTGTCATCCTCAACACAGTAATCTTCAAAACAGTCATCTTCAACCCCAGTCA
This sequence comes from Cherax quadricarinatus, assembly GCF_026875155.1. Classification (NCBI taxonomy): domain Eukaryota; kingdom Metazoa; phylum Arthropoda; class Malacostraca; order Decapoda; family Parastacidae; genus Cherax; species Cherax quadricarinatus. The sequence continues at coordinate 20,147,306 of NC_069459.1, read as the reverse complement.
TTTAAAACAAAGGGGCCCTTTTTAACTTTTCCTCTTCAACACAGTCATCTTCAACCCCAGGGCATCTTTAACACATTTATCTTCAACCCTTGCCACTTTAACACTCATTAACTTCAAAAATTCATCTTCAACAGTCATTTTCAAACCCTTGTCATCTTCAACACAGTCATGTTCAACCCCAGTCACTTCAACACATATCTTCAAAATTGCCATCTTCAAAACTGGGCATATTCAACATTGCCATGTTTTAACACTATCATCTTTTAACACGTCATCTTCAACAAACCCTTCCCTTTAACAATGTCATCTTTTAAAACTGTCATCTTCAACATTGTCATCTTCAACATGGGCAAATTTAACATAGTCATCTTAAAAATAAAAAATCTTCCCAAAAACAGCATTTCAAAAACCCCCCATTTTTCCAAAAACAGTCATCTTCAACCATTTATCTTCAAGTAGTCTCTTCAAAAAACAGCATCTTCTTTCACAGCATCTTCAACACTGTCCTCTTCCCAAAGCAAAACCCTCTTTAAACAAATTTTTCATCTTTTCACAGGGCATCTTCAAAAATAAATATTTTTCAAAACAATCAATCTTCAACACTGTCCCTTCAAAAACCTGTCATCTTCAACACTGTCATCTTCAACACTGTCATCTTCAACACTGTCATCTTCAACACAGTCATCTTCAACACTGTCATCTTCAACACAGTCATCTTCAACACAGTCATCTTCAACATTGTCATCTTCAACACAGTCATCTTCAACACAGTCATCTTCAACACAGTCATCTTCAAAAACATTCAATTTTTAAACACGTCAACTTTAACCAGTATTCTTTTAACAAAAGTCATCTTTAACAAAAGTCATCTTCAACACAAATCCCTTTAACACAATCCCTCTTCAACATTGCCATCTTCAACACGTTTGTCTTCAACATTGTTTATTTCAACACATCATCTTTAAAAATTTTTCATCTTTAAAACTGTCCCCTTCAACTTTTTAAAACTTTTTTTTAAAAACTGTCTTTTTCAACACAGTTTTTCTTCAACAAGTCCCCTCTTTAACACAGTCCTCCTTTAACACTGTCATCTTCAAAATTGTCAACTTCAACCCCTGTCATCTTCAAATTTTATCTTTTAAAACCCGTCACTTTTTAACAAAAAGTCATCTTCAAAAATTGCATCTACAACACTGTCATTTTCAAAAACATTCATCTTCAAACTGTCATCTTCAAAAACGTCATCTTCAACAATGCCATCTTTAACTTAGTCATCTTCAAATTAGTCCTTTAGCACAGTCATCTTCAAAAACAGTCAAACTTCAACACCCGTAAACTTCAAAACAGCCCTCTTCAACACCCCTCATCTTTAACACAGTTATCTTCGCACAGTCCCTCTTCAACACTGTCCTTTTTTTAACACTGTCTTTTTCAACAAGTCATCTTCCCCCAAAAACTGTCTCTTTAAAACTGTCATCTTTAACACGGGCTCTTAAAAACAGTCATCTTCAACACAGTCATTTCAACACAGTCATCTTCACACTGTCATCTTCAACATGTCTCTTTTAAAAACTGTCATCTTTATTTTTTTCATCTTCAACACTCATTTCAACCAGTCAAACTTCAACTTTCATCTTCAAAAACTGTCATCTCAAAAACAGTCTTTTTTTCAAAACTGTTTTAAAAATTTAAAAACTGTCATCTTCAACCTGTAAACTTAAAAAAGTCATCTTTAAAACTCTCATCTTCAAAACAGTCATCTTCAACACCGTCCTCTTCAACAAGTCCCTCTTCAACACAGTCAAATTTTTAAAAAGTAAACTTTAACAAATAAACTTCAACACCCCGGGGGGTCTTCAGCACAGTCATCTTTTAAACAGTCAAATTTTTAAAAAACTGGGAAAACTTTTAACACAGCCAAACTTCAACCCCGGGCATCTTTAAAACTGTCATCTTTCAAACCCCTGGAAACTTAAAATGGTCATTCAATTTCCCGCATCTTTTAAAACTGTCTTTTTCAACACCCGTCATCTTCAAACATTTTCATTTCAAAAAAAGTCATCTTTAACATTGCCCTCTTCAACACGGGCATCTTTAAAAATTGTCATTTTTACAAATGGCATCTTTAACCAGGGCATTTTTCAACCAGTCCCTCTTCCAAAAACAGGCAAATTTAAACATTGTCAACCCTCAACACTGTATAATTTAACATTGGGCTTTTTCAAAACAGTCATTTCAACACAGTCAACTTCAAAACTGGGCATTTTCAAAAACCCGCATCTTCAAACACTGGGATTTTTCAACACTGTCACCCTTCCCAAAACTGTCATCTTTTTAACAAAAGTCCCTCTTCAAAACAGTCATCTTCAAAACCCGGGCATCTTCAACACGTCATTTTTCAAATTGTCATCCCTTTACACTGTCATCTTCAATTTGTCATCTTCAACACAGTCATCTTTAAACCAAATCATCTTAAAAATTTAAAATCTTCAAAAATGTCTTTTTCAAAAACGTCATCTTCGACAAATGTCATCTTCAACCAAATGTCAAAATTTTAACACGTCACTTCAACTTAGTCATCTTCAACACTCTAAACTTCAACACAAGGGCCCTCTTTAACACAAGGGCCCTCTTCCAAAACATTTTATCTTCAACAAAATCTTTTCAAACCAAAAAGTCATCTTCAAAACACAATTCAAAACTTCAACACAGTTATCTTCAGCACAGTTTATTTCAAAACAGTCATTTTAACACTGTCCTTCAACACAGTCATCTTCCAAAAACCCGTCCCTCTTCAACACTGTCAACTTCAACACTGTCTCTTCAAAAACTGGGCATTTCAATACAATCATTTTTCAACACGGGCATCTTCATCACTGTCATCTTCAACTTGTCTTTTCCCCAACCAGTCACTTCTACAAATTTCCGTCTTCAACACTGTCAAACTTTAACATTGTCATCTTCAACACTGTCAAAACTCAAAAAACAGGCACTTCAACCCCAAAATTTATCTTCAACACAGTCATCTTCAACCCTTGTCATTTCACACTGTCCCTCTTTTAAAAATTGTCTTTTCAAAACATTTATCTTCAACACAGTCATCTTCAAAAAATGTCTCTTCAACACTGTTTATTTTCAAAACATTTACTTCAAAACTGTCACTTCAACACTGTCATTTCAACAATGTCCTTTTCAACCCCTGTCATCTTTAATTTTTCCATTTTTTCAAAAATGTCCCTCTTCAACCCCTGTCCATCTAAAAACCCGCATCTTTTAAAAAAAGTCATCTTCAACACGTCACTTCAAAACTTCATCTTTACACGTTATTTAAAAACAGTCATCTTCAACCCTTAAACTTCAAAAAATGTCCCTTATCGTTTGGGGTTCTTAAATTTGGGGATTTTCGAGGGTTTTAATAGACCAAATTTTTGGAAAGGAAACATATTTTTTTCAGACTGGGATGAAAGAACGTTGGGGCCCCGCCTCTTCCTTTTTTAAAAACCCGGGTGGGCTACACCGAAATGAGAGCGGGGCAGAGGTACGAACTGCACTTTTCGTATCCCCTGGGTGTTCCCCCAAAACAGTCACAGGCCCCAAAAGGGATCTCCCCATCTAAACACAGGGGTGTACTTAAAAACTATTTCAACACAGAGATCAGCAAATATTCTGAAGCCCCGGTCCCGTAAAGTATTCGTCTCGGGAAAACACTACTCCCTATTGGTGAAAAACGCCCGGGGGGTTTGGGCTTTATTCCATTTCAATAAAAAAATTCATTTATAATTGAAATAAAGGATGTATCATTTTAAAGGATTTAACAAAATGAGTTTTTCGTAATTTGGGTGTTTAAATTTAAACCCCTTTTAACATAAAAAAAGTTTTTTAACGTAAAGCATTACAAAAATAGAACAAATCCCTTTTACAATATGGGTGGAATTGATCGATCGGATCTGTATTCATGCACTCTAACGGATTTCTAGGAAGAATAAATAGTATATATAAAAGGGTGAAATTAACAGCAAAGGCATCTGGTGCGCACTCAGATCATTATTCTCAGAATACGGAGGGAACGTGAATACGAAAAAAAAAAAAAATCTGAAAAACTAATCAGTTAATCACAGACAGTTGACAATTTACTTCATCTCGGACATCTAGTTATACAGACTATGTACATTTAAACCCAATTCTGCGAGGGTGAGGTTTACATATGCAGAATGGTTATCATCTCTGGGAGGATCGAATTCCTCTGCAATGGCTAACACATGCCTTGACTGAGGGAGACTTGAACGAATATCTACAAAAGATACTTGTGGGTTTCTCATTACTTGTCGAGTATGCAAGGAGTAATGACATTCAGGTTGGCTATCTGACTGAGTATTTGAGGTAGAGGGTACAGAGTCAAGAGGATTTTCAGCATCTGTCACATTAGTCTGGGTAGCAATATCACCAACATCGCATACTAATTTCATATGATCTAAATGTGATTCTTTGTACTTACCAGTACTAATTTCTCTAACCTTATACTTATTACCAGAGATATGTTCTACAACTCGATAAGGTCCGACAAACTTTTGATCGAGCTTAGGCATTTCGGATGTTTTGTTGAAATTTGTCAGCATTACTCTTGAACCTACATGACTTTTGATGGCTTAGCACGGCTATTAGTTACTCTAGTAAATTCTGCTGTTGATTTATGAAGTGTTTCACGGATTCTTCTAAAAACACTTTGAGCCATACTGGTACGAGTTGCTACGAAATCATCAGGGTTGTAATTAGGTTTCGGAGTGGAATATAACAACTCATAGGGTAAACGCTTGTCTACACCATACAATGCATAATGTGGAGTATCACCTATTGAAGCATTGTAAGCAGAATTTATGGCACATTGGACATCTGGTATGACTTCATCCCAAGTTTCACTATTGGAGTTGATAGTGGCTCTCAGGACATCAAGTACTTTCTTATTGGTTCGTTCGGCTAACCCATTGCTGGCAGGGAATGATGAGGAACAATGGTGGATTTAGAGATCTTGTATAAAGTACACAAATTTTCAAGAATCTCATTACAGAATTCACCTCCATTATCTGTTACTAAGGACTTAGGGGTGGTATGCCTGCAGATAATGCGTCTTTAAACGCTTTTGCTACTGTCTCTGCAGTCTTCTGAAAAAGGGAAAAACTCCAATATCTGGTGAAATGGGGCCCCAAAACAAAA
>NC_069459.1:20124352-20141595 GCF_026875155.1 Cherax quadricarinatus | reverse complement strand
AATGTTTGTACAATGTGCAAAAATTGTTGTTATTGATTTCATGAAGCGCTAACTCATGTGGGTCATTAAGGGGCAAGATGTAGTTGAGCTTTATCTTCGTAACTGCGGCCCAACCCTAAGTCCGGCTGTGAAAATACAACTTGATCTCCCGTACTTTATGCATTAAATTATTCTCACCTGGTTGATATGCAGCCTCAATGATGATCATGCAGTCGATATGCTTTAAACCTAACAAATCAACCAGATACACCTTTATCCTTAATATACGTTTCATGGATTTTGAAAATTTTCCCTACATCCTGGGTACGGCTCCGAGGCAGGATTATCTGGTGCTTGCCGGGTCAACCAGGTTGTTTGCTGAAATTAAGACACGTGTGCAACATCTGGGTATCTTTATTGTAGACGTTCGCCACCAGTGGCTTTATCAATACAAATTCCGGGGACATAATTTTGAAGACAGAAGGACTATATACAGAAGATGAGTAATCAGTCCCTCAACCTTGGAGTTGGTGCGAAGAGCATCGTAGTAGTGGAGATTCTTTCAGAATCTCCACGACTACGAATGTTGATTCAATATTTTCTTATTGTACCCACAGTGCCCTTGATTTTTACTGGGTTTATTTATATTATCCCCCCCCCCATACATCACACTCCATTTATGTTGTATATCAGTGTCCTTATTTGGGATCAAGCTCTCAAGTCCCTTTCCAGGTATATTTTATTATTGTATCTGTCTCTCCTCCACTCCACTGAGTATATAGTTAGACTTTGAAGCGTTCTCAGCAGTGTATGTGTTTCAGGGACTCTATGCGGGCCTTTATCTATTCCAGCTCTTTTTGTCCTCCTACCTCCCTAACCTCTCCACATCATAAAAATCTTCGAAAGATGATGAGACGGCAGGTTAACAAATTTCATGGACCAGCACAACAACATAACCCGAACCAGCATGGTTTTAGAGCAGGACGATCATGTCCCGTCACTGCTGCTGAAGCATTAAGACAGAATTACGGAGGCAATGGAAAACGACCAAACGCCAGATGTGATTTACACAGATTTTGCAAAGGCGTTTGACAAATATGATCATGGAATGATAGCGCACAAAAATGAAAGGCCATGGGCATTACGGAGGTAGGCAGATGGATTTTCGGTTTCCTAACACACACAACACAAAAAGTAGTAGGTAACATGGCAAGATCCCAGCATCAGCGAGGTCAAAAGCTCAGTGCCCCCAAGTCACTGTCCTGGCACCTCTGCTGTTCCTCATCCTCATAGCAGACATAGACAAAAACACCCCGGCACACTTTTGTATCATCATTTGCAGATGACACTAAAATAAGAATGAAAGTCAGTACGTAGAGGACACTGAAAAAGTAACAGGAAGACATAAACAGGGTTTTCCAGTGGGCAGTGGAAAACAACATGACGTTCAATGTTGATAAGTTCCAGCTGCTTAGGTAGGGAAAGAATGAAGAACCCAAAGGAGCACTATATACAAAACTCAAGAGGGTCACCAAATAGAACGTAAGGAACACGTAAAAGACCTAGGAATAATTATGTCAGCGGACCTTTCTTTTAAAGACCATAAGACAAAAAATCACGACAGCTGGGAAGATGACTGGGGGGGTGTTGAGAACCTTTCAAAACAAGGGAAACAATGCCGATGGTGACACTCTTCAAATCGCTAGTGCTCTCACTTAGAATATTGCTCAGTGCCTGACGGCCCCGTTCGGGGCAAGAGAAATTCGGAGCTGGAACAAATACAGGAGATCGTTTACGGCTCACATTGAGCCATAAAGCACCTAAACTACTGGGAACACCTGCAAGTCTTGAACTCTTTTGAAAGCGGAGGAGAGAGGGGTACATGATAATATATACCTGGAAGGTACTCGAGGGCTTGGTCCCAAATCTGCACACTGCCATAACAACATACTGGAGTGAGAGATATGGAAGGAAGTGTAAAATAAACCCAGTGAGGTTCAGGGGTGCGGTGGGGACAATAAGGGAACAGTGTATCAACATCCGGGGTCCCAGACTTTTCAACATCTTACCAGAAGATATCAGAAACATTGCTGGAACAAGTGTTGAAGCCTTCAAGAGGAAGCTAGACAAGTATCTTCACCAGGTGCCAGATCAACCAGGCTGTGATGGATATGTGGGGCAGCGGGCCTCCAGCAGCAACAGCCTGGTTGACCAGGCGAGCACCAGACGAGCCTGGCCCACGGCCGGGCTCAGAGAGTAGATATACTCTCGAATTTCTTCAAGGGTATATCAAAGGTATATCTGCCCTGAATAGATTCGTCAACAGTGAACAATACTCTAAGCAAGAAAGCACAAGCTATTTAAACAGTGTTACCAGTGGCTATATTCCACTAGTTTTGAAAGTTTTCATCCACCTTCATTTTCATGGCTGTCAAGACATTTGTTTCATTCTGGTCCTTAAAAGAAAGGTCAGTTTACATTATTACACCTAGGTCCTATACTTGTTCCTTTCGTTCTATCTGGTAACCCTTTTTGTGTTTTGTATAATGTCACTTTCAGTTTCTTCACTCTTTCGACATCTAAAGCAGCTGCAACTTGTCACCACTGAACGTCACATTATTCTCCATTACCCACTAGAAAACTTTGCTTATATCTTCTTGCATTTTTTGCAGTCTTCTAGCGAGGTGATTTTCATGGTTATTTTGGTATTCCTTAATGTTTTTTTTATATCTGATCTTCCAGGGTTTATCAGTGGTACAGCAGCTTAAGTTTTGGTTCTAACTCGGTAATCTCTCCCTTAATATATTCGTTCCTTTAATGAGACGTATTCACGTATTGAAGCAGTTTGGTAAGCCTTTTTGTTCTTCTGTATATTCTTTTATGTTGTCTATATTTGATTTTCTCTCAGGTTTTCGTCAGTAGTACACATTTAATACAGATTTTGTATGATTTTGTTTTTAGCATTTCCAAGTTCATGTTTTTCAGGGTCAGTCTGATAATTTGTTGTTAATTTTATCCCAGTCAATTCCCTGATTATTGAAGTTAAATTTACTGAACATCCGTTCTCATACACTATTACTGGAGTTTTCCACATCTGAATTATACTCGTTTGTGCTTCTGTGATGTGATCACAGTATACTTGTATTGCATTTGTAACTGTTATGTCTCTGATTAGTTTCTCCGTCCGCGAAGATCAAATCCAGTATATTTTAATTTTTTATTGGTTTCTGTTATATGCTGGTTCCAAGTCAACTCTTCAAAGAGCGTCTTAAGTTCTTTGTGATGTACCTGTTGAGCTGGAGTACATCCAGGAAGTATTTCTAGTGCAACGCTGTGATTTACCGTCTTCCTTATCATATTTAGGAATTTAAAATATCCAGGGAGAAGAATATTTGGTGTGGGGATTATAAAGGTCTACGAGGCAGCTAACTGATCTTCCTTATCTGATTCGCGAACTCTCATCTGCTGCTGACGATGGTTTATATACAAGGATGATTACTAGACTTCTATTTTCTAGTTAAATACCTAGAGCTTCTACTGTATCATTTAATGAATTCAATAGTTCTCTGCTCCAAAATGTGTCTTCACACAGAATCCTACTCGTCCCTGTGACACATTTACTCTGTAAACATTGTAGTTTGTATCATTACATCACCGTCCAAAACATCACATCTATGTTTCAGTAAATGTTCCAAACATGGCATTTGCTTCTGTGAGAAGCCCATTAATATAGCTGTTATTTTTATTTGATTTCAAACTCTGAATGTTTGCAAAAAAAAAAAAAAAGAAGGAAAAAGGCAGGATTTAGCATTCAGGATGTTTTGGTTTTGTGTGGGTTTCCTTAGTGCCACTGGTAAGGTACTACGTCGTATGGCACTTGTTAAGTACATATCTTTGCTTTCTCAGGTATTGGTTGTACACTTCAGTCTGCTGGACGTTCAACCTTGTTGTGTGTACAAGTGGCTTGATTTGCCCCACTACGGCGCAACTCTGCACCATCTGTTGTTTTTTTCTCGTTTGTTCCTACTTTTCTTCTTGGTCTGTTTTGTTATTTCTCTTTGCCTAAAAATTTTGTTCACTTGTCCATACCCCTACTTTCCCGGTATCATCGTATTCCTTTCACATGGTAGTCTGGGCAATTTCGATCATAACATTCTCTGAAATGCAACGAGAATTTGCACATCTCCAGATGGAAGTACTTGCATTCCTTTTTAAAGCGACGCTTCACCTTTCCTAGTCTATTACAGCATTTTCTGGCATGTTGGTACCAGCATACTCTTCCGTATCTGTAGATTTCCTTAGCATAGTACTAACATATGTCCCACTACCCATTTTTTCTATGGTAGCATCATTGTCGTTTTCTGTGAGGTGTTTTAGAGTTTCCTATCTATTTTTCATTGAACACATTCCTCTACTTTGTTTTGTTCCTTGTTTCCATACAATTGTTGTTTCTTTATCATTTGTATTTTTCTCACTGCCTTGAATCCTTAGTCCTTTCTCTTCTGTCATATTTTGAATATCTGTTTCTACCTCTTCTCCAGCTCTGTGTTCCTTACTTTTATCCTCCCACTCTTTGTAGTGACAGCTAATTATAACAGGTCTACTGGACTATTGGAAATGGGTTTTAATCAATTCAGTCATTACCATTTAGTATCAAATGTATTTTGAAAGCTACCTGAAACACTTCCGTATCTTAATCGAAAATGTTTTTGTCTGGCTTGGGGCTGCGTGGCTGCCAGTTTGCCAAGTTTTATAACCACTTACATCAAATTAAATTTTCTTAAAAGCATAAAAATAAAACATTTTTTCTTACAGGATTGATGACAATGTTGAATAGAATATAAATGAGAAAAGAAAACTGGAAAAAATCGTGGGTTTTAAATTGGCGACAAATTTTCAATGTCAGTCCCTGACCACTAAAATCAGTACCCGATCAGCCGGGCTGTCGTTCGTCCGTTGGATTTCGTGCGGCCAGCGGTAACTGCCAGGCCTCCCGGTGGATCAGGGCCTCATCAGAGGCCCTGATCCACCGGGAGGCCTGGTCAAGGACTGGGTCGCGGGGACGGTGACCCCCGGAACGGCCTCCAGATAGGTACGACTGATTTTCCTGTGTCCAGAACATTTCTGAGCAAAATTCCTCTTGCTTTTCTCCAGAATTTTTATTATTTACTTTTACTTCTGAGGAGTTTCCAGAGTCTTTCTGCTCTCGGAGCCCGGCCATGGGCAAGGCTCGTCTGGTGCTAACCTGGTCAATCAGGCTGTTGCTGTTGGGGGCCCGCTGCCCCACATATCCATCACAGCCTGGTTGATCTGGTACCTGGTGAAGATACTTGTCCGGTTTTCTCTTGAAGACGTCTACACTTGTTCCAGCAGTGTTTCTGACATCTTCTTGTAAGATGTTGAATAATCTGGGGACACGAATGTTGATACATTTCACTGGGATTATTTTGCACTTACTCCCATATCTCTCGTTCCAGTATGTTGTTAGGGCATGGTGTAGATTTGGGACCAGGCCCTCGAGTACTTTCCAGGTATATATTATCATGCATCTCCCCTCCGCTCCAGTGAGAACATATTCAAGACTCTAAGGCGTTCCCAGTAATTTAAATACTTTACTGGCTCTATGCGGGTCATAAACGATCTCTGCATTTGTTCAAGCTCTGATACTTCTGCTTTGAACGAAGCGCTGAACAATATTACAAATGAGGGAGCGCCAGCATTCCCTTTTTTTTTGAAGGTTTTCAATACCCATCCCGTCATTCTCTTGGCTGTCGTAACCTTTGTCTTATGTTCTTTGAAAGAAAGGTCAGTTGAAACTGTTATTCTCAAGTCTTTCACGTGTTCATTTCGTTCTATTTGACGATCCTCTTGAGTTCTGTATACAGTGTTCCTTTTGAGGCTCTGGTGGCCTGGTGGTTAACGCTCTCGCTTCACACGGTGAGGGCCTGGGTTCGATTCCCAGCCAGAGTAGAAACATTGGGCGTGTTTCTTTCCACCTGTTGTCTATGTTCCCCATCAGTAAAATGGGTACCTGGGTGTTAGTCGACTGGTGTGGGTCGCATCCTGGGACACTGACCTAAGGAGGCCTGGTCACAGACCGGGCCGCGGGGGCGTTGACCCCCGGAACTCTCTCCAGATAAACTCCAGATACCTAAGCAGCTGAAACTTATCACCACTGAACGTCATGTTGTTCTCCACTGCCCACTGGAAAACCCTGCTTATATCTTCCTGTAATTTTTCAGTTTCTTCTACCGTAGTGACTTTCATACTTACTTTAGTGTCATCTGCAAATGATGATACAAAACTGTGACGGGTGCTTTTATCTATGTCTGATATGAGGATAAGAAATAGCAGAGGTTCCAGGACAGTGCCTTGAGGAACAAAGCTCTTTACCTCACTGATGCTAGATTTTGCTCTGTTTACTACTACTTTTTGTGTCCTTGAGAACATCTTTCTCGATTGACTTCAAATTTTCTATGCTAGCGTACTGTACCTAGCGCAAGATTCATGAGATTATTTGCAAGTGTCAGCGCCCTATGGACAATGTTATGTAGGCCATCCCCAGATTTTTTTCCCGTGGGATACCTGGAGAAAATCTCCAATGATTAGCTTCAAAATTTCATAACTTGTACAGCCTCCAAAGAAAAAGGTTAGTATTGCTAATGGAGTGTCTAGGTGCCATTTTTCCAGTTTTACTCATATTCATGGTAATGAATATGATATTGCGTATATGGACTTCAGTAAGGCTTTTGACAGGGTCCCACATCAGAGACTATTGAGGAAAATTAAAGCACATGGAATAGGAGGAGAAATTTTTTCCTGGATAGAGGCATGGTTGACAAATAGGCAGCAGAGAGTTTGCATAAATGGGGAGAAATCAGAGTGGGGAAGCGTCACGAGCGGTGTTCCACAGGGGTCAGTGTTGGGCCCCCTGCTGTTCACAATCTACATAAACGACATAGATGAGGGCATAAAGAGCGACATCGGCAAGTTTGCCGATGACACCAAAATAGGCCGTCGAATTCATTCTGACGAGGACATTAGAGCACTCCAGGAAGATTTGAATAGACTGATGCAGTGGTCGGAGAAGTGGCAGATGCAGTTTAATATAGACAAATGCAAAGTTCTAAATGTTGGACAGGACAATAACCATGCCACATATAAACTAAATAATGTAGATCTTAATATTACGGATTGCGAAAAGATTTAGGAGTTCTGGTTAGCAGTAATCTGAAACCAAGACAACAGTGCATAAGTGTTCGCAATAAAGCTAATAGAATCCTTGGCTTCATATCAAGAAGCATAAATAATAGGAGTCCTCAGGTTGTTCTTCAACTCTATACATCCTTGGTTAGGCCTCATTTAGATTATGCTGCACAGTTTTGGTCACCGTATTACAGAATGGATATAAATTCTCTGGAAAATGTACAAAGGAGGATGACAAAGTTGATCCCATGTATCAGAAACCTTCCCTATGAGGATAGACTAAGGGCCCTGAAACTGCACTCTCTAGAAAGACGTAGAATTAGGGGGGATATGATTGAGGTGTATAAATGGAAGACAGGAATAAATAAAGGGGATTGAACATTAAAATGGTATAAAATACCGACAGGTTGTTAGGTAAGACACATATGCAACAGTTAGGTATCTTTATTTTGAAACGTTTCGCCTACACAGTAGGCTTCTTCAGTCGAGTACAGAAAAGTTGATAGAAGCAGAAGATACTTGAAGACGATGTAATCAGTCCATCACCCTTAAAGTTTTGAGGTGGTCAGTCCCTCAGTCTGAAGAAGAGCATTGTTCCATAGAATGAAACAATAAAGATACCTAACTGTTGCATATGTGTCTTACCTAACAAATAAAGGGGATGTAAATAGTGTGCTGAAAATATCTAGCCTAGACAGGACTCGCAGCAATGGTTTTAAGTTGGAAAAATTCAGATTCAGGAAGGATATAGGAAAGTACTGGTTTGGTAATAGAGTTGTGGATGAGTGGAACAAACTCCCAAGTACCGTTATAGAGGCCAGAACGTTGTGTAGCTTTAAAAATAGGTTGGATAAATACATGAAATCTGGGAATGGACAGCTGACGGATAATGAACTGGAAATGTGTTCCTTATTTAATGACTATTTTTTGTCAGTTTTTACACAGGAAGATGTAAATGAGATTCCAATAATTAACAATTATTTAGTTCCTGATGAATTTAAGTTAACTAATATTACTGTCACGAGGGACATGGTTATTAAACAGATAGACAAACTGAAACAAAATAAGTCCCCGGGACCCGATGAGTTGTTTTCAAGGGTACTTAAAGAATGCAAGATGGAGCTTAGTCAGCCATTAACGAGTGTATTCAATGCGTCCATCCTTACCAGTGTTGTGCTAGAGATGTGGAAGATGGCTAATGTGGTTCCTATATTCAAATCAGGGGATAAGTCCACTCCTTCAAATTACCGTTCAATAAGCCTGACATCTATAGTGGGCAAGTTATTAGAATCAATTATAGCTGACATTATCAGAAGTCACCTTGAAGAGCATAACTTGATAAATGAATCTCAGCATGGATTCACGAGAGGTCGTTCCTGCCTGACAAACTTACTGACGTTCTTCAATAGAACATTTGAGGCAGTGGACAGTGATAAGGAATATGATATTGTTTATTTGGATTTTAGTAAAGCCTTCGATAGAGTACCTCACAAGAGACTCTTAAGAAAAGTGGCAGCTCATGGTATAGGAGGTAAAGTTCTAGCATGGATTGAGGCATGGCTTACCAATAGAAAGCAGAGAGTTACCATTAATGGAGTGAAATCTGAATGGGGATTAGTCACTAGTGGCGTTCCACAAGGATCAGTTTTAGGCCCTCTCTGTTCATAATTTACATTAATGACCTTGATGAAGGGATTACTAGTGACATGAGTAAGTTTGCTGATGATACAAAGATAGGCCGTATAATTCACTCTGAGGAGGATATCAATGAACTCCAGGACGATTTGAACAAATTAATGTCTTGGTCCGAAAAATGGCAGATGAAGTTTAATGTGGATAAGTGTAAGGTACTTGCCCTTGGTAATGAAAATAACCCTCGAAGCTATAATCTAGGTGAAGTAGAGCTTGGTCATACAGAATGTGAAAAAGACTTGGGAGTCATGGTAAGCAGAAATCTAAAGCCAAGACAGCAGTGCCTTAGTGTGCGCAACAAGGCCAACAGATTACTTGGATTTATCTCAAGAAGTATAAGTAACAGAAGTCCAAAAGTTATTTTACAGCTCTATACATCACTAGTGAGGCCTCATTTAGATTATGCTGCTCAGTTTTGGTCCCCTTACTACAGGATGGACATAGACTCATTAGAGAACAAAGAACATAAGAACATAAGAAAGGAGGAACACTGCAGCAGGCCTGTTGGCCCATACTAGGCAGGTCCTTTACAATTCATCCCACTAACAAACATTTGACCCACCCAATTTTCAATGCTACCCAAGAAATAAGCTCTGATGTGCAAGTCCCACTCAAATCCAACCCCTCCCACTCATGTACTTATCCAACCTAAATTTGAAACTACCCAAAGTCCTAGCCTCAATAACCCAACTAGGTAGACTGTTCCACTCATCAACTACCTTTTTCCCAAACCAATACTTGCCTATGTCCTTTCTAAATCTAAACTTATCTAATTTAAATCCATTACTGCGGGTTCTCTCTTGGAGAGATATCCTCAAGACCTTTTTAATATCCCCTTTATTAATACCTATCTTCCACTTATACACTTCGATCAGGTCTCCCCTCATTCTTCGTCTAACAAGTGAATGTAACTTAAGAGTCTTCAATCTTTCTTCATAAGGAAGATTTCTAATGCTATGTATTAATTTAGTCATCCTACGCTGAATTTTTCTAACGAATTTATGTCCATTCTGTAATATGGAGACCAGAATTGAGCTGCATAATCTAGGTGAGGCCTTACTAATGATGTATAAAGCTGCAGTATGACCTCTGGACTTCTGTTGCTTACACTTCTTGATATAAATCCCAGTAATCTATTTGCCTTATTACGTACGCTTAGGCATTGCTGTCTTGGTTTAAGGTTGCTGCTTACCATAACCCCCAAGTCCTTTTCGCAATCTGTATGGTTAAGTTCACATTATTTAACTTATAAGTGCTAGGGTTATGGACACTCCCGAGCTTCAGAACCTTGCATTTATCTACATTGAACTGCATCTGCCACTTTTCTGACCAAGAGTAGAGTTTGTCTAAATCCTCCCGAAGTTCCCTAACATCTACGTTTGAATCAATTATCCTACTATCTTCGTGTCATCAGCGAATTTGCTCATATCACTAGTAATTCCTTCATCAAGATCATTGATATATATTATAAACAACAACGGGCCCAAGACTGATCCCTGTGGAACGCCACTTGTTACTGATCCCCACTCGGATTTAACCCCATTTATGGACACTCTTTGCTTCCTGTCTGTGAGCCATGACTCGATCCACGAGAGCACCCTTCCCCCAATGCCATGAGCTGCTACTTTCTTCAACAGTCTTTGGTGCGGAACTCTATCAAATGCCTTACTAAAATCTAAGTAAATAACATCAAATTCTTTGGTTTAGAAAGACACGTAAGCAAACACTATAACATATTTATTAGAAAACGTTTCGGTCCTGGGACCTTGATCACTTCTAACATACAGAGGTAGAAAGACATTATATATATAGGCGGAGAGTGAGATGTGACGCACGTGACCTGAGGAATGTCATAAGAACATAAGAATGGAGGAACACTGTAGAAGGCCTACTGGCCCATGCGAGGCAGGTCCTTATCAAAACAACCTCTGTCTATGATGAGGACCAGTAGACGATGAAATCATGTGACTCCTGTGTTGTTGGGTTGGTGCTGCTTAAGTATCATGTATGCCAATGTTTTTGAAATTTTGTAGTTTCCAGTGTTGCGTTCTATAGTGTCGGTGACGGTGATTAGTGAGGCTTCTAGGCACCGTCGGCGTCTGAGGTCTGGTTCGGTGAGAACGAGTTGTGCCTCGTTCCAGTTCATCAAATGCCCCGTTGAGTCTCTGTGGAGGACACAGGCGTACCTTACATCGTCTCTGTTAGAGGCATTTCGATGCTCATTCAGGCGGACTGCAAGATCTCTGCCTGTTTCGCCTACATATTTCTTGGGACAGAACCCACAGGGGATCGTGTAGACGCCTGCTGTAGAAGTTAGACGTGTGGGGCTGCGTTTAGTAGTGAGGTCTTTGATAGAGGATGTGTTTATGGTGGAAACGTTGATGTTACTCATAGCAAGTGCCCGGCGAGTATTCGTGGCAACATCGCCACATGGGAGTACTATGAACTGTTTAGGGGGCTGTTCCATGGGCGGTTTGTTGAGGATAGCTTGTGCCTTGAGTCTGCAATCTCGGATGAAGAAAGATGGGAACTGAAGACGTGTAAAGGCTTGTGTTATGTAAGTGCATTCTTCTTCTAGAAAACAAGGGCTGGAGATGCGAAGAGCTCTCAAGAAGAAGCCAATGAGGACTCCTCTCTTAGTGCGGGTATCTTGGTGTGAATAAAAGTGTATAAGATCGTCCTTGTTGGTAGGTTTTCTATACACTTTGAAGAGAAGTTTGTCACTGTCGGGAGATCTGCACAGTAGAACGTCGAGGAAAGGAAGTTTGCCATCATTTTCGAGTTCAAGTGTAAACTTTATTGATGGTTCAACTGCATTGATCTTGTTGAGAAGGGCCTGGATATTGAGACGTCTTGGATAGAAAACCAATATATCATCAACGTATCTTAGCCAGGTAACGGTGTTGGGAATGAGGGTGCTGAATTTCTCTGTCTCCAAGTTTTCCATGAAGAGTTGGCAAGCACAGCACTGAGCGGGCTGCCCATTGCCCAGTGCTGTGCTTGCCAACCTCTTCATGGAAAACTTGGAGACAGAGAAATTCAGCACCCTCATTCCCAACACCGTTACCTGGCTAAGATACGTTGATGATATATTGGTTTTCTATCCAAGACGTCTCAATATCCAGGCCCTTCTCAACAAGATCAATGCAGTTGAACCATCAATAAGTTTACACTTGAACTCGAAAATGATGGCAAACTTCCTTTCCTCGACGTTCTACTGTGCAGATCTCCCGACAGTGACAAACTTCTCTTCAAAGTGTATAGAAAACCTACCAACAAGGACGATCTTATACACTTTTATTCACACCAAGATACCCGCACTAAGAGAGGAGTCCTCATTGGCTTCTTCTTGAGAGCTCTTCGCATCTCCAGCCCTTGTTTTCTAGAAGAAGAATGCACTTACATAACACAAGCCTTTACACGTCTTCAGTTCCCATCTTTCTTCATCCGAGATTGCAGACTCAAGGCACAAGCTATCCTCAACAAACCGCCCATGGAACAGCCCCCTAAACAGTTCATAGTACTCCCATGTGGCGATGTTGCCACGAATACTCGCCGGGCACTTGCTATGAGTAACATCAACGTTTCCACCATAAACACATCCTCTATCAAAGACCTCACTACTAAACGCAGCCCCACACGTCTAACTTCTACAGCAGGCGTCTACACGATCCCCTGTGGGTTCTGTCCCAAGAAATATGTAGGCGAAACAGGCAGAGATCTTGCAGTCCGCCTGAATGAGCATCGAAATGCCTCTAACAGAGACGATGTAAGGTACGCCTGTGTCCTCCACAGAGACTCAACGGGGCATTTGATGAACTGGAACGAGGCACAACTCGTTCTCACCGAACCAGACCTCAGACGCCGACGGTGCCTAGAAGCCTCACTAATCACCGTCACCGACACTATAGAACGCAACACTGGAAACTACAAAATTTCAAAAACATTGGCATACATGATACTTAAGCAGCACCAACCCAACAACACAGGAGTCACATGATTTCATCGTCTACTGGTCCTCATCATAGACAGAGGTTGTTTTGATAAGGACCTGCCTCGCATGGGCCAGTAGGCCTTCTACAGTGTTCCTCCATTCTTATGTTCTTATGACATTCCTCAGGTCACGTGCGTCACATCTCACTCTCCGCCTATATATATAATGTCTTTCTACCTCTGTATGTTAGAAGTGATCAAGGTCCCAGGACCGAAACGTTTTCTAATAAATATGTTATAGTGTTTGCTTACGTGTCTTTCTAAACCAACTTGTCGGTATTTATTACCAAGGTTTATACCATCAAATTCTTTATCGTGGTCAACAGCCTCAAAAGCTTTACTGAAGAAAGTTAATAAATTAGTTAGACAAGACCGGCCTCTTGTGAATCCATGCTGAGTATCATTAATCAAGCTATGCTTATCGAGATGGCTTCTTATAATCTCAGCTATAATTGACTCTAGTAATTTGCCTACAATTGAGGTCAGGCTTATTGGGCGGTAATTTGACGGTAACGACTTGTCCCCTGTTTTAAAAATAGGAATTACATGAGCCATCTTCCACATATCAGACACTGCACCTGTTTGAAGAGATAAATTAAAAATATTAGTTAATGGTTCACAGACTTCCATTTTGCATTCCTTTAGAACCCTTGAAAAAACCTCATCAGGACCCGGTGACTTATTTTGCTTCAGTCTGTCTATCTGCTTCACAACCATTTCACTAGTGACTGTGATGTTACATAATTTATCTTCTTCTGATCCACTATAAAAATTAATTACCGGAGTATTATTAGTGTCTTCCTGTGTAAAAACCGAGAGAAAATAATTATTTAAAATCGAGCACATTTCATTCTCTTTGTCAGTAAGATGCCCATAGTTATTTTTAAGGGGACCTATCTTATCTCTGACTTTTGTTCTATATACCTGGAAAAAAACTTTTTGGGTTAGTTTTAGAATCCCTAGCAACTTTAATTTCATAGTCCCTTTTAGCTTTTCTTATCCCCTTTTTAATGTCCCTCTTAGTGTCAATATACTGATTCATAAGATGACCCTCGCCTCTTTTGATACGCCTATAAATTCCTTTCTTATGCCCTAGTAGATATTTCAGCCTATTATTCATCCATTTTGGGTCATTTCTATTTGATCTAATTTCTTTATAAGGGATAAATGTTCTTTGAGCAGCATGTATTGTGTTCAGAAAACTGTCATATTGATAGCTCTCTTCGTTACCCCAGTCAACAGATGATAAGTGTTCTCTAAGCCCATCGTAATCTGCTAAGCGAAAATCTGGGACTGTTACTGAGTTATCCCTACTATCATACTTCCATTCAATTCTAAATGTAATTGATTTGTGGTCGCTAGCACCCAGTTCTTCTGAAACTTCTAAATTATTAACAAGGGATTCATTGTTTGCCAGAACTAAGTCAAGCAGGTTTATTACCCCTTGTAGGTTCTGTCACAAACTGCTTCAGAGAACAATCCTGAACTACTTCTAAGAAGTCGTATGATTCTAAATTCCCAGTCAAGAAATTCCAATCAATATCACTAAAATTAAAGTCTCCTAGAATTACTACATTATCGTGCCTTGTGGCCCTAACAATTTCCTCCCATAGTAGTCTTCCCTGGTCCCTATCTAAATTTGGGGGACGGTATATCACACCTAAAGTTAATTTTTCATGCCCCTCTGAAAATTCTATCCAAACAGACTCTGTATGTGTTACTTCAGACTTAATACCCGTTTTAATGCAACAGTTCAAGCGATCTCGGACATACAATGCCACCCCACCCCCCTTCCCGATACTTCTATCTACTTGGAACAATTTGAAACCCTGAATGTGACATTCTGCAGGCATGTCCCGACTTTTTGAATTAAACCACGTCTCAGTAATGGCAAATACATCTATGTTACCTGCACTAGCAACTAGTCTCAACTCGTCCATCTTATTCCTAGCACTGCGACTATTTGTGTAATATATACTTAAGGACCCCCCTTTCTCTTTATCATTCCTGCTCCTTTCTGTTATTCCACTAAACCTATTACTGTCCTTGTCAATTAGTGCCACTGGCTTTCCGATATCCACCTCATTTTGCCTATTACTAGTTCTCCTAGTACTCATATTACTACCCTGAGACTTCACAGTTTTCCCGCAGAAACCCATACCACTAACTATTCCTAGTTTAAAGACCTAACAGCTCCCTCCACTGTGTTGGCCAGTGCTCCCACCCCACACCTAGATAAGTGAACCCCATCCCTGGCATACATGTCATTTCTGCCATAGAAGAGGTCCCAGTTGTCAATGAATGTCACTGCATTTTCCTTACAGTATTTGTCCAGCCAGCAATTGACACCAATTGCTCTGGACAACCATTCATTACCAACACCTCTTCTTGGCAAAATGCCACATATAACAGGGCGCCCCCCCTTCTTCCTAATCATGTCTATAGCTGTCCTGAACTTTCTAACTAAATCCTCACTTCTACGCTTGCCTACATCATTGCCTCCAGCACTGAGGCAAATAATAGGATTGATCCCATTACCGTTCATGATGTTGTCAAGCCGGCTAACAATGTCCTCCATCCCAGCCCCAGGAAAGCATACCCTTTGTCTCCTACTCCTGTCCTTCAAACAGAATGCCTATCCATGTATCTAACCTGGCTATCCCCAACAACAACAATATTCTTACCTTCCTTGTTGTCGTTCGTCGTGACGATCCCAGTAGTAGACTCACATTCGTCGGGTAGCACCGAGAATGCGTTGGAGGTTTCCACGGGAGTTTCCACAGCAGTCTCTTTCTTCTTCATCGTTTCTGGCTTTCCATTCGTCTTCTTGATCGTCAACTTCGTCGTCCCTGCTGTCCAGCCACTGACCACGATCCCTTCTTGACCTGAGGACTCGAAACAGGAGGACTACTAGAATCCTCTTGTTTTCCTCGGTCAATCGCCGTATCTCCATCTTCGCTGCCCTCAATTCTTCCTTAAGTTGCTGGTAAAGTTGCTCGATGGAGGGCATCTTGGTTCAGTCCACGGGAGCAAACAAGACACTTCTTCACAGAGTTAAGTATAGGTCAGCACTCGAGTTAAGTATAGGTCAGCACTCGAGTTAAGTATAGGTCAGCACTCAGTTAAGTATAGGTCAGCACTACAGAGAAGAATGACTAAAATGATTTACTGTGTAAGGAACCTCCCGTATGAAGATAGACTTAAAGCCTTAAATCTCCACTCTCTGGAGAGGCGTAGAATGAGGGGAGATATCACTGAAGTGTATAAGTGGATGACGGGCATAAACAAGGGAGACATTAATAAAGTACTGAGGGTGTCGAACCAGGTAAGAACCAGGAATAATGGATTTAAGTTGGATAAATTTAGATTTAGAAAGGACATAGGTAAGTACTGGTTTTCTAACAGAGTTGTAGATGCGTGGAACAGTCTTCCCAGTGGGGTGATAGAGGCTAGGACCTTGGGTAGCTTTAAGAAGAGACTGGACAAATATATGAGTGGGAGGGGCTGGGTTTGATTGGTGTTGGGGGGTGCGGGAGTTGTTTCTTGAGTAGCTTTAGGTAGATGTCGTTTTGATAAGGACCTGCCTCGTATGGGCCAGTAGGCCTTCTGCAGTGTTCCTACATTCTTATGTTCTTATGTTCTTATGAGTAGATGTGGGTGGGTGTGAGTTAGACCTGATAGCTTGTGCTACCAGGTCGGTTGCCGTGTTCCTCCCTTAAGTCAATGTGACCTGACCTGACTAGGTTGGGTGCATTGGCTTAAGCCGGTAGGAGACTTGGACCTGCCTCGCATGGGCCAGTAGGCCTTCTGCAGTGTTCCTTCGTTCTTATGTTCTTATGTTCTTATGTACTCTAGAAATTATATAGTATTATTTTACATCATTGCTTTGTTTTGCCTTGATGCTGGTGTGGGGCTCTTGATTCAAGGAACTGGACTTATTATACCCTTCCTTAGAAAGAATCAAAATGTCTCCCAATCCCCAGGCACTATATGACTCCTACTGGTTTACTGGATTCTCATGACTACAGTAAAGTAACTGTGAATGACATCAATCTTTTACGGGTGATTCATCTTATGGAATGGATCAAACAATTGTTAGCTTAGACTGTGTTGAATTCTGTGCATTATTATTATTATTATTATTATTATTATTATTATTATAATTATTATTATTATTATTATTATTATTATTATTATTATTATTATTATTATTATCGAAAAGCTCTAAACCCACTAGGGTCATACAGCGCTGCGGTGAAGGGAGTGACGCAGGGTCTAAGGAAAGTAAGGGTGGAGGTGACAACACAGGTAAAGTTAGGAAGGGCTGTTATAAAGTCAAAGAGAGTGTGGATTCTGTGCAACAACTGGAAAAT